>JARUPZ010000019.1:0-390000 GCA_031213475.1 Nereocystis luetkeana
GTCCAGATGCTGCTGTTGTGTTTGTCCTTGTTGCGGCGGTGTTGTTGCTGCTGGTGGTCGGTGTGTCTGTTGCCGCTGGTGCTGCTGCTGCTTATGTTTGATGCTGATGTTGCTGCTGTTGTTACTGTTGTTACTGTTGGTGCTCGATGTTGAACCCTCAGGCGTCGAACGGGATCAGAGATGCCCTCGGCGACGGCGCCCGGACAAGGTTTGGGACCGGGGGAGAAGACGGCTTGCGCGGTGATGGGGACGACGATGACATGTGAGAGGCGAAAATTTAGAGGGACAGAGGGACAGAGGGAGGGAGGGAGGGAGGGAGGGAGGGGAGTGGGGAGGGAGGAAGGGAGGGGCGAAGGAGGGAGGGAAGGACCGAGGGGGGGGGGGAAGGGGCGGGGGGAGGGGAGATGGAGGACTGAAGGGGGGGAGGGAGGGAAGAGCCGGGGGGGGGGGGGGGGGGGGGAGAGAGGAGGACTGAAGGGATGGACGAACGGAGAGAGGGAGGGGTGAAGGGAGAGGGAGGAGGGGGGGACGGCAGTAGGCATCTGGCCGTCCTCCTTCGAATTGAATGCACCGAAACGTAATAATTTGCGCACATAATTTCGGGGGGGATGGGAGAGCGGGAAGGATGGAGAAATGGAGAGATGGAAGAAGACAGGGAGGGAAGGGGGCGTGTGTGCGTTTTCCTTCTAGTTGAACGAACCTACAAGTACATGATCGCGCCGTATACGTACTTCTGTGGAAGGGTGGGGAGGGAGGGGGGAGGAGGAGGGGAGGAGGCGGCGGGAGGGGGGAGGGGGCATAGGAGAGGCCTTCTTTTTCACGCGAATCGTAAGCAGAAAAAATGAAACATCACTTTGCTGCTGCTGCTGCTGCTGCTGCTGCTGTCGGTTGTCCCACCGCTATGCCGCTGTCTTCGCGTTTTCGTGTGCCTGTTTTCTCGTCTCATCGCTGTGACACCCGCAGGACGCAAGACCAAATGTGGGCGCAGGCGAAGGCCCTACGGGGGAAGTACGACGATCTCGTGTCCTTTACCATCAATCTCACCGCAGAGAAGGTTCGGAGATAGTTATCCTTGGGGTATTTTTTTTTTTCGTCTTTGTTTAGCAGCGAGGGCTGTGGTATGCTGATTGAAATCCCGAATTCTACGCTTTTTTGTCGTTTACTCTAGTTTTTTCAGCGGATAACGGATATGGCCGATTAACTGTTTTGATGCGAAGCTCGTTTTCTTGTACGCTGTACGGTAGTATATGGTGTAAAGTGGTGGTAGTAGTAGTAGTAGTAGTAGTAGTAGTAGTAGTAGTAGTGTAGTGTAGTAGTGGTAATACTCTAGCAGGGGTAGCAGTAGTAGCAATAGTAGCCTCAGCGATAGGAAGGCTAGTCGAAAGGGAAGCGCGCAGACGTCCACTTTTGCTTCTTCTCTTGAAATGCACGCCATCAATGTCGACGACACCGGAACACCGGAGAGGTCATCATAGCCGAATTGGAAACCCTCTGATGGCCTTTCCGCCCTCTCGTCTTCTACTCTCCGGCCTCCGTTGCGCGCCTTGTGTTTTCTTGCCTTGCGCCTCGTGTCCTAAACGTTGCGCCTTTGGACTGTGTGCCTTGTGTTTTGGGGCTCGTAATTTTTGCAGGACCTGATCCAGAGATCTCTCTTGGGAACCAAGGAAGACCTGAAACAGGAGCAGCAGATGCGCAAGCAGTTGGAGACGCAGAGTGAGTTTTTCTGCCCGCGCGATGTTCGGTCGAACAGCGGCGACGTCGTTGTGATGCGCTGCCGGCGAATGAATCGGCCACGCACGAAGAAACAACCAGTCAACCATACAGACACCCAAGGAGCCAAAACATAATATATACCTGGTACCAGGTAACATTATTTATTACCAGACAAGCGACCGAACAAGCAATAGTGCCCAACCAACCAAGAAACCAATCAAGCAACTATTAATAGCCGAAGGAAATTAACCATCGTGCATTCCATCAAAAACGCGCCCTGCTCCGCCCTGCTCCGCCCTGCTCCGCCCTGCTCCGCCCTGCTCCGCCCTGCTCCGCCCTGCCCCCCCCTCTGGTCATACGACTACGGCCATGCATGAGATCGAGTACATCTCCTATCTAGTACACCCCCCCCCCCTCCGTACGCTACACGAGCGTTTCTGCTACTGTGTACAGCGGTAGCATCTACTGTGTGCAGCAGTGCGGCAGGAGATGCGGAGGGTGGTTGGATGAACGAATACACGCCTCAATGCGCCCGCTCCTGTGTGGTTTGGAAAAGGGAGGGGGGTTGAGGGCGAGGGGGGGGTGCCTCCTCTCTTCCCCCTCGTGCCTCCCTCCCATCCCGTTCTGTGAGTTTTTTTTTTTCTGCATCAGGTGCGCGTTAGTGCGGTTGTATTGACGCCGCCGCCCCGCCCTCCTGCCCCACCCTACCGCCGCCGCCGCTGCTGCTTCTCCTACCGCGTTTCCTCCGGAAATATCTTATGCATAGTGATGGAGCCCGGATCGAGGCGCGCGGCAGGCACCGCAGGGAAGCTTGCCCCCGCCGAGAGAAGCCAGGTGAGGGCGGTCTTGTTGTGACGATGTTTTGTTTTTGGTTGTGGGTGTTGGGGTTGGTGGTGAGTGGCGGTGTTGGCGTTTTGTGGTGGTGGTTATCTATCAGCAGTCGTGTTTTATGTTTGCTGCTTTTATTGTTGGTTGCTGTCGTTGCTGCTGCTTGTTGTTGTTGCTGTCGTGTTGTTGTTGCTGGCATTGCTGTTGTCGATGTTGAGTTGGCGCTTGTTGCTGTTGTTGCGGTGTTGCAGTTGTTGTTGTTGGCGAGAAGAGGCACGTCGTCGCACGCATCGCATCGCCATCTGTCACCTCCTTTGCTGCTGGGTGTCTTGAACTACTCGGCTGTCTTTAGAGACTCGAGGTGGACATAAAGTCGGTGTGTGATGTCTGTACATCTAACGTACAATCGTCGGGACGGGGAGTTCCCCCCCCCCCCTCCCCAACCCCAACCCCCTTTTGTAGAGGTTGGGTTGGCGTCGGTTGGCAGCGACTCCTGTAAAACATGCCGCTCGCTACGTGAGCTAGACAGCCAGGGTACTGTTTTTTTTTGTTTTTTTTTGGCGGTCGCTCACAGCTGGTTGTCGAGTTAGATCATTTGTGCGAGGTAAAAAACCTTTACGCCGCACAAGTGGGAATGAGCGTATCACGTAGCGTTCAAGGTAAGGCACCAAGAGGCAGTTACATAGTACTCCCATTGCTGTCTCTGGAATTTCCTACACCGGAAATTAAATGAACTCATTGAAGCGAAGCTGTGATCCATATGCAAGCCCGCCTCACAAGCGGTTCTTAGTGGGATGCAGTTCACCCTTGATGCGACTCGCCAGACACCTCACGGCGCTTTGCGCTTGGTGCAAGCAATGCCTGCCTGGTCGGTGAAAACCCGACATGCTCCGTCCCCGCATTGTGGGGATGCGAGGGTCTATGGTCATACGACTACGGCCATGCATGAGATCGAGTACATCTCTCCTATCGAGTACACCCTCCTCCCCAAAAACCAAAACGCCACCTCCGCCGGCGGCGCCGTTTGCAGCAAAAAACGCCCATGAAACCTCTGCTCCCCCCCCCCCCCCCCCCCCCCGTTGTTTGCCCTTTGTACTGCCATGGACTCAATCCACTGTAGGGATTCTCCCTGTTTTTCGTCCTCCTCATGGCTATGGCGGCACTATTCGCTGGGCAGTGGACAGCCGCCAATGGCTACGCCCTCTTCCCAAACTCCTGAGATTTTGCGCCTGTATTTCTCGGGGGAGCCGGGGATCGGGTTGCCTCGGGTCGGGTCTTGTCGGGTCTTGTCGGGTCTTGTCGGAGCGGGGTGGGGTGGTGGGGTCGGGTGGGGTGGGCTTGGGACGGCAGGGGGGAGAAGGAAGGGTATGTCGGAGTGGGTATGGGGGAGGGAGGGCGAGAGAGAAGAAGTGAAACTCTGTAATCAAAGATTGGACCTGTTGTGTGCACACTTTTTTTTCGGAGGGGAGGGGACGGGAGGGGAAACGGGGGGAAGGGGGGGGGGGGGGTCGATTTTTCAGATCTTGGTCCGGCCCCTCGCTGACGGATCGAAGGGGAGGGGTGTAAAGCAGAGGAGTATGGACGGATGGAGTTGGAGCAGGAACTGGAATAAGGCTCGGGGTTGGGGCTGGGGTGGTCGAGCCGATGGCTGACGCGGCGATCACTCCTCCCCTTCCACCGCTATCGCACCTCAGAGCTGCAGCGTAGGAAGGCTCTCTCCGTAAAGGAGGAACGAAAAATTAGATATATATGGGTTCGGGATTGTTTTTTTTTTGGGGGGGTGGGGGGTGGGGGGGAGCAGAGGAACGGACTTTTGGGACGCGCGAGCGCGAGAGAGAGGGGTGAACGGACAGCCGGTTGGGGTCGTTGACTCGGCTGTTGTTGTTGCCGGGAGTTGGATGGGGGGGTGGGGGGGGGGGGGGGGGGGGGGGGGGGGGGAATACAGTGGGGGGGGGGGGGGGAAGCGGGGAGTTCAAATGCGCTGTGGGTGCTTCTGCGAGGGGTTCTCTGAGATGAGGAGTGGTGCGGCGCGTTGTGGGGACGTACCTCTTGTTTGGTGGCGCGGCGCGGGCGGAGCTGATGGTGTCTAAATTCACGTCACCTCCTGTAGGGCTTTCTGCTGTATGGATCGATAGATAGATGGATGGATGGATGGATGGATGGCCGCAGGGGGGGGTGGGGGGAGGTTGGGTGTCGTGAGCGAGCTCGGTGCAGATTGTCGATGCGGCAGACGGCAGGGCTGCCATTCTCTTGTGGGAGGATCCTGTGTGTGCGTATGTTTTCGGTTCGTCTCGGCATGGTTCGGTTCGGTTCGTTCGGTTGGTTCGAACCTGTTCGGTTCTGTACGGTTCGGCTCGATTCGGTTCGGTTCGGTCTGTTTCGTCCTGTTCTGTTCGTGTTCTGTTATGTGCCGTTCTGCTCGGTTCTGCTGGATCGGATCGATTGGGTTCGGTTCGGTTCGATTCCTTTCGGTTCTATCGTCTCGGTTAGGATCGGGACGGTTCGGTTTGGTCCGGTTCGGTTCGGTTCGGTTCGGTTCGAATCGGCTCGTTTCGTTCGAATTCGTTTTGCGGCATTCTACTGTGTTTCAGTTCGTTAGGTTGTTTAGTGTTGTGTTTTCCCTGTACAGCTCGTTTCATTCTCTTGTTTTTCTCGTTTGGTTTTCGCTCCCCTCGCCCCCGCTCGCGAAGCGTGAAGCACACGGCATCACCCTTACACACACGGCCCAGAGGCGCGTGTAGGTAGGTATGGGCGGAAACTCAGACAAATCAAAGCGGAGGGCTCTTATCATCGTGGGGCGGCGGGTGGAAGATGGAGAGCCCTCGAGCCCAGAGTTTTGATGGACACTTAACATATTTTTGAACCTGTGGGGTTTTTGTTTTCCGGGCTGCTCGAGCCGGCGCAGTATGTTATGATCGGCGGTGCTCATCGTGGGTCGTTCCCGACGCCTTTTATATTTTCTACAGCTGTGTCTGGGTAGGAAGGGGAAGGGTGGGGGGGGGGGGGGGGGAGAGGGGTGGGGACAAGGGAAGGCGGGTGAGAGAAGAGAAGGGGGGGCGGGGGGGAGGGGGGGGGGGGGGGGGATTTCAGCTGTTGTTGCGCGTTCAGCGCCCATCGCTGAGATTGCTGACGTTCCTCTCTTTTTCTCTCTCTCCCTGTGTGTGTTTTTTTTTCCTTGTGCTTGTTCTTTGTTCTTGCTTGCCTTCTGCGGGCCCTGGCTTGGGGCGTGCACCCCAGTCTCGACCCTGGTTGGGTGCTCGGTTGCTAGTTAGCTAGCTTGTGTTTTTTTTTTTTTTTGTGGTGGTGGTGGTGGTGGTGGTGGTGTTCGTTGTTGGTGGCGCTACGGTTTTTGTGTCAGCACGTTTGTTTTGTCGCGATGACTAGCGAAACAACGAGAGCGAAGCAGGGGGCAAAGCGAGGGGGCGGAGTGAGGGGTAGTCAAGAGTTTTATCCATGTATCGTCTGTGCGTGCGTGCGCAGTCTGCCTCACCACAAGTAGCAGTACCCATGTCATATATACATTGGGTATTAAGTAGCTCGAGTACTGTAGTGATGATGCTGCTAAACTATCAGTAGGTTTGTTGTACGTTTTTGCGGGCTGTGGTTGGTCGATGTTTATCCCGCGTTTTTTTCGCTTTTCTCGACCGACCGACCGACCGACCGACCGACCGACCGACCGACCGACCGACCGGGTCCAGGCTTCCTTGTTATTCTCTGTGCCTTTTTTTATCGTTTTCCGATGCAATTTTCGTGGTTATTTTTTTTTTTAGCTTTCTTGATCTTTTTTTTAGCCAGCGTAGAGGCATCGCCTCGCGCTATTGGAAGCAACAACAAAGTACAGCAGTGAGTCAATCAAAATCAGTCAGTCAATATTAATATCAACGTTATGTCTGGTATGATGAAAGCACGAGTAGGTTACCAGGTACATAGTTTTGTTCTTGTATGATACTTCGTACAAATACAGCAGTAATTTTCTCGTGGTTTCGTCAAGTTCTTCGGCATGATTCAGGTTTAGAACCGCAGTCCCGTTTCGGGGATAATCCACTCAATTTCTAGGTCGTTTGTTCCGAAAACGGGAAAGGGTTGTGATATCGAAATGCGTCTCTGGTACGAGTAAGAACGGTACTCCGTCTCGAAAGGGATGCGTGGTCGAATGGTCAAGTGACCAAGACGTGCCCAAGCGCCAGTAGCAACAGCAGCCTGTCTGTGCTGATGTTGCAACGAGAGCTATAGGTAAAATTGACACCACGACACCAAACTGGAACGTGGAAGTGTGGTGAGCTCAAGCTTTTTTTTTACCAATCCGCCGGAGGTAAAAAAAAAACAAAAACAAGACGAGCAACAAATGAGTACCCCCCCCTTCCGACCCTGACCCTGACCCTACCCAAAGGTTTTAGAACCGCAGTGCCGTTTCGGGGATAATCCACTCCAAGTCTCAGTCGTTTGTCCCGAAAACGGGACTGCAGCCTTAAAAATTGTGAGATGGAAATGTGTCTTCCGTTCATTCATCACCACGCGTCTATTACCCCTGTCAGAACCGCGGTCCCGTTTTGGGTACATACTACTTAGAATCAGAGTGATTTGTCCCCCAAAACGGGACTGCGGTCCTAAAGGGGTTAATAGAGAACGGAGAACAAACGAAAAACGAAACACATTTTATGATTTTCCTGCCAAAACAGCACGCAAAAAAAAAAAAGTATACCAGGTACCAGGTATATAATAATCGCAAAAAAATATGTACCAGGTATTGGTCGCCAAGAGAGAATTTGTTCATTGTAGGGGGTTATTTATTTTCTGAATTCGGGGAGACGAAAATTACTACGCACCAGGTATTACATAACTCTGCGGCACGCCGCTGCTGCTGCTGCTGCTGCTCTGCTGGAGTATGCTCTCCCCACAGAAAAAAAAGTGAGAGCTGGCTGTGTCTTGTGTGCTCGTGTCGCTCGCTGCCTCCCGCGAAAGGGCGCACATGCTACAGGGAGACAGACGTACGTGCTCCTAAAATTACGAAATCACCACCCAACCCGGCATCCGCAATGATACAGTATGGAGGCGTGCTGCGAAGATCGAGGTATATACAGTGCGTACGTACGTGGCGGGGTGCCAATTTTCCAAGGTTTTTCACCAGGGATGTCGGTTACCGCGCCACCGTAATTGCGCGTAACTACATCGGGCCGTCGGTAACTTTTTTTCCCGCCGTAGTTTAAGGGGGGGGGGGGACGCTGTAAAAAAACACGTCACAGCACACAGCACAGCACCCACACCCACACACAAGATACTGGCATTACGTCCCCCCCCCCCGATGTTTCGGGCCCCCCGGTGTTGCCGTAAACAGGATACTGGCATTATACGCCCCCCCCCCCGGTGTTTCGGGGCCCCCGGTGTTTTGCCGTGAACAGGATACTGGCATTATACCCCCCCCCCTCCGGTGTTTCGGGCCCCCCGGTGTTGCCGTACCTGCTGTACGTAGTTGCAAATGCCCCAAACAGGCAATTACCCGGTAATTCATCCCAACCGCGGCAACCGACTTCTCTGCTTTCCACGGGGTCATGACTCTCGACCGGCGGGTCGGGTTCAGGAGGTCTTCGAATTATCACGGGTCGGGCCCGGTCGGGTCAATGGGTTTTCAAAGATTTCACGGGTCGGTCCAGGTCAGGTCACTCTGACCCGATCCGATCCGATCCGACGCAACCCGCGAGGGTTGACCTGCGACCCACCCGTGAACAGCCAGTGTGGCAATTTTTTCGGCCGAAAAAAACAAAAAACGAATATATTTATGTGTCACCGGCGGGACTGCCCTCCTCCTGGACTGAGAAACTACCCATCAAGGGCATGATG
Source organism: Nereocystis luetkeana (assembly GCA_031213475.1). Classification (NCBI taxonomy): domain Eukaryota; class Phaeophyceae; order Laminariales; family Laminariaceae; genus Nereocystis; species Nereocystis luetkeana. The sequence goes on from JARUPZ010000019.1 coordinate 8,380, forward strand.
CTCTATTACAGGTATGGGTTGCACAAATATTTTTCGTTAGCGCTACTGCTGTACCAGGTAGGCTGTACGATACCTGGTACCTACCTGGCATATGATACAGCAGTATGGAGGTTTCGGTTGTGTGCATCGGGTCAATTGGCCCTTCTATTCCGGGGGACCATACCTGATGGCAAATATGACCAAATGTTGCTAATAGTAAAAATAGGAAAACATAAAGGTTTTTGTGTGTACCGTGGGTCCTGTTTATTGCCATGTACCCCCGTAAATAGCGCAAGCTGCACTCCCGTCCTGGGGGCAAACCAGTCAAATTCTCAAGTAATTTCCTGGTAAATTTCCTCCCCTAAACGGGACGGGACGACCGCCCCCTGTACTACTTGCGGTTCTCCTGCGGTAAGAGTTAATTAACTGTGTACCTTAGACCCGTTCTACGATATAGAGGTAGCACATTTCCGCTGAAGCGTTTCTGGATGACGGGTCTCCTTAACCCAAACTCGTCGGGATGCCATTCTTGTTTCGAAAATTGACGTTTTTGTATACTTGGGCCGTGGGGTTATTTATCGGGATGCAAATTGATTTTTGCTGAAGTCAGTTTTCCGGCGAGGTATGGAGCTCCTCAAGTTAGGAGCCTCATAAAATTCAGGGTGAACCTCTATCGTAGAACGCCTCCTTATCAAAAGTCAGTCGTGGCGGAGGTGTATATATATGGAGCTCTCCTTAAATAAAAAACACCATGTTTGTTTTTGGGTGCTACTGTGCGTGACCCTTATGGTATTATACCTTTTCCGTCTATACGCAACCGCGCCGCCGGATCTGCGGTGGGGACACCAAATACATAGATAATGATGAATGCCGTCGGCAGATTTTCTGCACCACAGAGCCGCGATGCATTGTACCCCCCACCCCGAATGGTGGTCATCACCCCTTTTGATAGTCCCTACTTCCGGGGGAGGGGGGGGGGGTACTCATTTGATGCTTGCCTTAGTCATTTAACCATCGACCACGCATCCCTTTTGAGACGGAACACCGTTCCTACTCCTATTAATAGTGGAGACACCTCCAACAATTGGGGGGGGGGGGGTGTACTCGATAGGAGAGATGCACTCGATCTCATGCATGGCCGTAGTCGTATGACCATAGATTGGGGGGGCGGGGGCGGGGGGGGGGGTGCTTGGCACCTAAAGCCGACCGTCCGTCCCGAACCCTACGGCAGTCATCAGTGCTAGGAGGCTGTGCTTGGTAAGGCTTTTACTGTATGTAGGTCTATTGGACCTGCTTGGATGCTGTCCTTGGACATACTCTTAACTGCTGCAACAGAGTACGAAAATACACAAACGCACTACTAATACACACATTAACTTTGTTCCATGTTGAAAGTACAGCAAGTAGCAGGTACTATGGGTTGATTCGGCCCCCTTGGGAGGCTGTGGCTTGGAACGACTCTATTGTTTGGGAGGTTGATCGAATGGCTTTTTTTTTTATAATGCACGCCTTGGCCGATCAGGGGGCCGCACATACAGTAGCTACCTCAGGAAGGACCACAAAATACAGCATCAACACGTGGTCACCGTACTGCCCCCCCCCCCCCCCCCCCCCCCCCCCACCGCCCACCGCCAAATGGTCGGCACCCAAACCAGCATACACTACTCGTGCGTATTTACCGGGTACGTCTCATAAGGGGGGTTTTTTGTAGAGATATGCTTGCAGATCCGGTGTTCAAACAGCGTTGCCCACCTTAGTGTGCATGCGCTTGGGTGAGAAAGGGGGGCAACTAAAACCCTCGCGACCCAGTATTTGTTGGAACACTGTTTGCTTGCACCAACGGGAAGGGTGTACGTGATGGGAACATAACAAAAGGAGGGGCGAAGGGCGGGAGGGGGGGGGGCGGGGGAGGAGGAGGAGGAGGAGGAGAAGGAGGAGGAGGGGGAGGAGGAGGAGGAGGAGGAGGAGGGGGAGGAGGAGGAGGAGGGGGAGGAGAGGGAGGAGGACGAGGAGGAGGAGGACGGGGAGGGGGAGGAGGAGCGGAGGCAGACTGCTGCTTTCACCCCCCTGACCCTCTGTGGTCATACCACTGCGGCTATGCATAATATTGAGTGCACCTTCCCCGCCCTGACCCTTTATGCGACGCGCCTAACACCGCACGATGCTTCGCGCTTGGTGCAAACAATGACAGGTCGGTGGAAACGTGATGCGCTCCGTCACGGCATTGTAGGGATGTGAGGGTATACGGTCACACGACTACGCCCATGTAAGATGTGAGTACACGCCCCCCCCCCCCCCCCCCCTCTCTCCTATTATATAGGTTGGGTTGGCGTCGGTTGGCAACGACACTATAAAACATGCCGCTCGCTACGTGAGTTAGACAACCAGGGTGCCGTTTTTTTATTTTTTATTTTTATTTTCTATTTGGCGGTCGCCCACAGCTGGTCGTCGAGTTAGCTCATTTGTGCGAGGCAAAGAATCTTCCCCCCGCACAAGGAGAAATTATCGTATCACGTAGTGTTTATGGTAAGGCACCCAAGAGACAGTTGCATAGTACTCCCATTGCTGTCTCTGGAAGTGGCTGCACCGGAAATTAAATCAACTCATTGAAGCTGTCATCCATATGCAAGTACGTCCGCCTCACCAGCGGTTCCTAGTAGGATGCAGCTCACCCTTCATGCGACTCGCCAGACACCTCACGGCGCCTCGCGCTTGGTGCAAGCAATGTCTGCCTGGTCGGTGGAAACCCGACATGCTCCGTCCCGGCATGGTAGGGATGCGGGGGTCTATGGTCATACGACTACGGCCATGCATAAGATCGGGTACATATCTCCTATCGAGTACACCCACCACTCTCCAACCTCTCCCGCTCTATAAATACACACTCGAAGTACGCAGACTCAATACTTCTTGGAACCTATTTTGTTGAAGAGGTACATACCGCAAAACGACCCCCCATCCCCCAGCCCCCTACCCCTGCTGGATGGCGCGCATCTACCAATCGCCTATCTATCTACTTCCTTTTGCCTTTTCGCCGCGAACCGGCCCCGCGCCCCCCTCCTCCCCTCCGCCTTCCCCGAGCCGCCGTCTTGCCCCCCGGCGCCGCCTTCGAAGACTTGTCGAAACCCGCTTCCCATTCGGCTTCCGCCGACCGGGACCCCGCCCCCCTCTCCCCAGAGCGGCTGTCGTCGCCATCGTCGGACGATGACTCGAACCCAGCCGACCACTCGCCGTCGTCAGATTCTCGTTGCCGCGGTGGCTGTCGCCGGCTTGATGGGTTTGTCGTCTGCCTGCCGGCGTCCCGACCGCGGCCGTAGCCGAGGTCGCGGCGGCTAACGGTCGGCGGCGAGGGTAAAGCTGGTCGTGCTGTCGCGTTATTCGCAGTGCTGTTGGCGGCGGCGGCGGCGGCAGCAGCGGGATCGAAGCCAGCAGCGGAACCGTTTCCATCCTCCCCATCTTGCCGTCCCGCGTTCCCCTTCCCCTCCTCCCCACGCCTCGATGATTTCGCCTTGCGAGGCTTGGTGGCGTCTTCTCGGCCGACGTCTCTGCCCACGGCGCCTTCGCGAACGGTTTCGAGTTTTCTTTCGAGGGCGCCTGCGCCCTTCGCTCCCGCCCCCCCCTCTCTGCCGCCTCCGGATAGACCTTCTGTCCCGTTCCGACCTTCGCCGTCATCTCTCTCTCCCTCGTGCGGCTCGTCCTGCCCTCCCTCCCGCTCTTCCTCCGCCCCTTGCTCTGCCTCCGCACCGTGCCGTTTCCCTCCCACTTCTTCTCTTTCCGCGTGCTCCTCCTCTTGCTCCTCCTTTCCCTCCTCCTCTTTTTCTTCGTTCTCCGCCCGTTCGTCCCAAGACCCCGCGGCGCCGCTAGCGCTACCGCCCCGACTCTCGTCGTCGCTGCGGCCGTCGACGCCAGCCACCGACCAACCCTCGCTGTCGCCGCCACTAACATCCGCACCGCCATCACCACCACCACCACCACCACCACCACCACCACCACCATCACCATGATCATGATCACCGTCACCATAATCATGATCACCGTCACCATAACCACCACCTTCGGCATCGTCGTCACCACTGCCGCGGCTACCCCAGTTGCCATCGCCATGACCATCACCGCCCTCATCAAAACCATCACTACGGCCATCCCAGTCGTCGCTGTCACCACCATCCCTATCAGCGCAGAGGGAGCGAGAGGAGGAGGAGGAGGAAGAGGAGGAGGAATACCCGGACGACGACCCGGAAGACTCTTCTATCATATCCCCCCTAGACCGACTTGATCGCGGAGCAGAGGTTGGACGATCGAGGCGAAGCCGCTTACCCAAGACTTGAACGTCCAGCCCTGCTCCCGGGCCTCGTGCCTATGTTTGAGGCAAGGGGGGGGGGGGGGGGGGCAAGGTTTGGAACCAACCAACACACGAAAACAACAAAAAACAGACAAGGAAAGCATCACAACAAACGAAAAAAAACATACAATGAAAACACAAACACATTAACAAACATGCGAACACACAAGCAAACAAACAAATGAACAAACCCTTACCTGGCAATGACGAAACAACTGAACAAACACACCAACACACGATGGGCTGATATTCATAAAGCAATGTGGAAAACGGAGATTGGTGGTAGCGTTGGTGTTGGCAATGGGGATTCTGGAGTTGCGGTTAGGTGTGGGGGGAGTTTTGTTTTTCGGGGGGGGGGGGGGTGTACTCGATAGAAGAGATGTACTCGATCTCATGCACGGCCGTAGTCGTATGACCATAGACCCTCGCATCCCTACAATGGCGGGACGGAGCATGTCGGGTTTTCACCGACCAGACAGACATTGCTTGCACCAAGCGCGAAGCGTCGTGAGGTGTCTGGCGAGTCGCATGAAGGGTGAGCTGCATCCTGGTAAGAATCGCTTGTGAGGCGGACTTGCATATGGATGACAGCTACAATGACTTCATTTAATTTCCGGTGTAGGCTTTTCCAGAGACAGCAATGGGAGTACTATGTTACTGCCTCTTGGGTGCCTTACCTTCAACACTACGTGATACGATCAATTCTCCTTGTGCGGAGTAAAGGTTCTTTACCTCGCACAAATGATATAACTCGACAACCAGCGGTGGGCGACCGCCAAAAAATAAATGGTACCCTGGTTGTCTAGCTCACGTAGTGAGCGGCATGTTTTACAGTGTCGTTGCCAACCGGCGCCAAGGGGGGGGGGGGGGGGGGGTTAGGGTGAGGGGCAGGGGTTGGGGTTTGGGGAGTTGGTCTTAGTGTTGGCGTGCAGGTAAGGGTGGGGGTGGGGGATGGGGGCGGGTTGGCGCGACGTTCAAGCAAAAGTCGCACACGGCACAGGCCAGGCCGTACACGGCACGAAAAGCTGCATCGTACCGTTGTAAGGAGGCGTGATCGATACCGCCGGCGCACTGCCACAGCACTAGCTACGGCTGCTCGTTGAGGAATGTTCCCAGAAGTCTATACTAATAGGATCAATCAACGTCCCGGCGAACAAAAAAAAATGTGGACAAGGAAAAAAAAAACCCAACTAAACCGAGCGCACCATACGTTTTTTATGCAGCAGTAGACTTGTACGAAACAAAATCAATCAAAATCTCGATACCAGGCGTCTCATCCCAACTCCCAACATGCCACTACGACCTCAACACAGCGATTCTGCACCGCTTTTTTACCAGGGATACCCTAACCGAGGCAATGCAAGACCACCAAAGTACCCCCACCCCTAGATGGTGGCCACAGGCGGCCAAACAGGAAGGGTATATAAGAATAGTAAAAAAGTTTCCATGTAATATATGGAAACAACGCAATGAGCGCCCAATTGTTGGAGGTTTCTCTACGAGGAGTAGAAACGGTGCTCCGTCTCGAATGGGACGCGTGGTCAGTGGTCAAATGACTAAGGCAAGCAACAAAATGAGTACCCCCCCCCCTCCCCTCCACCGCCTCCCATCCCATCCCCACCCCCCCCCCCCGCCCTTTCGAGCCACCTGGTGAAAAGACGCGACTTTCTTTCCAAAAATCCCGAATTCCAGGCTTCCTCCGGGCGGAATGTACTCCCCCACCTCTCTCCTCGCTGCCAAGCCCGTCTCGGCCTCGGCCTTCGAACGCGATCGCGATTGCGGTTTCGACGAGCGCGACTCCGACCGCGAAGAACGCGATAAACCCGCGTGGCGTTGTCTTCTTCCGCTGCTCGCACTTCGCCGCCGCGGCCCCCACTCCTCCTCCTCCTCCTCCTCCTCCTCGTCCTCGTCCTCCTCGTCCTCCTCCTCCTCGTCCATGCTGTCTTCGTCCCGCTCCGAGGCATTGAAACCGTCCTCCTCGCTGTCCGAGTCGCCCTCCGAGGCAGAATCGAACTCGTCCTGACCCGAGGCATAGCAGGCGTCCTCCTGCGAGGAATCGGGGTCGACGTTTCGGCTGCGGGTCCCGCGGCGGCCCCGGGGGTCTGCGGGAGAGTCCAGGGCTAGATGGACGGCGTCGGTGCCCTTCACGCTGAGTCCGTTCATGCCCACCTTGGAAGGCGTGCGCGCAGTGGAGAGGAGAGGAGGGGGGGACTCGTTATCATGCGGGGGGGGGGGGGGGCGAACGAAACGCAAGCGGTTGGGCGCGATCAGCCAACGACAAAGGGGGGTAGGAAGGACGCGCAGCGTATAACACGACACATCGAAAAAGGCGACCAGGCGATCCTTGACAATGATATTTTTGCCCTTCCTTCTGCCTCCCCCGACCGAGGGCAAGCACAAGCAGTAAACCTGCAGTCCATTATCTCTCCCCCTCCCTCCTTCCTTCCCTCTCTCACCCTCCCCTTCCCTCACCCCCCCCCCCCCCGCCCCTTCCTCCCCGCCTCTCTCCCTCCCTCCTCTCCTCCCTCCTTCCTTCCCTTCCCCCCGTCTCCTCACCTCCACCTCCACCAGTGGGCTGTCGGCGTGCCTAGCCCGAATGTCCGCCGCCAGTCCCGCTGCGTCCCTATCGGTCATGCCCGTCCTCCCCAACCCCAACGCCCTCAGGGAACACCTGCCCCCCCGCAGAGCTCTACCCAGCGCTGCGACCGCGCACCTCCCCGGCTGCTGCTGTCGCTGCTGCTGCTGCTGCTGTTGCTGCTGCTGTCGCTGAGTGCTCATTCCGGAGCGTCTACTCGCGGCTGCCGCGGCGGGTCCGGAGGAGCCGAAGGAGAGGGAAGAGGAGGAGGAGGAGGAGGAGGAGGAGGGCGGGGGGAAGGCGGGGGCGGTGGCCATGTCCGGGCGGAGGTAGCTGTCGTCGACGAACTGGTTCATCAGGGAAGACAGTGCGCCCCCCGCGGACTTGTACAGGGAGGAGTTCTTAGAGGCTTGCGCGGCTCTGGCCGCGCTCAAGGTTAGCTGGTGCAAAACAAGCGGAGCACGCAACGCGGCAGGCGGGGTCACGGCAGCGAGCGTTAGCGTTAGAGGAGGTGGAAACGGGTGGGTGGGTGGGTGGGTGTGTGGGTGGATGGCTTCACGCAAGCAGCGTGGTTTGCTATGAAACGGTCATGCCAGAGTCGCGCGGAGCAGAAGCCGTGCCTCATGCTTCGTTCTTTCTTGCGTCATCACAGGCCGGCGACACAGAATGGTCGATCACCATCGACCGGCAGCCTCGCGTCCCGACCGACGGCTGTGGTTTCACCGGTTTGACACGACTACGTGAACTTTCGCCGCGGCCGTGGCTCTAGAGATGCGCTTGGCTCTCGGCAGTTCTCTTTCGAGGTAGGTGCTGCATGCCTATGGTATTCCCCGTGGCGATTGTCGCATAGCGCTATTCCCGCGAGTGACGCGCTGGAACTTGGAAGACAGCGGTAGTTGGCCTCAGTGAGCCTTGGTCCCGTTCGATTACGATAGATCCCCTCGCCTGCGCAGCCGGCAAGCCAAACCCCCCGCCTGGTCGGTGAAAACCCGACATACCTCCGTCCCGGCATTGTAGGGATGCGAGGGTCAATGGTCACGCGACTACATCCATGCATGAGGTCGAGTACATCTCTCCTATCGAGTTCACCCCCCCCCCCCCCCCCGCCCCCCCCCCCCCCTCCTGTCCGGGTCAAACAGCACACGCCACAATCGTTTTTTTTATCCTCCCACCCCCCCTCCCCTTCTCCCGTACCCACCCACCCCCCCCGTCAACCCTCCTTCCTCGATCCCAGTGCGCCATGTTTTCTTTACCCCCGCCCCCACCCCCGTTACCACTCACCGCGTTCCCCGCCAAGTCCAACTCCTCCAGCTTTGACTCGCCGCGACCACCGTCGCCGCCCAGCAGGGCCTTCGCGAGCGCGCACCCCCCCGAGCACCCAATATCATTCCCCGCGAGGTTCAGCCGCCGGAGTCGTCCTGGCCCACGTTGCTCCTTTTTCGCTGCCCCCGACCCTCGCCGACAGAGGCCACGCCTAGCGCTGCCACCGCCGCCGCCGCCGCCGCCATCGCTACCGTCGCCACCAAGCAAGCCGTGGGCGAGGGCGATGGCCCCCGCATCTCCGACGCTGTTGCCTTGCAGCTCCAAGCTTTGGAGGCTGCTCGAACCGGCGTAGAGCGTGGAGGCCAGGGCCGATGCGCCGTCGGCGGTAATGTCGTTGTAGCCCAGCCTGTGGGGGGTGGCGGGAGGCGGGGCAGGGGAGGCGGGGCAGGGGGGTGTACTCGTTATCGTGCATGGCCGTGATGTTGTGACTTTAGACCCTTGAGGGGGAAGGGGTGGGGGCGTATTCTCATGCCGTGCATGGCCGTCGTCGTACGACCTTAGGCCCTCGCATCCCTACAATGCCGGGACGGAACACGTCCGGTTTTCACCGACCAGGCAAAAAATGCTTGTGCCAAACGTGGGGCAGGGGTGGGGGGGGGGGGGGAAGAAGGGCGGAGCAGGCAAGGCGCGTTTGGCGTTGGGAGGGGCGTTGTGGTTGCCTGCGAGCCTGGAGCTGATTGGCCGTTTGTTGACGAGAGGAAAGCGAAAAAGGCGCGTGCTGGTAAGCAACTATTCCGCTGCCTGTTCTATGCGTGCACGAGACAGACGCCGAGGGAACTGCTGCTGGGCGCTCACGCCGTTCGTAGATACCAGGTATACGGTTGATGCGAGGCCAAAAACGACAATTATGTTTCTGGTGGCCCATCCCTCGGGAAAAAAAAACAGAAGGCTCCGAAAGGGGGCAACGCGTTTTGAGCGTGCACTATTAATATTACGGGGGGCCATAGTAAACAGGACCCATGGTACACACGAAAACCTGCATACTTACCTATTTTTACCGACAATATTTGGTCTTTTTTACTACTGTATGGCCCCCCGTAGTAAAATAAAAAGTACCTGGTATACCAGTTTGTGGTCTCCTGCAGGTATTAGGGTATATATCTCCTCACCCGATTTAGTTTTTCAAGTGCACCCCTATTATCGCAGCATGCCCCTGAGCGAAATTAACGCGGGCGGCAGAGCTAGCTCCCTGCGGGGAGCAAAGTAAGCACGAAAGGCCACCAGTCTCACCTGAGCTCGCGCAGGCACGTGTTGAGCCGCAGAGCGTCGGCGAGGCACCGCGCGCCGTCGTCCCCGATCTGGCACCTACCCGCAGGCGGCACCGACGATCAAGAAACATAAAATTGAAACAAAATAAAAATGCCGAGCGGGCGGGGGTGAAAACTTTCCCCGCCGAGCAGCGTACCAATACTACAGTAGGGTATATTTTTTCGTGAAAGTCAATCATGTTCTAAACAGCCACCTGTGTACGTCCAAATACTACAAAAAAAAAGCAAAAAAACAGCAACAAACAACAACAAAGAAGAGACGACAGGGGTAACGAAACGCAACCTACGTACTCGTAGCGACTAAAACAAAAAACAAGACAAAAGAGTCAAGAGAATGTTCGCTGCTTTTTTTTAACAAACCTCGTCGCTGCGTACAACATGGCACGTACAGCAGAAGCACGCATTTCTTGTGTGGGACACGCGTACCTATGGCGTGCACAGCCAGCCGACAGCACCAGCAGCGGGCGCCCCCAGAGAACCAGGGTCAGGGGTCAGCTGAGGTTCGCGGGGGTGGGTGCCACCCCCTTCGAAGCAAATCGTCTGGTATTTCTGTTAGGAGAGCAATAGAGGCCACCGCCGGTTTCGAGAGACAGCAGCCCCAACCTCCTAGAGTGCAAACTATTTGTTCAACCCCGCCCCGACATCACCATTGCTTCCCCGTCGAAAAACAAACTGACCGCCATGACAAAAACCTTTTTTATTTTTACCACTGCAAAAAACTAGTACCTCAGCTTGTTTTCTTCCGAACAACTTTGCTTCCCGACAACATGGATGCCGTGCTAATGTCTAAAAAACGGAGGAGCGCATCCCTCGCGGCGGCGGCGGCGGCGTCCGCGGCACCACCACCAAACAAAAACAAAAACAGCACCTGCTCAGGTCCAACACCTCCAGCGAACGGTCCTTTTTCAGCGCTGACGCCAGCGCCCTCGCCCCCGCATCGCCCAAACGGTTCCCGGTCAGAAGCAGCCTCCGAACGCCAGCCGCCGGCGGGACAACGAGAGCACCGCCACCTCCCTCCCCGCCCGCCTCTCCTTCCTTCTCCCGCCCCCCCACCTCTCCCGTCCCCTCTTTCGATGCGTTGTCGCCGGTCGCTTCAAAGCCGGCAGGGGTTGTGGTGGAGCGGGGGGAGGCTAGAGCTTGGCTGGAGTCGAAGCTCCCCGCCCCCTCTCCTCCCCTGGCGCCGTTTGGCTCAGCGGAAGCCGAGCTTTTGATGAGCGCCGAGGATAGGTACCTGTAGAGCGGCGCACGTGGGGAGAGAGAACCAGGGAGCCTGATTTTATTGGCGTGGTGTATAGGAGTGTTGCGTCGCTGTTCTAGAGGGTGTGAGGTACAACGGCGATTAATCCCCTTTTTCCCGTGTAGACGCAGCGAGCAAGGAAGCGAGCAAGCGCGCCTTCTTTATTTTGCCGGAGGAAAGACAAGCAGTACCCCCCCCCCCGAAACTATTCGACCCTCGACAACTCGACGTGAGCACAACGCAACATAGCACAACGCAGCACCGCACACCGCTCACGACCACCACAGCGCACCATACCACCACAGCAGCAGATCCGCACACTTGAGCATCAGTCGCCGGGCACCTACCCGGTACATACCTGCACCCGGCCGGACCGATGTCGCAGAACCTCAGGGATAGCTCCTCCAGGCCGCCGCCACCCCCCGCCGCCCTCTGCTTGAGGTATGCGGGAAACGGTTGCGCCCCCGCGTCCCCGATGGGGTTGAAGTCGAGCTCGAGGCAAGACAGCCTGTCGCCGGAGCCTCCGCCGCCCCCGATGCCGCCGGAGGAGGGGGAAGACCGGAGGGACTCAAGCAGCGCCCGTACGCCCTTCGCCGTAAGCTGTGTGGGGGTTGGTCGATAGGTCGGTCGGTCGGTCGGTCGGTCGGTTGGTTGGTTGGTCGGTCGGTCGGTCGGCCTAATCGTTCGGATGCACGTACGTATTAACCCTACAACCCTAACCCGATCTTTTAGCACTGCAACAATATACTACTACTACTACTACTACTACTACTACTACTACGACTACGACTACGACTACGACTACTACTACTACTACTACTACTACATTACTACTACTACATTACTACTACTACTACTACTACTACATTACTACTACTACATTACTGCTACTACTACTACTACTACTACTACTACTACTACTACATTACTACTACTACTACATTACTACTACTACTACTACTACATTACTACTACTACTACTACTACTACTACTACTACTACTACTACTACTACATTACTACTACTACTACTACTACTACTACTACTACTACTACCACTACTACTGCTATACACGGTAGAATCAACTGCTGTACCACAGGCAGAACGAAGTATTGACCAGCTCAACGAGGGTTGACGCAGGAGGTGCTCATGTTTTTTCATCAAATACTTTACGAGTGAGTATCAGTCCGTCCGTTTTCGTCTACGATACAGCAATAAGGCCACAGGCGGACAACCCCCCCCCCCCCCCCTCCCCGATCCCTCGTTTTTGCAATAGTGATTACCACTCTGTCCCGAAACATACGTGCCATTCCATACTAATATTCAATGTAGCGGTCGGCCAAGAGTGCTCCGATCCCCGTGATTTTGTTTTATCTTGGATAGAGAGAGGAAAATTCTTGATTTTTGAGCTTGGAAGATAGTGGTGGGGTGTTTTTTTTTCTGACAACAAAAATGCTGTCAAGAGATACGTAAATTATCGTGATGGGATGTTGCCCTCCATGCGACGCACGGGGGATTCCCTTACAAAGGATAGCTACCAAGCCACCCCTGCAGTAGACCGTAGCCCATGCCGAGTCGGTGATCGGTGATATGGTCGTCTGTAGCGAGCAGGCGACGGCAGCAGTACAGAGCCTTATATCACACGGCAGCACAGGCAGCGCGGTACTACTACCGTGTGGCCAATGCCGATTGCGTAGGTGCGCGGCGTACTCAGAACTAGGAGTCCAAAAACCTTGGGTGGGATAACCCCCAAAGGATGGTATGGACGATCGAGGGGCACGGGGGTCATCGGGTTTGCTTTTCGTTGATCTCGGGGGTATTCGCGCTTTGTTTCGGTAGGGTCGAGCAAGCGTGCTCTGCGCACACTCGCACGCTCCTTCTCTCCTCCCCCTCCTCCTCCTCCTCCTCCTCCTCCTCCTCCTCCTCCTCCTCCTCCTCCTCCTCCTCCTCCAACTCCTCCCCTATGGGACCCGACCCACACCCGGTAGTCACTACGTCCTGGAGCGCCGTTCTTTCATGGGCTCTTCTGAGCTGGAGCTTACACAACGAGCAGTCGGTTGAACCCGACTGATAGTGCCTGCGGGCTGCCTGGCCCAACTCACGAGCCGAACCCCACACGCCCAATGAGGACATGAAGATCGAGGGCATCATATGCCGATTTATCCTCGAACTCCACTCGCTTTGGCTCGAGGGCTGGGAAACAAAAAGGCCCGAAAACGTCGAGGGTTATCGTTGTGGCTCGCCTGCCGGATAGTTACGGGGGGGGGTGCGTTCGGCTGTGTTGCCGAGCTCGCCGTGGGTTGTTTGATGTGCGCGACAGTCTTGATGTGATATCTCGCAGGGGTGCATGTTATCGCAAAAAAATTAGTGCGAATCTCGCGCGATTGCCGCCAAATGACCAAAAGTGGGAACTGGACCCAACTACCACTGCCGCACTGCTGCCTTTATTGTTGAGGCATGCATATGGTAAGCATGAAGTGATGATGGGATCCAGTACCATTATACTTCGAGTATGGCGGCATATAGTCGGGACACGGGGATGAACCAGTCTCCTGTTGCAGGTACCAAGCTGTCCCCACAAGGAGACTGGCTGTAGGCCAATGCAGTAAGAGGAGCCAACGTAACGAGCGAGACTATACTGCTGTCAGACTGACAATACTGTGGTACGAGAAGTCCTATGCAGCAGATAATGGTATGATTGGGCAGAGAGTCGACTAGTAGGTGACCGATGGGGTACGACTTCGAAATATGTTCTTTGTAGAATCTGTTACGACTTCGAAGTATGTTCTTTGTAGAATCTGTGTCGTTGACCTTGGGAGATCACCGATCGACAGCTGGAGAAAAATCAGGTAGTTTCACGTAGACGACCGTAAGTGAGTGACTCTTGTAGCATCGTAGCAGTAGTATCTACTGAAAGAGCGGACGTGGATTGCTTGACAGAGGGGTTGGCTACGATACCCTATCTGTCAGTTCCTGGGATTTTCTTTTCCATCACGCTAGGCTAACAAAGACAACGTTTCTTCTTCTTGAAGCCATGACCTAGACTACTGTCTCTCGCAACGTCCGAACTACCAGGTATCGACTAGACTCTGGAGGTCGTCCCCTCCCGTCTGCCGCGTGGAAGACTACCGAAGTTATATTTCTACGGCAGTGGCGTCGACGGCTTTAGAACAAGGCAGAGCTTACGCCCGACAGGATTTGAGTAACGAGGACATGCCGTCCCAAAGACAGCACGGTCACCGAAGAAAAGCAAGAGAGTACGGGCGGAAACACAAGCCCGGCAACTCCACCCAGGCGTTCAGCCCGCCAACAGAGTAAGGGGGCCACGAGCAGCGGTGGCGACACAACCAAGAAGCGCGCTCGTGGGGGGTGCAAAACACAGCCCTCACCGAAGCAGCGAAAGGCGATACCTTGGTATCCGACAAGGGAGACGGGCTGGCAGCCACCCTCGCCAACCACACGGCAGAATCCAGCACCCCCAAGCTCATGCAGAGTGGGGTCGCGGAGAGTGCTTGCACAGGCGAGGGGTGGCCTGAGCAGCCAAGGAAGCCGGACGTCGGCGGAGGTGCACGGTGCTAGCGATGAACCCGCAAGTGGTTACATGGAGGGGGATTCCAACCTTGACGTCGCCAACATGGACCTGGGCTAGGCGGGGGCATCGGTAAACTTCAAGCCTTCAAGTAAGTGGAGCTTTCCGGCCGGTTTGAATGCTTGAGGTTTACCGATTCCCCCGCCGGACCCGGTTCCAGGTTAGCGACCTCGAGGTTAGGACCCCCCTCCTTGGAACCACCTGCGGGCCCAGCACTATTAATAGCATCGTGCACCTTCGCCGAGGTCGGGCTTCCTTGGCTGCTCAGCCCCCCCCTCTCGCCTGGGCGAGCACTTCCGCGACCCCACTCTGCATGAGCTTGGGGGTGCTGGAAGCTGACTTGCGGTTTCAAAAACATAGAGGGTTTCCAATATAGTTGGAGGCGTTTTTATTGAGGGGCTGTTACCCATGCTTTCAAGAACTGCAGCGTTGTTCAGTATGGATTTGCGAGCCGTGCGCGAACCGGGACCACCGGTAACACGCATCCCTGACATGGTGACGTGGCCGCGCTGACCAGCAGAGCGCGCCGAATTCTTGTTCTTCGTGTTTTGGGAGTACGTACGAGTATGTAAAGCTCTTCGATTTTCAGCGCTATTAGGCCAGCGCTACCGTCGACATCAAGGGGATAACGGAGTCGAGCTCGCTGTGCTCGGCTCCAAACAGATCCTCATTACTCGTACAGAATACGCACGTACCAGGTGTATGCTAAGTATCGGTATGATACAACATTGCCATCACATACCGTTCGAGTATTCATTCACATCTAGAGCCAAACGGTCCGGACAGAGGGTACGTACGTACCCGGAGATGGAGATATAAGGACCCTTCAGGCTTGAATATGAAGACAAAACGCTCCTTATATTTACGAACGGTACACTGTATCATACACCTTTACTTTGCACGAGGTACGACAATATTACGGGGGACCAAAGTAAATACCTGGTAGGATTTATGGTACACACAAAAACCTACCAGGTACGTATTTACCTATTTTTACTATTAATAACAACGTTTGGTCCTGTTTACTATGGTCCCCCGTAATATTAATAAGTAGAACCAGTCGTCCCAGCAAACAAGCCAAGCCAAGCCGATGATACGAGTCGGAGTGGCGGAACATGATCTACCCGTACCCCGTACCTTTCTTACAAAAACATTACCAGGTAACAGGTAGCCGGTACGTCCATTGTTTCCACAAATCCCACAGATCGACAATGTATGCGCACCTACCTGGTTGTGGCGCAAAGACAGCGCCCTCACGCCCAAACTTCCTGTCACCCACGGGGACCGTGCGATCTCGGCAACGCCTTCATCTCCAAGTGAGCACTCCCGGAGGCCCAGCGCCACACTGCTGTTGTCATCGTCATGTAGTGGAGCATCCGATTCTTGCTGCTGCTGATCGCTGTCTCCGGCTTCAGACGAGGGAGAAAGTCCGATCACTGCAGCGAGGTCCGGGAGATGACGACCGTGGCCCATGTGAGAAAACGAGAGGTCGACTTTTCGCCCCTCGGTGGTGCTGCGCTCTTTGCCTAGGAGCGATGAGGCAGCAGAGGAAGTTGCTGCGGAAGCTTCGCCTGTTTTGATGATGGTCTTGGGATGGGATGCTGCTACTGCTGCTGAGGCTGCTGAGGTTGTTGCAGCTACCCCAATGTCGTTTTCGATCGCTGCACGCCCGCTGCAAGAACAAGCTGCTGCGGAAATGAGAAGGCGAATTAGGAGGTTGTTTCTTCGCGCAGCACCCTCATGGCTTCGCGGCGCTCTCGGCGTCACCATCAACGCAGCGACGATGCGGTAAGGTGTAAGGTATGTTCCGGGAGGTGACCGCAAGAGGTAGTCTCTGAAAAAATGCGGCGTGTTTCATGAAAAGCGAGGCGTTACTGTTAAGGGATCAGGGGAGACATAATGACACGAACGACATAGGCTGACCAACGCAGGAGAGCAGAGAGGGAAACACTCCAGGAAGCCTAACACGCAGAGGCTAAACCAACCAGGCTTACTCCACCAAGCCCAACGCCGCACCTTGCCTCGCGCCACGCTTCCTGCTGGTCGCCCAACCCCTCTCTCTCCCCCCCTCTCGCCTTAGAGATTTCAATATGAGGTCGGTGCGCGTGAACCTCCCTCTGGCAATCATGCTAGGCCTCGCGGGGTCCACATCGGCCTTCCTGCAGAGCGTGCGGCCGACGCACCTCATGGTGCCCGCGCACAAGTACCAGGCGGCGGTGTGCCGTACGCGCGCACAGCAGTCCCGCGCGGCGGTGCGAAACATGCGGATCATGTCGGCCGCGGTGGAGACTGACACCGACGAGGTCGGGTCACCTGAGGCGGCGGAGGTCCCTGCAGCTGAAGTCGCCGAGATCCCGGCGGCCGGCGTTGACTCCGATGCCGACATCATCGAGGTAAGACCATAGCGTCCTCGAGAGAGTGATTGAGGAAGAGAGAGAGAGAGAGAGAGAGAGGGGGCGAGAAAGGGGATCTGTGCTGTAGGCATGTTACGTATGTCCTGGTGCGCGTTGTGCGCTTGTGCAAAGGGTGGCGGACATATAATGTTTTTTGCTGCCACGTGCCCCATGTTGCACCCAGTGTGTGGATGGCCCGGGGGGTACTCAGAGCACCAGGCAAGAAGCAGGCGTGACGAAGCAGGATGGAACCAGCGGCGTGCCGCGCTAAAACTCTTGCCGCTATTTACGGGCCGGCATCCTCTCCAGGAGGGTGCCCTCCTCTTCTCCTGTGCGGTGTGCCGCTCGGTGCTCGTCGCTCGCGTGGCAGACAGTCCATAGCACCTCTTCCCCCTCTTCTCCACCTCCTCGTCCTTCTCTTTGTTGTTCAGTTTTTTTCACGTCATTTTTACTTGTCACCTGTCACCATCTCTCATCATGTGTAATTCGATTTTATTTTATCATGCTCAACAAACGCACCATCATCAGCAGCGCTGACAAGGACCGCAGAAAAGTACGAACACGCTCATACCAAGCCACGGCGTGCCTCGAGAGCGCTCCTGTTGGCAGGCTCCTCGGACGGCGCGCCGTGCTGTGTCCCCTCGCGCTTTGGTTTTGCTGGGCGGGCCGTTTGGAGCTGGTGTATTGCCTTGGTGTCGGCAGTTTTGGCCTTGTTGAATTGACGTTGCTGTTATTATTTCCAAAATATTTAGCGCGATGTCGTTGCGAGCGCCGCTCGTGACCGTACGACCTGCGACTCAACTCAAAAGAGCAGGTACAATTGCGAGTACAAGAGCATTACGCTCGGAATGTTGATACGATATGGTGCTGGGTGGCACCTGGTATGTTATATGGCGGTGTACGAGCGCAATATGAAATTCGTTGAAGTCTACATAAGGCGTCCCTCACTCGTTAGAATGGGTATTGTGGCCATGTTGGAATGCCGTATTAATGTATTAATAGCAGCCATGGAATATCGCATCGTCAGCGCACGAGACGCGCTTGGCACTTCAATTTTACCTGTGCACCAGTACTTCGCGGAGGACAGCAGTTGAAGTTTATACGCACGAGCGCGTTGTTGAGGCTTTTGCTATTTAATATTGGTACAAGCAGCATTCCGATTTCACGAGCACAAGTCTGTTTTTATCGATGCTGTTTCGTTTATATCACGCTGCTGCCGCGTGCCTGATGCACACGAGGTTATGGCACGTACGACCGTCGTTGTTGTTGCACCCCCCCCAGCACCCCCTCTGTTTTTGTCCTTACATACAATCATGGTGGCGTTTATCTGTTATTTAATTAACCCCTTTAGAACCGCAGTCCCGTTTTGGGGACAAACCAGTCAAAACTCAAGTAGTTTGTCCCCAAATTTGGGGCTGCGGTCCTGAAAGGGTTAATACCTGGTACCTGGTACGGTATATATACCTGGTGCTACAGCAGTAATTTGACATTCGACGGGTTGTTTCGTGTGTGTTGTGAGCAGGACGACGAGGACCTCTCGGCCAGCTCGATCCCCCTGGAGGACATCATGGTCGCTGAGGAGTACGAAGGCGTTATCAACAACGTCGTTTCCTACGGCGCGTTCGTTGACATCGGCACCGAGGTATGTACACGTGTGGTATGTACACCAGGACGGTGGATAAAAAAGACGATGACACAACAGATGACACATGATGATACACTTTGGATGCACGTTGCTTCTGTACGTACGAGTATTACCACCAGGTAGTAGCTTTCTTTGTTCCGAATGTATCACCATCATTGCTATTAATACGAAGAAATATTTCTTACACGAACAGCAGTAGGGACAGGAGTGCTGCTGTTGTGTCATTCATCGGTGTTGCGCCGTGTAAAACAGATACCAGGTACTTCGTAGGATAAGCTGGTACGTTTGCGTATCGTACGAGGTCTATTTTTTTTTCACTGGGAGCGAGCGCGGGGCGTGTGCAACACCGACCGCCCTGCATAGACGTTTTTTAGTTTGTAACGATACGTTGACTCTTGTAACGCGTACCTGGACATTTCACGTTTTTCGAGCTGTGATCTTGGTGTGGCCGCCGCCGTAAACACATTTTTTTCTATTAATAGTTGTAACGATACACGAACTCTGGAACGCGTACCTGTGGGTATTTATTCTATGATACAGTACGTTTGAGAGCTGTTTTTGCTCCTGCGGATTTTACCCGTTGCCCGCAGGCGTTATTTCTACGTCGCCCTCGATAAGTTCAAACCGGTGGAATTATTCAGGTTGGGAGTATTTTTTGGTCGCAGCGTTGCAGCGGCGGCATATGCTCCAAGACATGCATAATCATACCACTTCAGTAGTAATATTTAAAATCATCATCGTTCGTGCCACCAACGGTTCGGAAGGTATAGCGAG
Source organism: Nereocystis luetkeana (assembly GCA_031213475.1). Classification (NCBI taxonomy): domain Eukaryota; class Phaeophyceae; order Laminariales; family Laminariaceae; genus Nereocystis; species Nereocystis luetkeana. The sequence goes on from JARUPZ010000019.1 coordinate 27,505, forward strand.
CCTCATCAACTTTTTTTTTTGTCAGTTTTGTGTCCCGTAGATGCCACGAGAGGAATGGAACGAAAGAAGGCGGCGCAGTCATGTTGCCTGCCTGGAAATCGCTGGCTAACTATCAATACATACCAGGTAGTTCATCAAGGCGTGATTTGCTGGTGTACACCCCCGCCTTGTAAAACCGTTTGTGCACGGCGTGTACGTACCGTGTAACACCCTAGACAGCACACCGCCTGCGACGGATTTCAGGCCCGGTTTCCTCCAAAACAGGAAAGGCACACACAACTAAAATGGTGGCTCTGGAAACTGGAAAGCTTTCGTCGAGAAGGTTGCACAGACGCATCGGTTGTCGTATTCAGTACGCCCTCCCCGTTGTCGAGAAACCCAGGTTTGAAAATAGTCCGAGGGGGTGTGGTATATTACCACCCTAGGGTGATAGTGTTAAACGGTAGCCCTCTCCCATTTCCGGTGGATGGTGCATCAGTCGTACTGACGGCAAGTACTGCTGCACAATGCGTCAATGGAGTACCGACCTCGTGCTCATGTCCCCTTTTTTTTGCGCCCCACTTCCCGCCCAGGTGAACGGCCTCGTGCACATCTCTCAGCTGGCGGACGAGTTCGTGGCGAACTGCGAGGACCACGTGAAGGAGGGTGACACGGTACGTCAAGTCAACCAGACGAACGCACAGGCAACGCCCACACACAAACGATGCCAGCCACGAGCGCGTGAACTATTAATTATTGTTGGATGTCGAACGAGAATCGAGTGCGATGCGGGGGTACCTGGTACATATTTATCGACAAACTACTAAAAAATTTGCACGTACTGGGTACGATTTCGGTAAGTGTTGGATATCGAATGAGAATAGAGCGCGATGCGATTTGATGAGCAAAAAATAACGTACTGGATACGATTTTGACATTTGATACATGGAAGATTTTGTTCGGTGTCTGCACGAAAACAAGGGGGATGCCAAACCGGGGATGGGGGATGGAGGCCGAAACATTTTTGATGCGATATTTCGATGTGTCGAAAATTTCGGTATGATGCCATATTTAACTCTAAAAGGGGAGGAACATGCGTAGTAATGAGGACCAAAGATGCTTGGTACATATGGTACGATGTATAGGTTTTTGTGTACATATGGATCCTGATTACTCTCAGGTTTCCCGTTCCTCGAATTAGTAGTGTGAACCCCGTTGAAACCCCGAGATACGGACCAAAACAGGGCCAAATTTGGTGTTTTGCCAACAGCCGTGTATGATACATATCTAAGAACAGCGTAGGGGTCCATCAGTACGTACGTAGATACCGTACGACGCTATCACACTATTACGGGGGACCATAGTTAACAGGACCAAATACTGTCGGTAAAAATGGTTCAATATACCATGGTATAGGTTTTTATGTATACCATAGATCCTATTAACTATGGTCCCCCGTAATAGGGTGATGAGATAGCACACTCCCTGAGTAGGCCCCCAGTAGTACGTACGTACATATCGTATAACACTATCACACCAGGGTGGTAAGATAACACACACCCTGAGACGAATTTCAGACCCAGTTTCATCTAAAACATAGGGGGGGGGGGGGGCACACAACGCAAATGGTGACCTTTGAAATATTTCGTCGAGGAGATTGCATAGACTGCTGTGTCGCTCGTCGTATTCAGTACGCCCTCCCCGTTGTCGAAAAACCCACCTTTGATATTACGGGGGACCCTAGTTAATAGGACCGAATGTTGTTAGTAAAGATGGTTAAATATATAGTTTTTTATGTATACCATAGGTCCTACCACTCTGACCCGAAATATAGGGATAGTTAGCATATATAGATTCAATCCAAACGGTCCTTATATTTTGGGTCAGAGGTATTAACTATTGCCCCCCGTAATAAGAGTCCGAGGGGTGTGTGTGGTACCTTGCCTGATACAGAACACGGAATTATTGTGTTGCGCCCGTGTCTTAAGACTCTTGTGCGCTTCAACTCGGGACGCGGATTTTTGCCATTCCCTCAATCACGCTGCAGTGGCGGTTTTGCTGTAATCGCCACCAGTTGTCTGTTCGATTTGCCCCTGACCTCGGCCAAGAGGGCTGTAATATTGAATTGTTGTCATCGTTACGAAATATGTCCCCAGCTCTACGTGTACTATACTTCCGTGTACGAGTCGTTTTTACCCCAATTTCCCGAATTTACATCCTTGGTGTACGAGGTGAATTGAGTATTTCGTTAATTTTGTTCTTCATACCGGTATGCCTGTGAATAGGCTAAACCTTCACTTTGCTTCGTCCACTATTTGCTATGTAACTATTCACATATGTGATCTCCGTGCTGTACGGCGCCTGCTTGGTAGAGCTGGGCGTTTGATTGATCGCTTGATCCTCGCGTTGTGCGCCCAATACTACTGCTGTAGTAGTTGGCGTTGTTGTTTCGATTTTCCGTGCTTCGTACGAATGATTTACTGAACAGTACAATACGCCTTCTTACAACAACTGAACAGGTGCGCGTGCGCGTGCTCAACGTCGACTCGGAGGCGCGTAAGCTGGTGCTCTCCATGCGCCAGAAGCCCCGCCCCCCGGTGGGCGAGCAGGGTGACGTGTCGAAGTACGTCGCCATGCTCGAGGAGGTGAGATGCGATGACTAGACAAGAACACACATGAACTGCTGTACCCTCCTCCCCCCCCCCCCCCTAGAATAGAAGGTGATGGGACTGAGCCCTACCTGCAACGAGAGCTGGATGTCCGCGCTGTGTTGTTGTTATTGCCTTCCTGCCCATTGATTATTCAGTATTCATGAAGTTTTTAACTATGTATTCCCTGTCGGCGAGGAAGGGACTGGTGGGTTGTTGATGTACCCTGTTGAACCGTATCTGGAAACCCGAGCGGCGTCTTTGGCCAGGGATATTTACCATGTCGACCATTATATTCTATTTTGCCGGGTGTAGGGGAAACCCTGACGATGTCCTGGAGGTGGATTTTGTTGTGCACGAAGGACTGAGAAACGTGCCTTTGTAACGTATTTTTATTTTTAGCCTTTTTGCTGGCGGCGTTCCTTGCGGGGGGAGGGTGGCTGGTGATTGGTTCTCCTCTTCTGGCTAAGCGCGCGTTTTACAGCACAGTACACGATGAAGGATGCCCCCCTGGCGCCCATGTATCCGGGGATGGGATGAAAGCAGGCCGTCCCCTACTTGCAATAATTTAGGGTTGGCAGGGAGTGGATTGGCGTCGACATTTTTCGTGAATCTGAATGTCGTTCTCTCTTTTTGCGAAGTACTGTCACGTGTCTTAAGGCCACATGATAAGGATCTACACACTAGTACGGATCTGAGATTTCGGACGATGGATTTTGACCGTTTTTTCTCCTGCCGCGTGCAATCTCACCGTGCAATCTCACCACGTATGCTTTGTTGCCCAGTTTTTGTTCGCTCTCTCCCTCCCTTTTCACACCTCCCCCCCCCCCCCCCCCCCCCCCGTAAATGACTATTGCAAGCATCATTGGAGTACACAACATATGAGTACGCCCCTCCCCCCCCCCCCTCCCTCTCTAGTTTGACCCATCCACTAATAATTGCTTGCGTCCCCAAACGTTCGTTTTCTTGGTTTGCCACGTGGTCTGCTTCCGCTGTGCGTTCGTCACTGCAGGACCCCGCCCAGTTCATCTCGGCGAAGGTCGAGAACATCGTGAGCTACGGTGCCTTCTTCGGCCTCGACGACGGCTGCTCAGGCTTCGTCCACATCTCGCAGGTAAAAGATGAGATCCACGGCGACAGCAGTTGCTCTCAATCTTGTCCAAACAGTCGGTTGGGCGTGATGTCGGGTTGTCAAGAGTCCATCGATGAGATTCGGGGCATATTAAACCTTTCTACAGCAGTAGAGCTAGAAATTGTCATTTCGACTGGGGCAAGTATGTGCCTGATGTTATACGTTGTCGCTGTAGTACTGCTGCCGACGACGCCTCGGGTTGTGGTGTGGAGTACACGCCGAGGTGGCTCGGTGGCTCGGGGTCTACGAGCGCACGGGACTGAGTGACGAGACCTTGGGTGTGACCTTGAGGTTGTGTGTGATCGAGGCGGCACTGTCTGCTGTAGGAGAGGGAGGCCTGGTGTCCATCATATCCCTCCCTGTACGATGTATCCCACAAAATTCGCGGCTGCTATTTTAATGTTCTTAAGACCTATGCCAATGGGACAGGGGAATTTTCAATAAAAAGTTTGAATTTCAAAGATACCCGCCGAAAAAATTCAGAACACGCTTCCTATGGGCCACGTGAAAAAAAAAAAAAGTTCCTAACTTTTGGAAAAGCCCGAAAAAACAAATCTGGGGCCGATGTTGGTCCAACATCGGCTTGAGAAAAAACTCAGGCCGATCTTTGTTTGGAAGCGGCGAGATTCCGAGTCCTCGACAGACATCGATTAACAAAACCAACGATTGCGTCATGAATTCTGAACGGAGTGCGCTCGTTAGGGGCTCCGACCCACCCTAGGGTCACCGTCTTCATACCATGGCGGGTGTCCTGTGGTGGGAGCTGATCAGGCGCATGATAAAAAAACATTTCGCCGCTGGTTTTCCCAAAACAGAAGACAAAACTTCTCCATCCGTCTCGAATGGCAAAAAATAGACTTTTTTTCAGGTTTGGGAGGAACCGTAGGACGCCGCCGGGAAGCTCTCGCCCCCTCGACCATGGGTCGACCTGATATCTTCGAGGCCGTCATCTATAGTCGTTGGCCTTGCCAGATACCGAGCGGGTTGGCCGTGGACAGGGTCTATCTCGAGATCGAGCGTCGATCGTCGCACGAGCTGGTTTCGATAACCGTGTTGACAATTTGCAACCAGAAAACACACAAATTGCGCCGCTTGCAGCCGTTGGGGGGGGGGGGGGGGGAAACAAAACATTGTTCTCTTTTTTCCCCACAGCGGCGGTACGTATAATTTTTCGGCTGTTTTTTAAAGCAATATATTTGAAAAAAACTTTTGAACTTCGCGTTTCCATTGGCATAGGTCTTACTGGTATGGATACACTGTACTTACCTGTATGTCACTGGACTTGTCTTGACTTACACCTTACACCTACGTTACCCTGCGCGCTCCTCTTGTTATTTCTCCCCCCCCGCAGGACTAGGTTGTTGCTGTGAGCTACTCGTACACTACTGTCGAATGTACAAAGTACCTGGTGTTGTTTAGACCCAAACGTACATACACACTTGCTTCTTGCGTATTCCCCAAACGTACTCGGTTGTGACCTTTTTTTTTCCGCCCCTCCCTTTGTTCCTGTTTGTTCTGTTTATTTTTTGTAGCTTTCGCCTGTGGGAGAGCACGTATCCGACGTGAGCGACGTGCTCAGCGTTGGCCAGGTCGTCGACGTCCGCATCCGCGAGGTGAGTCGAGATGGGACATTTGTTTTTTTGTTTTTGGAATCGCCGCGGCCACCTTAACCCCTTGAAGACTGCAGTCTCGTTGTGGGAATACAAACTAGTAAAACTCTTGGAATAATGGTCAGATATACAGCATCACAAATACACGAGAAAAGTGGTATCTTCATGGTGTGTGGGGAGTGCGTCCGTAGCTGCGGCACAGTAGTTGATGGTACTACCTACGCCCGTGTCGGTCGAAGCCCTCTCACCTTTGGGACATACCGGGTATAATCAATGTATTTACCAAAAATGAAGCTGTTGATAGATGCTCGCGGTTTGCTTCTTGTGGGCTCAACGTTTTGTTGGCATGTTCTCCCTCTGAAATCCCACGGGGGGTGCACGAGCCTGGAGAACTGCAAACAATGACCCCTTACAACAAATAGTACCTGGTAAGTATTACGGGGGACCCTAGTTAACAGGACCTATGGTGTACATAAATACCTATATATTTAACCATTTTTACTAACAATATTTGGTCCTGTTAACTATGGCCCCCCGTAATAGTTTCTCCCCACCAGCTTGAGGGCAGTCTTTGAGAGCGACTCTAAAGAGGGTTAGAGGTTGGACACAACATGGAAACGACGTTTTGAAAAAAAGATGTGTGTTTTTTGTTCAACTATTTAACGCACCCTTCGCACGTGGATGTATATATAGTATGTTGGGAAAAATACCTTGTTTTTTTTTTTGGTGTCGCAACACGATTTTTGAAACACCGCGCGACTTTTTGTTTATTTTTCTCGCTCTTGGCTTTTTTACACGAATTGGTGCTCGTTCGCACCTGGTATAACGTACCTGGTACGACGAGGTATCGTACTTTAAAGTATTCCAGGTATATTGCGCGGGGTCATAGTAATTAGGACCAAATATTGTTGGTAAAAATAGGGAAATATATAGGTTTTTGTAGGTACCGTAGGTCCTATTTTCTACAGTATGACCCCCCGTAAATAGCCTAGTTGCTTGCACCTTGTGAATAAAGTTGCGACCGAAATGGGTTTCTTCAGACAGCCGGTGAAGCGCAAACTGGCGGCCGGATTGGATTGCCCCCCAACAAACGGTGTAATTGGGCATTTCGAGCAAGTGTTATGACACGTCACTCCACTATTGTCCCTCAATATAACGACCGTTTGTATTGAATATTGGTATATAAATGGTTATCTCTATGTTTCGGGACAGAAATGGTGCGGCATATGGCCTGGTAGGTGTTCAGTTTGGGAGAACATATTTTCGAGTCTCCTCCAAAACTTGCTCCTGCGTGACTGACCTTCGTCAACCGATGCTCCCCCTCCCCATCTTTCCCTCTTGTTCGCCACCCACCCCCGTTCTGTACCGTCCAAGGTTGACGAGAAGCTCGGCCGCATCAACATGAGCCTTCTTCCCTTCGGCCAGGGAGAGGTCGCCAAGTCCTCCCCCACCCAGATGATCAAGGACGTGTCCCACCTCGCCGGCTCCGACCCCAAGGAGTTCCGCAAGGGGACCGTCTCGGCCGTGGCCGACTACGGCCTCTTCGTCAACCTCGAGGGTGTCGACGGCCTCCTGCACATCTCCAAGATGAGGTGAGGAAGAAGCAAGGCTACGGACTGCGTGCACCCGCACCTCAACGCAAACCAACGCCAACACCCACCCCACTCACCCCCAACCTACTACGAGTGACTGCAGTAAATAGGACCTACGGTACACACAAAATCCTAAGCACTTTGCCTATTTTTACTATTAGTAATCAGTATTTGGTCCTGTTTGTTATGGTCCCCCCGTAATAGCAACGTCACCCCCCCGAGCCCTTTCAGCCCAAAACACCCAACCCAACCAAAGCAGTGTGTGTCGTCGTGTCGCTAGTGGAGCTGACTCGACCTCAGCCCAACCCGTGCTGTCGCATCCAAGGCCCCCAGCCCTGCATGGCTACGAGTACGTGTCCCATTGGTCGTAGGCCAACTAACTGATCGCAGATTTTGTCGTTGTTTGTTTGTTTGTTTGTTTGGTTTGTGTTGGTTTGTCAATCACGAGGGCATACGCGTCGAGGCGCAAAGGATGTGCCCCTCCATTAACTCGCCGGTCAGATAGATGAGAGGCTCGGCTGAAGGAACGCCGCAAAATCCCCGATGCGAAACCCGCTGTGAAACCGTTCTGGGCGGGAGTAGGAGGACCGCTTCGTTTTCAGATTAACGTCTTGACCCTTCTTAGGACCGCTGTCCGGTGTTGGGGACACACGGCTCCTAGCTTGACTGGTTTGTCCCCCATAATGATATTACGGGGGAGCATAGTGATTTTTTATTTTTTATATATTTTTTTTTCCATCCCATTATTATCTTCGCACATCTTCTTCTCTCTCTCCTTCCAACTCGTAACTCAGATCCGGGGTCACATAGCAGGCTCTTCTCCCCCCTTCCCGCTACGGTACGTGCCTTCATTTTTATCGCGAGAAGATTTCAGCATTTTCTTCCCTCGTCGACTCGCATCGAATTGTGCCTACCCACGCTGCAAGGCGCTCTCAACAATTGAATCCCTTTTTTTTATTTTTGCAAATAAAGTCAAAGTCCGACCCTCCTAGGGCTCGAACCCAGGACTCAAACAAGTAGAATTCGAGGTTAACCACTTGAACCACCGGGGCGACCGGCTCGTAGATAGGACCAAATGTTGTTAGTAAAAATAAGTAAATAGATAGGTTTTTGTGTGTACCGTAGGTCCTATTTACTACGCCCCCCCGTAATAGTGTTTGGCCTAAAAGGGTTAATTAGCCCTCCTTATGTTCACGCCGAGAGTTGGGTGGGTCACTCCCAGCTTGCAAAAAAATATTCTTGAGGAAAAATTCGATCTCGCACACAGCCCATCAGGTTGTTCAATTTTTCACAAAATACAGCCAACTATTAATACTGAACTATCCACGACTCATGGAAACCCAACTCACAGACGTACTGTGGTAGCAAGGAGACTCGTAAGGTGGCGTTTTGGAAGCTGAGGGCGGAAACGTGTGTGTGGGCGCGCGCTTGTTTTCGGGTGTTCGGATTGCTCCTCGTATATGATGTAACAGCGATCCCACGTCTCTCCATCCCCCCCCCCCCCCCCCCCCTCATCCTTCGTAAAACACGTGTTGTACCTGGTAATTATTCATTTCGTATTTATTTCTCTCTTTTTTTCTCTTCTTTTTTCGTTCGTTGTCTCGCCTTGCAGCTTTTTTCGTTCCTTGTCTCGTCTTGCATCTCCCTGTGGTTATTTATTTCGTATTTATTTCTCTCTCTTTTTTTTTTTTCTTCTTGTCTCTTTTTGTTCCTTGTCTCGTCTTGCAGCTCCCTGTAGTTATTTATTTCGTATTTATTTCTCTCTCTTTTTTTTTCTTCTTCGCTTTTTTTTTGTTCCTTGTCTCGTCTTGCAGCTCCGACAGATCGGTGACCGGCGAGAACATCCACGAGCTGTACACAGATGGGCAGGAGGTGGAGGTTCGAATCATGGAGGTCAACACGGGCAACAACAAGATGTCGCTCAGCATGCTGCCCCCCACGGAAGAGGCCGGTGAGAGCAAAACTTGTTAGGACTGCACTCCCGAATAGGGGACGGTCAAGTCAAATTCTGAGTAGTTTGCCCCCAAAACGGGACTTCGGTACTAATTTTTACGGGGGACCATAGTTAATAGGACCTGTGGTATACATAAAAACCTATATATTTAACCATTTTTACTACCAAAATAACAATATTTGGTCCTATTAACTATGGCCCCCCTAACAATATTTGGTCCTATTAACTATGGTCCCGTAATAAGAGGGTAAAGGCGAAACCGCAGATTCCCGTTTTGGGGACGTACCAGTCAAATTCTAAGTGAATGTCTTCAAAACGGGACTGCAGTCCGTGAAGGGTTAATTCATCGTATTACGGGGGGATCGATGTGAATAGGACCAAATAGTGTTGGTAAAAATAGCGAAATATATAGGTTTTAGTGTGTACGGTAGGTCCTATTTACTATGGCCCCCCGAAGTAACTGAAAAGCTTTTAAATTTGACCCTTGTAGGGCAAAAATTGCAGTACCGTTAGGGGGGACAAACCAGTCAACTCTAAGCAGTTGCAACGAATTTGTCTCCCGAGCAGGACCGCGGTTCTTGAAGGGTTTTAATCCTACAGTAAGCTAAATCGTTCCCTCCAAGGGAGGGGCGGTGGTGAAGAGGGCTGAGCTTGCAGGATAGTTGAACGTGCCTCCTGTGTGTTGTGCTTGAGGTTGTTGCACGTCTAGTTTTGAGGGGGTTGAAAAGTCGCTCTTGAGGTGAGCCCGTGTTTTTGGCTTGTTTTTGTCATTTTCGAGTCTGGTTTGACTGATTACAGACGCATAAAACACAAATATGGTACATGTTGGGTCTGCATATTGAGGCATATTTTACCGTCCCTTGCGTTTCCGTCCAGATTGGTCTTGAAAAATAATTTCCACAAAAAAAAGTGGTGCTTGGCACGCACGCACGAATGTGTATGAAGCAGTGATTCATCGTTTTTTTGGATCCCCTTTTGGCCCTCCCTCCTCCCTTCCTCTCCGACCCCCTCCCTCCCTCACCCCTACTCACACAACGCCTCATTAGACTTCGCCAAGTACGGCGACGTTGCCTCCGACGAGTGGCTCGACGGCAAGGTGGTGTCCATCATGAACTACGGCGCGTTCGTGAGGCTGGATGGCGGCGTGGACGGCATGGTCCACATCTCGCAGATGGGCGCGCAGGGGCAGAGGATAGACTCCGTGTACAACGCGGTTCAGGTGCGTCGTCGGCGTGTCTGATATGTCTTTCGTTTTATGTATTTTGAGATGTGTACAGGCAGGCGGGGCCTGTTTTTTTTTCGTTTTCTTGTTTGTTGGGGGGTTGGGATGTCCGCGGTGCCTCTTTTTTTTTTCTTTTTTTTCGGGAAGGTAGTTCTGTGTTTTTGCGTTGTGTATTTTTATGTGTTATCTATCTCTGGGTGTGCGCATAGCATATCATGTGTTACGGGGGACCATAGTTAATAGGACCTATGGTATACCTAAAAACCTATGTGTTTAACCATTTTTACTACTCCGTATTAATAACATTATTTGGTCCTTACCTATGGCCCCCCGTAATAGTACAGGTCTTGTCTATTAATAGTATTGTATTGTATTGGCTTTTTGTGGAGTGCTTGTTTTGTTTTGGGTGTTTCGGATTTTTTTATGTCTTGTATCTTTTGTTTTGTCTTTGTTTTTTGTTCGTCTTGGGGGTGTTTTGTTACAGTAGCAAAACCCCTCTGCGACTCGTCGTAATGGTTGTTCCGAGGTGTAGTCGTCCAGAAGAGGAAGGACCCTCTAGAGCGACATCGTGACATGAACGTGTGTCAAAAAGTTTTTTGTCGTCGGTTCCTCCGCCGGGTATATAATATATGTACCAGGTAGAGGCGTGCCCCCCCCCCCCCCCCCCACCGCCTCCCCTCATCACCCTGTCCTATTCTACCACCCAACCCCACCCACTCCTCCCCTTCCATATATATCACCCCATACAGATCGGTGACGCCGTCCGCGTTCGCGTGTTGGAAGCGGACCTGAACGCCAGGAAGCTGCGCCTCACGATGAGGGAGACCGACGTCGACATGCCCTCCGGCGGCGGCGGCGGGGGCGGCGGCGACCGCCGGGGCATGAAGAAGGCGAAGTCGGTGGAGCAGTTCCTCAACCTGTCCCCCGAGGAGTGGATCGGGGGCACCGTCGCTTCCATCACCAACTTCGGTGCTTTTGTGGCGGTGGACGCGGACACCGACGGCCTCCTGCACATCTCCCAGATCGCGGAGGAGCACGTGAGCAACGTGGAGGACCACCTGCAGGTGGGGCAGGACATCCAGGTGCGCGTGATCGAGGTGGACGTGGACAACTGCCGGCTCGGGCTGAGCATGAGGGAGCCGCGCCAGTCGGCGCCGCGAGGGTCCCGCGGGAAGAAGGACGTGAGCGTGCTGCTCGGACGCGACCCCGACGAGTTCATCACCGGACGAGTGAGTGGAAGAAGGGATGGTGGGAGGCGAAAGGAGGCCTTTTTTTTTGGAGGGGGGTGTGTTCGGAAAGGGTAGAGAGGGGTGAGTGGGGGGTGGTGGAGGAGGAGGAGGCTTTTGGGGGGGGAGGGGGGGGTGACGGGGAGGGTCGCGTTTGGAAAGGGCTGGGCAGGTTGCGTTGAGGTTTTTGTGTGTTTTGGTTGGAGTCAGCTGGTGGGAAGAGGTCGGATTTGATTTTCGTTGGGGCTGCTGGTTCTGTTTCGTTTAGCTTGGATATTGTTGTGTCCATCGACGTCGTCCTCTAAATTGAGACTTTCCATGTATATATACCAGTAACGTGTATTATTGGCGAACGTGGTACGTCGACTCGACTGATCTCCCACGACTGCTGTATCTCTAAATATATACCAGGATATATATAATATATATAGTACCTGGTATATATTATATGCTACTCGCACTTCCACTAAAAACCCTGCCTGCACTCACTCGTTCACGCGTTTTTTTTTTTTTTGCTTCTTCTTTCGTCTCGTTTTGCTCGCACCGTTGTGGTTCAGGTTGTGTCGATCGTGCCGTACGGCGCTTTCGTGAACATCGAGGGTAACATCGACGGACTCGTGCACATCTCGGAGATGGCCGTAGGACGCGTCGACAGCGTTGAGGACGTCTGCCAGGTTCGTCGCGTTTTTTTTTGTTGTTGTTCTTGCTTTTTTTTGCTTTTTGTTGTTCTTGCTTTTTTTTGCTTTTTTTGCTTTTTTTGCTTTTTTTTTGCCTTCTTCAGAAAGAAGGAAGTTTGATCCCGGGTTTACGTTGTTGCTTCGTGCATGTCTGATTCGTTGTACTGTGCTGAACCGCCGTCCTTGTTTGCGAGGAAAATAAGTGAAAAAAAACGTTTCTTGTCGCTGTTTTTTCATGTATATATACATAGCAATAGTCCTCTCGTTCGTGCGTTTTCTTCCCCCGTCCTGTTAAAATGGATGTGGCCAAGAAAATTCAACGAGAACAAAGTGACTGCTGTGATTTTTTTTATCGAAGTGTTGTCTTCCTCTTGTATTCGGGACACATGTCATCATGTTTTAACGATATATATATACCTGGTGTATATTATATGTATAGCTACCACCCCGTTTTTTTAGTTTCCATCATGCCTTTGGATGACACTGGCGCGCGCTCCCTTTTCCCAACCCACCACGTACGTACCATGGTATGTGTAAGGAACATGTACAACGTCGTGCGCCGTCCAAAAATTGGTTCACACCCGTCTTAACCCTTTTAGAACTCTAGTCCCGTTTTGGGGACAAACCACTCAAATGCCAAGTAATTTGTCCCCACTTGTCCCCAAAACGATCCTGCAGTGCTAGAAGGGTTGAAAGACCCCCTCGTTGTGTTCTTGTGATGTTTTTATTTTATTTTTTTCTTCTCTTCTTTTCTCTTCTCAGATGGGCCAAGAAGTCCAGGTGCGTATCTCGGACATCAACACCGACAACAACACCGTCAACCTCTCCATGGTACCCGCGGGCGCGTACGACGACCGGAGTGGCGGCGGATACGGTGAGATACCCTCTCGGATAATGCGGAGAGGGAATGGAGGCGTTTTTTTTTTTCTTGTCCGCGCCCTCCCCTGGGCCCACGTACATCGAAAACACATAATATATCCCGGCACCTATTTCGTAGATTTAAGTGGTCCCGATTTTTTTTCTTCTCGGCGTTTTTTTTTACTGGGTGACTGTCTGGGTAGACCACCCATGTTCCGCACACAATTTCCCGCTTGGTTGATCATTTTTTCTCTTGTGGAAACCGGAGGCGTTCATTTTTCAATTACTTCCGAGAGTAGACGTATATTTCGTAATGTGGTACGTTTCACACATTCTTTTTGTTTTACGCGACCCTCGCACAGCAATTTGACTCTTGTCGTTCATGCTTGTTTCACTCAATCCCCCCCCCCCCCCCCCCCCCGCCCTCCCTTTGTTTGTTTTTGTTTTTTTTTGTCGTGACCTTGATCAGGGGATGAGGGCGGCTACGGCGATGAGGGCGGCGCAAGGCGGGGGGGACGCGGGGGCGGGAGGGGACGCGGTCGCGGGATGGACGCGGCCTCCTTCGGTCGCGAAGACTTCGCCGACACCACTCAGCAGGGAGGAGAGGGGAACGGGGCCGACTGGCAGCAGTTCCTCAACAACTACTTCGACGACAAGGAGTAGATTATTGATCCCATCAGCACATGCGCATACGTCCGTCCGCGAACGATCGTCTAGATTTGGGGGGGGGGGGGGGGGGGGGGAGGGGGGGGGGGTAGGAGGGGCGGGAGGCTTCTGGCCGGGCAACCGGGATTATTGGATGGTTGATCGGTTGGAAGGGGAGGGGTGGGTGCAGGTTTGAGTTGGAAATGCTCGCTCGTTATTTTGGTCGGCCGATCGATGAGTGTACCTGTGTGTGTTTGTTGTTTTGTTTGCGTGACGTATGTCCGAGAATTCTTCCAACGGTGCTTTCCAACGGTCATGTCAAGATCGGCCATTAATATACCCGCAAGGTTGGCGGGGCGAGGGCGGGGGTTGGGGGAATTAAGTCAGCCAGGCAGGGATCATATCTGGCCTCGATTAGCGGATGTTCGCCGCGATGAGAGACACTGTAGTTGGTGTCCCGTCACTGCTAGGCACCTACGTACCTTGTTTTTGCTGCAATCTGCTGGATAGTTGGTATACCTTCTTTTTACTGGGGCCTTCAATCTGGATGGTAGGTACCTGTCTTTTTTTACTGGCGTACCTAGCCTGCAGTACGGATGGTTGAGATGGAATTGGGCGCGTAATATGTGCTCAACGCGCCTTGTGAGGTGATGACACGTACAAGTTTCGCCCGCTTTTGAGACTCTCCCACAGCCTCTCCGCTATTCTGCTTTTGTCGTTGTTGGTTTTGTTCCCTTGCAGTTTGGTGGGTCGCCCCATGGGGTTGGCTGTCGCACGCACTAAAAACATCCGGTGGTGGTGGTGGTGGTGTGGCTACCGCGGACAGTGTTGGATGCGAACACGAGCAATTTTGTGGCAGCAGCATTGCGTAGTACAAAACAGCAAGACGAACGGACACCCTGAGTGTCTGATGCGGCCACAGCAAGCAAGCAGTACGTGGTAGACCGAGAAGTACGGTACGCACACACACGAGCGTGTTGACAACTAATTACATTTTTTCCCTCTTTTTTTTTTCTTGTTTTTCTTGTTTTTCTCCTTTTTTGTTTTTTTTGTAGTCTCATTTATTTTTTCTTGCAAAGCAAACCAACCAGGAAGAAAATAATATACGGAGAGCATGGGGGATAATACCCACCCGCTGTTTTCCCGTCGATATGCAAACGGATTCACGCCGTATGTGAGCCGTTGTCTCACAACGAGCTGTCTTCGCCTGTCGATTCAGGACGTGAGCGCTTGTCGCAACAACCTCAGGGGCTTTTCCCTCCAGAGAGAACTCACACCGCAGGCAGCGAACGGAGAGATCAACGAGGGCCTCGATCACCGCGCACTTGTCTTTCAGTTCTAGAATTTTTTGTTGTGGCATGCCCTTGTCTATAAGGGACGGAGAGCGACGAAAACCAGACCAACAAGGGATGGATGGCGTCGTCCTTCTCCAGAGTCCGTTTCTATTTTTCGGGGGTGGGTCTAGAGAGTCTTGACCCCTTTAGAACCGCAGTCCCGTTTTGGGGACAAACTACTTGAAATTTGAGTGGTTTGTCCCCAAAGCGAGACTGCGGTTCTAAAAGGGCTAAGGTCCTGGTTTTCTCGAACATGAATGCCTGCCTGCCTTGCCTGCCTGCCTGCCTTGCCTGCCTTGCCTGCCTTGCCTGCCTGTCTGTCTGCTCAGAGACAGGCGAACTGTTTTAATTAACGTTGATAAGTGATGTCTCGACCACATCTATTTTCATACCACACCGTGCGTTGCGCGAGGAGCCTGTCTGCCGATTCGAAAACGACACTGTACCTTCAATGCGAACACGCTGATTCGGGCCGCAAGGAAAGGGCGGAAAAAACCGATCTTGATTCCCACATCTCGACTCCCTTTTTTACTCAGTCCGACCAAGCATTTTTTTCCTCGCGAAGAGCTAAAAATTGGACGTTTTCTTCTAAGAAACTGTCCCAGCTCTCTTCCCGAGGTTTCCAGCACACCTGGCCAGTGCTGGTGTAAGATCTCTTCGGGGCAGTTCTTCGGAGAACGTTGACATGACATGATTAAAATGAGTTTGGCCACAAAAATCTATTTCGGTATCTTGCGCCCGAACATGCTACGAAGTACGAGTAAACGGAAAATATGCGAGAGATTTCGGTCAGATCTCGTACTGCACGCAAATCTTGACGTTTCGGCCGAACCCTGCCCCGCTGTAAAAATGGGTCCCTGTGATCTCGCGGCAATGGATAGGTGCGTTGGAAACCCTTGGAAGCGCGCCCTAGGGACTGCAGTTATTTTTAATAGAGGATGTTGAGCTCTCCGCGAGGAAAAGTCATAGCGTCAATTCAGCTCCTAAAAAAGGTTTCCCACGCCGATATTTGAAAATAAATGTGGTGCGTGTTTATGAGTGCGCTTGCCCACAAATAAACTCCAAACCTACGCCCCCCCCCCCCCCCCCCCCGCAAACGATGCCTGATGACCAGGCCGGTGGCCATCGACCATCTTGCCCACCCTTTTTGAGGCTCGCTATTTTTTCGGCTCGTTTGGCGGCGCCTGTGTGATGATGTGCTGTGGCCCTCGTCGGACACACTCTTACGGCTGTTTGTGTATTGTCTGCAAGCAGGATCGGGTTTCAAGTCTTCAAGACAACGATCGTCTTAGAAATATCAACCCAAAGGAAACCGTCTGTGATCAGGGACAACAAAAATAAAATCTGCGGCAAACTGCTGGCCACTCGCGCCTCCTGCTCATGACGCACTCTGCCCTCCTCGGCTCCTTTCGAGTGGCCGACCCTCCCTCCCTCCTCCCTTCCTCTCTCCTCCCTCCCTCCCTCCTCCCTCCCTCCCTTCTCCCTCCCTCCCTCCTCCCTCCCTCCCTCCCTCCCTCCCCCCCTACCTCCCTCATTAACGCCGTCAGCCAACCGCGCTGAGCACGCCATGCTTCTATAAGGTGATCCCGCTTTGGTCTCGATCGATGCGCTGTAGCCAATTTGCGAAATATTTGCTGCTCGTGCCGACTCGGGTACAAGAGATTGTCTACGACTGATTGCCCCCCCGGTGAGGCTAGGTCGCGTAGCTCGAGGCGCAGGGCTCCATTGAATCCGAAAGCTGGCCCAGACTGCTGGTATGTGTGTCCGCTATCGATTCGCGCGGTATACACGTCAACGCCAGGAGCAATTTGGGACCATATTTTGCGAGGATTGGAAGTTCATTGTCACTGCGGATAGACAGACAGACAGACAGACAGACAGACAGATTTGCAACTACCGAAATAGAGACTCAGTTTTACGAAACTGAGAATAACCTCTTTCGGGATCAACAGAAACCCAGCCAGAGTTATTTCCCTGCTTCCCTCGATGATCACGCGGTGGCGAGGCGCTCTCATCCGCCTCGATCATCGCGGTGTACTGCAGTAGTAGTTGGGGATGCTGGTGCTCGTGCTGGTTGGTGGTGGGTGATCGCGTGCGTCCTCCTTGTGCGGCTTATCACCTGATGAGTATTCGTACTACTACGCAGAAAGCGTGTTATTTGGTGTCGTCGGCGTTTTACTCCAGTGAGTGATCGGTGGGGCGGACAGTTTTCCATCTGACACACAAGAAAATCGCCTCTCTCTAAAGAAGACCGCAGTAAACCGCTGTGGAATATTGATGGGAGTTGAAGACTGCAAGTGTATGATGGTGTTCGGTGTTGTACTTGCGCTCCGTACAACAACTGCGGACCGAAAACGTGGAGATTCGGATTCCATACAAAACAACAACACGTTGCTCTCACTGTCGTGATCGCCGAACACAGCAGTAGTGCCGTCAAGTAGGTTTGTAGCCACTTCCAGTACGAACGAATCTGGTTGATGAGTATCATGGTGATTGGATGCCGTACACAAAAATCCCGTGCAGTACCACGGTAGCCAGATCCCGCAAAAATGATTCCGTTTAGTCCCGTCGTGCCTGGATCTCGTCCCGGGGAGTGCCGCGGCAGCCGGTTCCCGCACAAACAATCCCGTCGAGTCCCGCCGTGGCTACATCTCGTACAAACTATCCTGTTCAGTCCCGTGGTGGCTGAATGCCGTCCCGGGGAGTACCACGGCGGTGGCCGAATACCGTACGATTAGTACCGTACAGTCCCGGGGTTACTGACTCCCACGAAACATGGTCCCGGAGTCGAAAAGACGTCTCGAGGAATGCCCTGAAAATAGTGGACCAAAACAAAATTGACTTCGTAAGAGATGCAAGCCTCTAAAAACAAAGCAACCCCGCCTCGAAAACCTCTTGACGCCACGCCCGTGAAGCAGAGGGGAAAGGGGAGGTACTTACTAACGTATTACAGGTCCTCAGCGCAGCAGCAGCAGCAGCAGCAGCCACAGCAACACGGGAAAACGCAACAGCATCGCCCTATTCACGCACGCCTCCTTAGTACCGTGATGTTCACGTTTTCGGTTACAAAAAATATCGACTCGGCACTACCACTCGAGTACACTCAACTTTTACTGCAGTGCTGCCACCGAGGGTGCGCGTGCTCGGGTATAACAGGCATCTACCCGGTACACACCATCCACGGTAGTACAGAGCGCCTAACAAAATAAGAAACAGGGAAAGATGCGTAATCCAGGCCATATCATTTCTTATTTGAGAGTGGGTGCGCTCTACACGAACCTCACTCGGCACAACGACGTCTCAATCTCTTATTTCCATGTATTTTTTCTTAAATGCCTGCCTTCCTCTCGTTGTTCGTTTCCTTAGAAGGAGGGCCTGTACTAAGTGTACTCTCTGGGGGTACCCAGGCATTCCTACCCAACAATATTACCAAATACAACCAATAGGCCTGGTACTCGGGTACCTTAAGAGTATATAAACTACCGTAAAACGCGCAACAAAACACGCCTCCTCCAGCGACAACGGGGAGGGAGTACAAAACGCCGAACCATGCTTGCGTGGAAACATCTCGGCAAAGGTTGTTCGACAGGCGCCATTTTCGTCGAGTATGCCCCCCCCCCCCCCCCCCCCCCCCCCCTTCCCCTCCCTTCTTCGGTTGTAGGAGAATAAATCGGGTCTGAAAATGAATCCCAGTAGGGGGTGGTGTGCGATACCTCCGCGCGTGTGTACGGTAATACCGTACAGTACCATACCGTACCGTGCCGAACCTAACACACCGTGGCCAGTGCTCCTACCCCAGTAAAACGGCTACAGGTTTGTGACACCACTCGCAACCATCTCTCTTATCTGTCTGCTTGCGGCGTAGTGATACGAGGGACCAAGTATATGTAGTCTGAAAGCCTAACACAATCGAGACAACACCAACAACACAAAACGGCCTTGAAACCGGGTTTCGAGGCAGTTTTCGGTCTTAAACCCCCCCCCCCCCCCCTCTTCGCTAACCGCACCTAGATAATTGGAATTACAATAGCGAAGGAACGTTTTCGCGGTGGACTCTCAACCCTTTTAGAACCGCAGCCCCGTTCTGGGGACAAACCAGTCAAATTTCAAGTAGTTTTGTCTCCAAACGGGACTGCGGTTCTAAAAGGGGTTAAGTTAAGAGAGACCACTACCTCAGTGGCGTCAGCTGCCGGCTCTGGGTGTGTTGATGCAACAGAAAAGGGGTTTACTTAAAAAAACAAAACTACAAGTGTACGTCAGCTTGTGAGTTCGGCCGACTGAGTGGTTCACACTCAGCTTCGAAAACAAAAACTGCGTGTGATACGTCGGCCGCGCGTGTTCTCTATCTGGTTCGTTTTTTTTTTCTACGAGTCCTCCCGGAACAAACAAGCCGCGTCAAACTGCGCGCTTCCGCGCGACGACCTCGCTTGTGGCAGACAAAAGCACCAACGCTAGCCCCCCCCCCCCCCCCCCCCCATCCTCTCCCCGGGCCCCCTCTCATCCATCGCCTCACACGCTACGCGCCGTCTCCATCTCGTAGTCCCGGTCCCCTAGGCCCCCCACGGCACCGTCGGCCGAAACGCTACTGTCGGCGCTAAGGCAGACATTCTGCTCCCAAGGTGCTTTCGATGTCCTCAGCCATTCTTCATCGGAACCCTGACGCAATCGCGCCGACCGGGGACGGGTAGCGGGACAACATTCGAGAGGGGGGGGGGGGTGTCAGGAGAGAGGGGAGAAGGCGAGAGGGGAGGGGAGGGGAGGGGAGGGGAAGAGGGTGGGGGGGGGGGGGGGAAGGAGGGGACGGGACGGGAGGGGGAGGGGAGGGGAGGGCGAGGGAAGGGAAGGGAAGGGGGCGGGAGGGAAAAGGAGGGTCAACAGCGCGCTTATTTAGCGACCGTGGCGTGTTTGGGTCAGTTTTGTCACCTGGGCATCAGCTCGTCTGCTCCGTCACGCAGCGTGCACCGCTGTGCTTATGCAATATTAAGTATACCAGGTGCCAGGTGGCAGGTGTCATACACCAACCAGACTCAAATGCCGCGGCAAGACTCTCAGAACAGCACTGCCCCCCCCCCCTTCCCCCCCCCCCCCCCCTCGCCCTTACAACCCCCTCGGTACCCCCAGCCCCGCAAAAAACACGCCGACCCAATCTTCGACCATCTAGACGGGTGCGCCTACATACAAAAAAGCGAGACAGATCCGACGCGGACAGCAGCAACGCCACGGCTTTTCGCGCGCAAAAACCTCCTCACCCCTCCGTCCACCGCGTCGAACAAAACCTCCTCCACTTCACCCCCCCCCCCTCAGCACCGCCTCCTCCTCCTCTTCCTCCACCTCCAGACCCTCGTCCTCGTAATCGTCCTCGCTGAGCAAGATAAAAACAGCACAGGTGCAGCACGGCGCAGTCGCAAAAAAAGGGGGACAGAAAAAGGAAAAGCATTACAAACACAAAATATACTAGAGTAGCTGCCGCCACGTACAAAGCAGCGAAATATTTGGGAAGATTAGGCGTCGAGTTTTGTTTTTTAATACGGGGGACCATAGTAAATACCTGCTAGGACCAAATATTGTTAGCAAAACAAGCGAAGCATATAGGTTTTTGTGTGTACCGGTTAGGTCCTATTTAGTATGGTCCCCCGCAATAGCACTCTTCCCGCTGTCCATAAAACCAGCCCTGAAAAAAAAGCGTCCAAGGGGGGTGTGTTGTCTTCATCCTGTACACGTTATTTTTTGTTGGTATACGGTAGAAACTATGCCCCCCGCCGCTACCCGTCGCCCCCCCCCCCCCCCCCCCCCCGCCGCTCCGCGACACAGGAACGGGATAAATCAACCAAAAAATGTGCGTGTAATAAATGGAAAAAACGTATTAATAGTAATCGTCCAAATATTGGAGGTGTCTCTATTAGGAGTAGGAACGGTGCTCCGCCTCGAAAGGGAGGCGTGGTCAATGGTCACAAGACTAAGGCAAGCAACAAGCGACCGCGCCCCCCACCCACCCCCAGAATCGATAATGAATGAGTAACCCCCCCCCCCCCTGCGGCGAGCACCTCACGGCGCTTCGCGCTTGGTGCTAGCGTTGTCGGTGAATTCCCGACGTGCTCCGTCCCGGCAATGTAGGGATGCGACGGGTCTATGGTCATACAAGACCACGCCCACGCAGGATAACGAGTACACCCCCCTCCCCCGCAGTAGGTCACAGCTGGCGATCGAGTCAGATCATTTGTGCGGGGTGGAAGACCTATACCCCGTACAAGGGGTATGATCGTATCACGTACCCGGTAGTGTGTACCAGGTATATGGTAAGGCACCCGCGAGGCGGTCGCATAGCACCCTCATTGCTGCCTCTGGACGTGGCCACACCGGAAAATAAATCAACCCATTTGACGCTGTCATTCACACGCAAGTCTGCCTCACAAGCGGTTCTCAAGCAGGATGCAGCTCTCGCCATTTCTTGGCGACTCGCCAAACACCTCACGTTTTCGCTTCGCAAAGCTTGGTGCAAGCAATGCCCGCTTGGTCGGTAAAAACCCCGACATGCCCCGGGCCGGCATTGTGGGGATGCGAGGGTCCATGGCCATACGACTACAGCCATGCGTGATAGCGAGTACGTTGAACCCCCACCCCTCCCCCCCATCCTCTCTGCCCCGGGGCATCGTGGCCCAGTCGGGTGAGCATACCTCCCGCGGTGTCGACCCCCATCTTGAGGCCCTTCAGCCGTCCCGATTGCTTCCACCTCTCCGCCGTCATCAGTGTCGTCGCCCTCGAAGTCGTCGTCATCGTAATACTCCTCCGATGCCTCCAATCCCTCGCTGCCGCCTCCGCCACCCAAGCTTCTTTTTTTTTTCGGGGGGGGGGGGGGAAGTAAAAACAGGAAAGCCGCCACGAGGTTTAGTAGTACAAAAAGGAAGGCGGAGCAGAGCGGAGCGGGGCAGAGCCGGGCAGACGAACAGAGCAGAGCAGGAAAAAGCGAAACAGGGCGGATAAAAGCATTGCATACAAGAGCAGACCGGACCGGAGCATTTCAAGGCAGAGCAAACGCGTTCCACGAAAAAAAAAACGAAACAGAAACGAAAAAAAAAAAAGTGCCCCCTCCCGGAAAAAAAACAGGTTCAGGCTGTTTCCTATGCGGTTCGATTTCGAGCTTCAGATTTGTGTTTTTCGATCTCAAAAACGAATGACCCTGCTTATGCAGTCCAAATATGCAAAATCCGACCGGAAAAAAAAAACGATTTGAGAATCCGATGACCCAAGTCGTCGGATTTTGGCCCAAAATCCGACGACCTGGGTCATCAGATTTTTAATCGAAAAATGGCATGATCTCAAAATTCAAGGTATGTTACCCATGACAGCAAACAGCAGAACGATCGATGAGTTGGTTGGTGACAGGGCGGTATAGCGACGTTGCTTCGCGCCCGACGCTCGGGAGGCGGGGGGGCCGTCCCTCCGTGGCCAGACTACAGCCGCCTGGCGCGGGCTCGGGCCTAGAGTCCAAGAGAAGCGCACTCGGCACGCACCTCTCCGTGGATACGTACGAGTACTCGTAGACTACACTGCTGTAAAGCAGCAGCAGTCAGTCACAGAATGGAACACAAAATACCAAGACAAGTTGGCTCTAGCGTACTCGCCACGTCTCTTTGCCACCAGACCAGAGACAGTCAGCCTTGGTTCGCACGCTTGGGCCCTACGGTCAGGGCAGCGCACCCAGCGCGTCTCATCGCGGCGCCAAACCAAAAAAACAGCAGTTGGACTCGGCGTTTCCTCAAATCTCTACACACACAATAAATCTGATTTTCCGCATAGGAAGACTGGTTCGATTTGCCAACTTCACATCTGAAAATGCGATCGGGGCAAAATCTGAAGCTCAAAAATCGAACCGCATAGGAAACGGCCCCAAGGCGCAACCAAAACTTCCAGCACGCGTGTTTTTAGCCGTGTGTACCGCGCCGTGGGGCATTGGTGGGGAGGTTCTTTTACCGACGGCTGATAGCCTTAATATCGTAAGCTAAAGCGCACAAAAAAAAATTAGTGTTGTTTAGTTTAGTTTAGTTTAGTTTAGTTTTTTTCAAGGTTGTTCCAAAAATATTTCTATTTACAACCCAAAACTAAGGCTACCGAAAACGCGCGGAAAAAAACAATAACCGCAACCACGCGCAAGAAACCAACCTCTCGTCGCCAGACGGAGTACAACACCACATATACCAGCTACCAGCTACCAGGTATCACGTACAGTACAGGTTACCTATTCGTGGCAAGGCACAGGGAAACTGATCCAGGCGGCATTTCTTAATTTAAGAATGGGTGGGTCCGTTCTGCACCGAATTCAGTACAACGACTCCCGAATCCGTCAACTTTTTCCTGTGAAGCTCAGACCTGCTATTCTTATCGCTCGTTCTCTTGAGTAGGGCGCCCTCTACTGTATGCCTCTCTCACCTTCGCGCCCCCCCCTCCTTTTCTTCTCCGTCCCCATCACCACCGCCATCACCAACAACCCCGCCGCTGCTCCTACCGTCGCCACTGCCATCGCCACCGCAACCACCACCGCCGCCGCCGCCATCACCGCCGCTATCGCCACTTTCCTTCTCCCAATCCCTCTTACCAAGCCCCGCCTGCACTTGATCGCCGCTATCAGACGGAGCCGGAACTTCTAGTGCCTCCTGCGCAGGCGACGATGCGGGCAGCGCAACGCGCGGGGCGGTCGGTCGTCGAGCCATGCAATCAACCGCGTGTGGCATATACACGCAGCGGGCAGGGGATAGGGGCATACTTCGAAGTAACACATTTGGGTTACGCACTAAAACATGTTTTTTTTTTCCTGCATGGCGGCGGCCCTTAACCCAGAATCGTCGGAACGAGAAGAGCCTGCTACGATATGTGACCCCGGAGCTGAGTAGCGATTACGTAGGAAGGAGGGAGAGAGAAAAAGAAGGGCGAAAAAAAAACAAGAGGAAAATAATGCCAGAATTTCTATTGATACCTGGTATGTATGATACGTACGTGCTGGTGCTGTCTCGTTTCGGCCTCGCACGTCGCGGTCCCGCTCACCTGCAGCTCGCTGTATTCTCCGCTGTCAAAGCCGCCGGGCGAGCTGTCACTGGACCCGCCGCCTCCATCTCCTTCGTTTTCACCACCCCCACCACTACCACCACCACCACCACCACCACCACCCCCACCACCACCACCCCCACCACCATCACCACCATCACCACCACCACCATCGCAATCACCACCACCACCACCCCCACCACCACCACCACGACCACCGCTACCACCACCACCAACAACAACAACACCATCTCTACCACTACCACCGCTACCGCCACCATCACGCTGATCGTCGTCGGCGTCACAGTCGTCGGAGTCGTTCGCGCGGTAAGGCCGCCGCTGCCGCCGCCGCCGCCGCCGATCCTCCTCTTGCTCCTCTTGCTCCTCCCCCTCCTCCTCCTCCTCCTCCTCCTCCCGCCCCCACCCGCCGCCAACGCCGGGACTACTAACCCCAACCCCATCACCAGGACTACCGCTGCCGCCCCCAATACAATCACCGGCCGGTTGAGGTCCGTGTTTTTCGTCGTCAGTCTCTGCCACCCCTTCCAGTGGAGAAGGAGGAGGAGATGGCGACGGCGAAGCCGGGGGTGGGGGCGAGCCTGGCGGCGACGGTGGTTCCGAAGATGACCTAGAAAGAGGCTGCGGCGAACACGGACGAGGGAATGGGGGCGAACGTGGCGGTGGCAGCGGTGAACTTTCCCGCAAAGCCGAGATCGGCGGCAACTCCTCCTCCTTCTCCTCCTCCTCCTCCTCCTCCTCCTCCTCCTCCTCCTTTTCCTTCTCCGGCTCCGGCTCCGGCAAAGAAGAAGACGTGTCTTGTCGTGAATCGTTCACGGAGGTCGCCACCATCACCACCGCCGCCCCCGCCTCCTCCGCCACCGCCGCCGCCGCCGCCGCCGCCACCACCGCTGTCACTGCCCCCGGCGCCTTCACCTCGTCCTCTGAAGCACGAAAAACAAACCAAAAAACGCGAAAAAGAAAAAAATAACAAAAGATAAGAAGAACACAAGTGAAAAAATCGAGCCAATCGATCATAAATCGATCGCTTGGGGTGTCTGGGTGCGGTTGTGGCGGCGCGCGGTGGACTGAATTTCCAGCGAGCATCCTAGCAGTTAAAAATTCCAGTGAGGGAGTCTTCGAGTAGGGAATAAAAAAGGGGATGGGGGGGGGCGGCGTTTTCGCGGTGCGTCGCTCGTCCAGGAGAAGAGGGTGGGCCGTGCCGGCCATCCATCCGTCCTTCGCCCTCCTCACGGCGACCCGGCACGTAAAATCACAAAGTGTATTTCCTGCGTGCGAGAGCGAGTGGCCAATCGGGCATTGCCCCCCCCCCAAGAAGCAGTTACATAACACTCCCATTGCTGTCTCTGGAAAAGTCTACGCCGGAAATTGAATCAACTCATTGAAGCTGTCCTCCAAACGCCAAATGCCATTGCTGTCTCTGGAAAAGTCTACGCCGGAAATTGAATCAACTCATTGAAGCTGTCATCCAAATGCCAAATGCAAGTCCGCCTCACAAGCGGTTCTTAGTAGGATGCAGCTCACAATTCATGCGACTCGCCGGACACCTCACGGCGCTTCGCGCTTGGTGCAAGCAATGTCTGCCTGGTCGGTGAAAACCCGACATGCTCCGTCCCGGCATTGTAGGGATGCGAGGGTCTATGGTCATACGACTACGGCCATGCATGAGATCGAGTACATATCTCCTGTCGAGTACCCCCCCCCCCACCCGGGTCCGAATTCTTCGTGTTCTAGGTGCACAAGAACCCATGCTCACGGAAGCGCTTAGGACAGAACATCGCCTGCCTCCAAAACATGGAGGGAGCATCAGCGGAACCCGATCGCACAGCAGTACCGACGGAGCACACATCAATACCGACGGACGGAGCACAAAGCACTGGTGGGTACCTTGCATTTTTCAAGGACCGTGTGGGTATTCACGATGCATACCCACACGGTCCATGTATGATCCGGACATATGTAGTGATACCTGGTAATGTGTTGTGCTCTGTCGGTACTGATGCGTGCTCCGTCGGTTCCGCGGATACAACCTCCAGGTTTCGGAGGCAGGCAATGTTGCTGTCGTGAGCGCTTTTTGTGCCGACCGAAGAGCACTGTCGACCAGGCACACTACATTACCAGGTACCACTCCGCCCGGAATTTTAAGGATCGTTTGGGTATTCAGAATGTGTACCCAGGCGGTTCTTATATTTCCGAACACAACGGTAGATACGTACCGGTATCATAGTGGCTCACGTAGTTAGTGTATGGGAGTGCAGTGCTGTGCTTAGCAAAAGGCCGCCGCCGCTTAGCAGCCGCGCGTTTCGCCCTTCGAAGCTGTAGCAGGACACCCCAAAACCCCCCAGACCGGGGGTCGGAAGTCGCCGTCACCACCACCGCCACCACCACCACCACCACTACCAACACCAACACCACCAACCCCGACACCACTAACACCAACACCACCACCGACAACTCCCGTACCTTCTACCGCCAACACCACCAACACCAACACCAACACCACCGACAACTCCCACACCTCCCCCGCCAACACCACCACCAACTCCACCAAAACCACCACCATCCACTACCAACACCACTACCACCAACGTCGCCACCACCACCACCACCATCACCCACCCCTGTCACCGCCCCCCACACTTCGCCTCTCTCCTCCCGCACCTCGCTCTCCTCTCCATACCTGTCGAACCCCGATCGTCTTGCCGTTCCTCCACCGAATCAAACCCAGATGAAAACTCCGGCGCCGCAGCAGAGGCAGCAGCCGCTCCCTCCGAAAAATCGTACAAGCTCTCATCCATTGCCTCGTTGTAGTGTCCCCCGTCCTCTCCCCCACCGTCGCCTTCTTGCCCACTCCCGTCCCCGCTCCCCTCGTCGCCCGCCTTCCCCGCCTCCTCCAACGCCGCTAGCAGTTCACCCGATTGAAAAAAGCCTTCATCCGACGCAAACTCCGTGATTTTTTCGTCGGCATCGCCAACACCGCCGCTGCTGCTCTCGCCGCGTTCGCCTGGCCCACCCGTGAGTGTCATGATGCCGACAGAACCGGAAACAAACAGAGAAAACAAACAAACGAGACAAAAAACAACGAACAGACAGACAGCAAACGGAAAGTATGTAAGTGATCAACGTTGACTCTCTCATGATGCACATTGTCGGATGGCAAACGCCACACAAATAAATAATAACAACAAAACAAACCAACAAACGAGCGAAATACGAGGAGACAAATCAACCAAAAAGCGCGCAGTCAGTCACTGCATGCAGCCCGCGCAGCGCCCGCCCGCCCGCACGCACGCGTGCGCCACAAGAGCAAAAAGCGAAAGAAAAATATGGGGTTTCTATCCAAGACAGGCGTGTCCCTACAAGGGCTGTTGGCAGAAGGTGGCTCGACTCGGAAGAGGGGGGGGGGGGTGTACTTATAATCATGCATGGCCGTAGTCGTGAGACCATAGACCCTCGCATCCACTCGGGAGAGGGGAGGGTCGCGAAACACAACCGAAAGGGTCGAGTCGATCGACAAGCAGTGACCACGGGACCCGAGGACCTTGCCCGCCATAGCCATCGACAGCGGAAGAGTTGGTTGCCGCTCGCCGTGCCTCTACCTAGTGCACCCCACTCAGCCCCCGAGCGTTCCTGTCGCTGCCCGAGGTGCCAGTGTACCCGCAGTTTGTCCTCAACCATAGTGCGGTACGTTGCGGCCACAGCCGAGGTATACCTAAACTTTACCAGGTACACATCAGTTAGACAATAACACGAACACACACACATTAAACACAAAAGACATACCAACAGTATACGAGTACCATAGATGATATATACGTACCGAAACGAAGCATAAAAATATGAAGCGTGAAGTCAAGTACGTCAATGACTCGACGGGAAAAAATGCTGTACGGCACGAAAACAAAGGAAAACCAAATCTCAACGCACAAAAAAAACGTCAAGAAAAACAAAAAACAAAAACAAAGCACAAGTACAAGAAAAACAAACAGCCCAAGAAACAAAACGAACGAAAAACAAACACGAATACAAGACAAAACGGCCCGGGAAACAAACCTGGTAGACAGCAGTCAGTCAACTCGAAAAACAAACAAAACAACAAAGAATTTGATCGCTTACCGTGTCCCCGGTACCACGGCAATCTGGCAGTATAGACCACCCTGTCACTAAATATAATGAACGTTTGTACACTAACGTTAAATCAAAATGGTCCCTATGTTTAGAAACAGAGTGGTACTCGTACTGCACGAAAGCATCTCCCACAGACGGTGCAAAAATATACCTGGTTATAACATCTACCAGCGGTGTCGTTTTTTTGGCCGTCAACTCCCGCTATATACCGCCAGCTGAGAATAGCCCCGCCGTGCCAAGCGCCGCGAAAAAATACCAACAGGCGGCATCATCATCATCATCATCATCACACAGCGACGGCCCGCGATAAAACTACTGAAAAAGATAGTCCCACACTAATTCCAAGTACGTAGTATTACCCCCCCCCTAGGTGGCAATTCGTAACCCCTTTTCGTAGCAACGCCCTCTCGTTCAGGGGACACTATACTATTACGGGGGGTCATATTAAATAGGACCTACGGTATACACAAAAACCTACGTATTTCGCTGTTTTTACTAACCATATTTGGTCCTATTTACTATGGTCCCCCGTGATAAGAATTAGTCTCAAGTATATAGTTAAGAGACATTGCAGTAAAAGGGTTGTGTCAAGACCCGCGAGGCGTTGAGACCTACACACCCACCCCCGTGTTGGGGGACATAACTACTCGGAGTTAATGCGGCAGAAGGCTTTCAGCGAGCGGTGAACGGGACAATAGTGAATACCCTCACCTCTCCGCCTCCTCATGGTGACCCCTGACGGCATGGCTGGTGACGGCATAACGCCTACCACGTCCATCGCGGCCTCGGCCTTGTCCTTGTCCTTGTCTGACTTTGCGCGGCGCTCCTCTCCACAGGCGCGGCGCTCTTCGCACACGTGGCAAGGCAGCGGTCGCCTCGCCTCGGCTCCGGCGGCCTCCGCATCAGCACGGGCGAGTTTCTCCTCGAGTAGGACGTTGTAGTCCGCCAATATTCTCTTCAGTTACCGGGGAGAGGGGGGGGAGGGAGGGGGGGAGGGAGGGAGGTAGGGAGGGAGGGAGGGAGGGAGGTAGGGAGGGAGACATTGAAGGCACGTATCGGAACAGAGATTCAGATAGATACGTAAAAGACAGCGGTGCAAGGCAAGCCAGAAGAGACTGGGACGGACGTCGGGTGAAAAGAAGCTGGGTCGGAAATGGGCAACAGACGATTGATTGACCAGCAGAGATCGAAGCAGACAATGAGATCGGGGAGAAAACACTACAGCGGAGAGAAGACCACGGGCCGAGGGGAGGGAAGGGGGGGGGGCAGGCGGGGGACACGAGCCAACCTTTCGCGCACCTCGGGATGGTTACAAGCACAGCCCCCCCACCCCGCCAGCCAGCGCCCGCGAGCAGGGAGGGAGGGGGGTCGAGGTTCTCGCCTCCCTCTTTACTTACGGCGCCTATATCGAGAGTATAAACCCATGCGACGGTAAAGGGGGGGATGGTTTTCGGGCACAAATATTTCTGACTGACGGTGCTTGTCAATCGGAGAAAAAAACGCGCACAGCTTGGACAAAATAATCGATTCCCAGTTCATCATGACCTCGTAGATATTTTCCTTGAAAGGAAGGTCTGTTCCTGATCTTGATTGATCCATAGCTCATGCTGCCGGATTGAACCCGTATAATCCGCATGATCTAAGCACATGTTTTCTGGCGTGGATCTGCTGTTCAATGAAGGCAGATCCTGCACAACCTCTCACAACTGCAGGTAGATGAGGAACTGTAGAAGATCTATCCGTAGATAGATATATCATGATCTGTCAGAGGTGTGGGAAAATCCCGATCATATTTTCAAACCCATTGGTATTGTAGCTTTGCAATCGGATCGGTATGGCAAGCTTTGCTATCCTAGTAGTATTTTTCGTATAGCAGTGCAATCCCATTTATTAATAAAATTGTCAGGGAACTAAATACGTCAGCTGTGAGTCCCGACTGATTGAATAGTTGATGATCAACTTCCGTTTGTATTATTTCGTATAGCTGTGCAATCCCATGTGTAATACGGCTGTTTCACTTGATACATCACAAACTATATAGGTATTTGTGATATACTTGGTGCCATTGAGACTGATCTTATGGGGGTGCCCGTGAAAACATTACTGCAAATACTCGTGCCAGGTACTGGTATGATATGTGCAACATGTTATCTGTGATACGCTTGACCAATAATGGTACTACCACTATTATTAATACTCCTACTACTCCTACTACTACTACTACTACTACTACTTGTTCATTGTGTTGCGTGTGAGCACTTTTTTTTTCTTCAGAAACGTTTTTGTGTGCAGGCATGTATGGAACTCCCGTAACAAGCGGAAACAGAGAATACTCCATTGGGGGAGGGGGGGGGGGGATGGGGTCGCCCTCGAGATATTTGGGAAAAACAAAAAAAAAATCGAAGCTGTGAGAGAACGAAAAATTCCTCAAAACTCATCTCTGCGAGCTTGAATATAACCAGATGAGTATGTACCCGTTTCTGGCTCAAATGGAATAGGTGTACCTTTTTTTGTTGCTTTTATCCTACTATATACGTACCTCCAGAATGGCAGGCGGGCGGTTGTCGGACTCTCGGCCTCGATCCCCGCTCCCCTTCTCAAAGAACATATCGAGTTCTGAATTACACGGCAAAAGCTCCTTTTCCTTTGTTCAGGCGGCCGTGGTGGTGGTGGTTCAAAGGGGGCAAACCGGGTACATGGCGCGCGATGCGGGGAAGCGGAGGCGCGGGGTGGAGGGGGCTGTGCTCATTATCATGCATGGCCGTAGTCGTATGACCATAGACCCTCGCATCCCTACAGTGCCGGGACGGAGCACGTCGGGTTTTCACCGACCAGGGGCAGGCGGGGGGGGGGGGGGGGGGAGGCAGAGGGAATTTTGAGGCGGGGGGCATGGCGTTGAAACCACATTTTGTCTCGGAAGGCTTAGGCGCTCGGCGCAATGACTGAAGTGCTTCGAAAGTGAGCTGCAATGGCCGCCTGCCCACCCTCCGACACACGGGGCCCGGATCCGGATTCGTCCGCTGTTATGTATACGGAGTACATCGGGCCCAAACGAGGGCATGGGGCGAGTGGAACGGTGGAACAAAAACAAGAAAAAAAACACGATAGCAGGGAGTCCCTCAGGCACTGCCGCCGCTGCCACCGCCGCCGCCACCGCGACCGTCACAACCTTTCAAAAATAAAACGCTCAAAAGTCCCAAAGGCGTGCACAACGTGATAAACAACCGGCCTGCGAGCTGGGGGGACGAGGGGACGGGGGGAGGGGTACCTCTCCGCCATCACCGAGAGCAAACAGCATTCACAAGAGACAAACGCTCAACACGGTGGTGGTGGACACGCATTTAAGCACACACCCACATGAAATCGACCTTTGTGGGCACATCTTGTGATATCCGCAATCAAAACAAATGGTGGACCCAATTAACCCGCTACGTAGGGGAGAGGCGCGGCGGCCCGCGGTGGATTACCATGTCCGCTTCCAGCTTGAGGATGGACATGGTCTGATGCAGCTCCCAGTACTCCAAGAACTCGGCCACGACTTGGAGCGCCAAACGCCCTGTAAAAAGGCCGCCGGGTCGGAGGGTGTTGGGCAGTCGAAAGCAGCGGGTGAGTTCCGATTGTGGGTTTCGAGGGGCGTTTCTTTCGTTCGATATACAGCAGGCGGGAGAGAAAAAAACGCAACGATGCGCATCATGCGCAGATAACAGGCGCTTGGCGTCCGGTGCGCTGCGATCCACGACGCGCCCATGGTGTAATGTAGCAAGAGATAGCCCCCCTGCAAACGCCACACTCGCCAGAACTTGTCGCTCTGCGAGATACGCTACCACCATTTGTGATTAAAAAAACAAACAAAAAAAACTGTCTTCTCGTCAACAGAAAATGAAGCTGCAGACTCGAAATATATATACTGGTAGAAGAGAGAACAAGAGCTATCTCGCAGAGCAGCACACACTGCGTACGTACTGTATTGTAGAGCTATCAGCAGGAGTAGAACTGCTGTACTATGACGCTGCTTGCTGTTGTGGCCTTCCGTCGGTTGCGATAGGCAGCTTCCCCAGACCATTAAGGTCGGGGGCGACGTGCGCAGGCCGTGGGCCGTGAATGGAAAGCGTACCCACGGATACAGTGGCAGGCTGCGCAGCGGGTAAGGTCGAAATTATCCGCCCGGCGTTCCATAAAACGTCATGCGTTTCCACAACAGCAGCAGCAGCAGAAGCAGCAGCGCCTGCTTACACTCGTAGCTTCACCACGAGTATGAATTGCTCCACTCTACATTACAGCAACTGCCTGTTGTATGGCTCGTAATAATCCTTGTACAGTATACCAGACATATTATTAGCAGACAGAGACGAGAGGGTTTCTACTGTACGAGGGCTGGCGTGTGTTCGTTAGAGCGTTGCGGCGGCAAAAAATAAATCGTGGTTTTTGCATGAGGCAACCAACCCAGTCCACGGGACTCCCACGGCAGTCGTGTCGAGCGGCGAATATACGTCTTCGGCCAAAGGAGGAAGGAAGAAGCAAGACTATGCCCCGCTCAGAAGAGACTGCTGTTCTGATATTACTACCCTCAACATATTTACGGGGACTACTGTGAGCTCGGGTACCAAGTGCTGCCTGGCAGAGCAGCAGCAGCAGAGCTACGGGCAAGACACCTATTTGGATTTGAAGGTCAAAAGCCTCTATTAATAGCCCTCGTGCGCCCGAAGTTTTAGCTCATTCTGTTGCATACCAGGTATATATTATGTACCGGCATCATACACGTCCGAGCACCAAGCACCGAGTAAACATTTCCCGCTTGAACTTACTGCGATGTGTATGTACGCGTGAAACTCGGGTAAAGCAAGATCGCTTGTCCACTCTCTCGTCAGTCGGTGACCAGATTTCTTGGTTGTACGAGTTTTTTCGGGGCACAGGTTCCTACGTACTCGTACTGCGGTTCCTACGAATAGTTACAGACTATGAGTGCAACACATCATTGACTCCTTGATTTTCGACTCGGCAGAGGACCGGGACGTACGTACGGAGAACGGACAAGCTCCCGTACGCCGTACGCAGCCGCCACGGGCCTCGGGGGACCTCGGCTTGCGGCTCTTTCGTACCTGGTACAGTAGTATTACGGGGGGCCATAGTTAATAGGACCTATGGTATACATAAAAACCTATATATATATGACCATTTTCACTGACAATATTTGGTCCTATTAACTATGGTCCCCCGTAATAGTGTAGTAGTAGCTTTTCCTTTGTTGCTGTTTGGCATGTTGGCAGTGATCAGTCAGTTCGTCAGTTCGAATTTGACAAGATCTGACCTGCTCTGCTTGTCACCTCTGCCTCATTTTATACGGAACAAAAAACCTCCTCCATATAATATTAGACGCTTTGTTTCCTCGCTCACCTTCCGCATCGCTCTTCAAGACCACTACGCCAGGGTGGGGTACGTGCGCCCCTGTCCCTCGCTCGTGCTCATCGATGCACGTGAACACGGCGGCTCGGAGAGAAGCCTTCCCCAAGGGAAAGGGAAGTTCGAGTTCCCGTCGTTCAAAAACGTCGTGTTTTCATTTTTTTCATTTTTTTGCCCGGTTCAGCGTCAGCGCGGGTTCAATTCGTGTGCGACCCACCACATTGAGCGCGCACGGCGGACAGCAACAAAATTGGCGGGGGCGACACGTGAGACAGTTCAGTTCCTCATATATTGGCGTTGCAAAGTGCCGACCACGGATGCTTGCGCTCGCAATGCAAGGGTGGTGCGTGTACATATGTGTGTCTTCTTTCGTTGGGTGGGAGGCGCGAAATGATACCGATTGGGCCGCGCGCGGTTTCCACAATCCAGCCCAAAGCAAGGAAAGCAAGCCAGATCGCCGCGGCTTGCATTCGCGATCAAAGACTTCATTCGACCTCTCACCCTGATCTGCGACAAGATTCCTTTTCCCTCGAGAGCAAGCTTCACTGTTTCCCGAAGGGAATCTGCTTCTGCCATGGTGTCAGCAGGTAGATAGCGCTTCGTTCGATGCTTGTTGTCGTTGTTTGGAAGTTCAAAGTTCGAAATTCACAGAAGAGTTTAACCCCCTTCGACGGCATGTTTATTAAGGGTAGATCGAGATCATTGTTTTTCATCTATCTACGCAATCTACGCAATCTACGTTGTGGCGTGCTGCAGGTTGCTGTCCAGCAAGATATGAGCAACTATCAGCTATCGGCGGCAGACAGGTACCCCCCATAGCACCGTATCTCCTCTGGGACGACGGGATTATCGAGGTGGCGGTGTCGAAGCCTGTGAGCTAATGTGCTGATGTGCTGCTGGTAGTTTTTTCAATCACATTGTCAAATAATCACGAAATGTACAAAATGTACTGGTGTGGTGTGCTCGTTTGTTCTGTTTGCGTCGGGACCAAAATCCAATCAACCCGTCGACGCCATTTTGATCTGGGACACGGACTGCTCATGCTACTACTTAAATGGTGTCTGTCACGATATCGGCCGCTCGCCTGAAAAGTTCACCACCGTGGGTCGGTGGTCGTAAGCATTATGCCATTCGACGTATATGCAGACCCGACAAGAGGATAGACAGCTCTACACTCAAAACAACGGCAGGCAGCAGCAGCAGCAAACACAACCTGACATCGAGGCGATAAATCGGTGCCATACCTGTGGGTTGCTTGCTAAGTCTGAACCACTAATACCACACTACCAAACTACCGCCAACCTGGTGGTCTGATACTACCGTGGCAATGCCAATGAACGCCCCGCCGCGCTATATATTCAGCGGAAACGAGCATAATAATCCGGAGCCTCCCCCTTTAGACTGACCAAAAATGCGAAAAAGCCCCGACCATACAAGTAAACGCCTGTTTGTGGTATGCGGTAGCTTGATACGGGCCTGCGGATATTGGGGGTTTCATATGTTGTGGGGTTTCGTATTATGTATCGGGGCATTATTTAGTATGCCTCGTGGATGGAGGGATATAGAGCTGCTCCTCCGGGAGCAGTCGCTGATGTTAATGATACGGCCCAGGCTTTGATGATATTGATACTGCCTGTCTATATGTGAGTGGTGCAGCCGGTGACAATCTTGGTGCGGCTTACCTCCTGTGTGTGGATCGTGTTTGATCACAGGAGCTGTCGGATGCGTGCACGTGATACACGCGTGGTCTACATCATGATCGTTCAGGAAGAGCAAATGACATACTAGTTACAATGAGCCAAACACAACACACACCAGGTTGGATCAATACCGTTCTGTCAGAGACCTCATCACATAAACCACATATAGGAGGTAAGCCGCACCAAGATTGTCACCGGCTGCACCACTCACATATAGACAGGCAGTATCAATATCATCAAAACCTGAAGATGCTATCGGGCGGTACGATATCTATGTGAAGACGGTGTTATTGATTTGGTTTGAAGGTTTTACCAACTTACTTACGAATGTTGGATTTGTCCCTTCCCATAGTTACTGTCTTGATATATTTTAAGAGGTTTATACTGGAATCGAGATTGAGAGATGTGGAATTTGGGATTGCCGTTTTACCTTGGCAACGATGAAGGATGGAATTTGGGGTTGCCGTTTTACCTGATAAGATATTCGAGGCCTATCGTATCGAGCACCGAATAGGGGGGCTGTTTGTGGTATGCGGTAGCTTGATACGGGTCTGCGGATATTGGGGGTTTCATATGTTGTGGGGTTTCGTATTATGTATCGGGGCATTATTTAGTATGCCTCGTGGATGGAGGGATGGAGCTGCTCCTCCGGGAGCAGTCGATGATGTTTATGATACGGCCCAGGCTTTGATGATAATGATACTGCCTGTCTATATGTGAGTGGTGCAGCCGGTGACAATCTTGGTGCGGCTTACCTCCTGTGTGTGGTTTATGTGATGGGGTCTCTGACAGAACGGTATTGATCCAACCTGGTGTGTGTTGTGTTTGGCTTGTTGTAACTAGTATTTTATTTGCTCTTCCTCAACGATCATGGTGTAGACCACGCGTGTATCACGTGCACGCGTCCGACAGCTCCTGTGATCAAACAACGCCCCCCCTTCAAATATATTGGTTGGGCTTAACGTCGGAACTGGCAAGCCGTTTGAGGTAGGGGGTGGATCTGTTTCCGAAGCAGGCAAAGAAGAATGTTGTCATAGCATGTGTCGGTCCACGTGTTGTTGCCCAACAGCTGAACAGACATAAACAGACATGATCAGCGGCGGACAGAAAAATAACCTGACACTTAAGAGACATTCTCCGACATCAACTGTCACACAGCCACTCGAAGGACGATGTGTACACGTGTTCTATATGAGTATCACGTACCAGGTAGTGGGGCGTGGCGTGTATATCGGTGTTTTTTCTAGCGCTTGGGGGGGGGGGGGTTGTATCACCCTGAGAGGGAAACAAAAAAACAAAAGATGCTTTCTCCAGAATACCCCCAAACCATCTAGTAAATACCACCACGAGGTGCCTTTTCACGCTTGCACAATCACTGTACGCCCCGGGGGGGGGGGGTTTACCATCATTGATGCGGTACTTTTATCGCGGGCGAGTGTCGGAAAAGCCTTGAGTTATTTACGCCGGCGCGACTGGCGTTACGACGCGTCTTTCATAGCAACGCCTGCGCTACTTGGGCTTTTGGTACCACTACCACTCACTTGGTGCTGATTAAAATACTTCTTGGGACAATATTTTCAACTTTTCGGACCAATGGAGCTTAACCACTTACTTCGAGGCTTGGTCTGATTTTGGCTTGGGGCCAGGGCTCGGGTTGCTCTCATGGGCTGAGGGTTAGGCTTACGGTTAGATATATTCGTCTCGTACGTAGTGTTTGTCAACCATCTTCTCGAATAAGTGGAAAGCTAGACCCTCTTTCGGACGGTCGATGGGTCTCTTGGCTAAGAGTGACCAGGACAGCGAGGACAATGAGATATGCTACGCTGCAAACAGCGCACGGGCCCTACGAGTACGACATGTAGTGAGCATAATATCTTGGAGTCGCGGTAAGTAATACCAGTATCGGTATCGCAGGTGCATGGTATCACTGGCTCTAGAATTGCACGCTGGAATGCACATTTCTTTTTTTTTCGTCATCGCATTTACTTTCCAGCCTATAGTAACTCGTGGGAGGTTTTACCCTCAACGAGCTTCTGGACAAGCCGTGGTCACAGGTGTCTACCCTTCTCCCCCCCGGTACGTGCCTGTATTTTTTGTCGCGCATAGGGTTCAGCATTCCCACCGCGCGTCGATTTTCATCGAATGCAGGGGGTGAAATCAGTATCCGTGTACTACTACTGGCTTTCTCAGCACAATCCCCAATATTTTCGGCATCAATCGTTTCTTCGCCCAGTTCTCCATATTTCTTAACCCCTTTAGAACCGCAGTCCCATTTTGGGGACAAACCAGTCAATTTTAAGTAGTTTGTCCCCAAAACGGGACTGCGGTTCTAAAGGTACTGAATGTCATCACCATCCCAAACTGTTATCCGCGTGCTCCGCCCTGCCGCCCCGTGGACGAAAAACAAGACCCAGCCGTCAACGCCCACGAAACATTTTTAACGAACTCCGCGTGACGGCCGCTCCCTAAGTTACGTAATTAGGAGCGCGTCCCGCAATGGAAGAAACCAATTTGAACGAGGGAGTGTGGGGAGCTCAAGCTTTATTTTTACCAATCGGCCGGAGGATAAAAATAAAAAGTGACAACAATAAAAGTCGGTTAAGCCGAGGACAAGACTAAGAAAAAGCGCATCCATCCCTCCTGTGTCACAGAAACATCAAGCAGGCAGCGAAGCGCATACATATCTAGATAGATAGGAACGCCCAGCTACGAGGAACAGGTCAAGGTGGAACAAACGATCTTCTTTCATCCGCCACGCCCCGGCGACGCAAGAAACTCGCCACCCGGACGAAAGACGGTCATCGAAAGTCCGGTGCTGCCAGGCTGAGATCTCTCTGATCTGTCCACTGTTTCGGTGGAACAAATTGGCGTGCAAGCACAAGAGAGACGGGGGAGGCCGGCGGGAGCGAGGGGGGGGGGGGGGGGGGGAGGGGGAGGGAGTGCAGACGGGGCGAGGTTAGGCACATTATATCGCTGCACCGCCCCCCCCCCCCCCCCCCCCAACGTTCCATCTAGATGGTCGATCGAGATGTACATATAAAAAAAAAACAATACGAAATCTTCCTCGGAACTTATCTTTGATACCAGTATACCAGGTACATTGTTAGATGAGGGGTGGTGCGAAGCAGAAGTCATACCCAGAGAGAAATGACACCACCTGCTAGAGGTACTGCTACGTCAGAAAGAGAATGGTAAAATGGGCCGGTGGAAGCGGGTCCGGAGCCCGGAGCTGGGTTCAACGCTCGAATTGCACGCTCACGTATACATGTTACTCGTTCGTCCGCGGTCTCACAACTCGAAATGTGCGGGAGGGTCTGAAGATCGTTGGTCGCGTCTATCAACGTGAGCCGTAAGAGTTGGTCTTGTAATACGCTTCGACGAGTCGAAGGGCATCGCTGCTGCGCTGCCCTTTTCCGTTCCGCACCACAGGCGCTGCTCCGCCGATGGTCGGGGGGTTCAAGCATAGTCAGAATCATAGCACAAGCACAGCCAAAAAAAAATCACGTTTTCGTCTCAACGCTTGCCAACCGACCGAGCAGCCTCGCGACCGAATCGATCGAGTAAAAAAAAACGCCACCCTGCGTACGCAACTCGCCTTTCGCCACGTTGAAAGACCTGCAACCATCGCGTCGCCAACCTCGCACACGAATGCGCGCGCCCGCACCGAACGGTAGCACACGGAGTCACGCACACAATAGACACAACACCATTCTCCACAAAACCTCGCGCCAGGCCATCACACCACACCACGCCACGCCACAATACACCGAACAAACAGACCGAAAAAAGATGCATGGGGATAGAAAGAGAGTGGATAAAAAAAAGCGACGAACGAACCTCGGACATCGCGGCAACGAAGCGCTTGTCTCGGGCCCCGTCTCCGGGGCCCCTCCCGGGCTGGGCGCCGCACCGCTTCCACGCGTTGTGCTTGCCGCACCCCTCGCAACCCGTCTGCGGCACGCGGTCCGTGCTGGGCCGTCGGCGCCGGCAGTTGGTGCACTCGAAGAAGCGGAGGGTGGCCTTGACGCCCCGCTGGGTGTGGCCGAGGTCCCTGCAGCGCTTGCTGAAGCGGCTGCGCTTCGACTTGCACTGCGCCGACGAGGAGCGTAGGTCGCGGTGGGCCACGCGGCGGGGAAAAAAGCGCGTGAGAGGAAGCGAGTACATCAGGATCAATTGCGCTATAGTACGTCGTATCATAGCACCGAACCTTGGAAAACGCAGGCAAATTACGCGGGGGGGGGGGGGGGAGGCATACTCCGGTACCCAGAGTGGCCTCAAAAACCCAATGGCGGCGTGGCCAAACAGCTTATGTCTTGCCACACCACGACACCCCCTTCTCCCGCCCGCCTCGAGCTGCGGCCTGTTTCTTGGCAGCTGAAGTAACCCAATGACGCGTGCTACGGCCAATGACGCGCGCTACGGTACAGGTATCATAGCACCTACTATATATTGGAGGCTCCTCAGTTTAGGAGCTCAGTACCTCACTCAACAACCAACATTTATTTTAAAAAGAAAAATGCACGCTTAATAAACCCGATACATAAATCACACGAGCTACATAGGGCATGCAACGAAAGCGGAGTAAACCTATGGATTGGGTGCAAAGGTATGGGGTAGCTCCTCAGGGCGGAGAGGAGTTCCCGTCACTGGGATTCTTTTTCGGGGGAGGGGGGGGGGGGGGGTGTACTTAATATCATGCACGGCCGTAGTCGTATGACCAAAGACCCTCGCATACCTACAATGCCGGGACGGAGCACGTCGGGTTTCCACCGATCAGGCAGACATTGCTTGCACCAAGCGCGAAGCGCCGTGAGGTGTTGGGCGAGTCGCATGAAGGGTGAGCTGCATCCTGCTAAGAACCGCTTTAGAGGCGGATTTTCTTGCATATGGATGACAGGATCCATGAAATGGTTTAATTTCTGGTTTGGCCAGTTTCCAGAGACAGCAATGGGTTTACTACGTAACTGCCTCGCGGGTGTCTCACCATGTACACACTACGTGATACGATCATCCCCCTTGTGCGGAGTGAAGGTTCTCCCGGCACAACAACAATCTAACTTGACCGCCAGCCGTCGTAAACCGCCAAAAAAAAAAAAAAAAAAAAACGGTACCCTCGCTGTCTAGCTCACGTCGTGAGAGGCGTTTTTTACAGCGTCGTCGCCAACCGACGCCAACCCTATCTATACATATATATAGAGGAGGGGGGGGGGGGGGGGAGACCCCAAAAAGTGCGACGGTCCCTATCGTGGTAAGGCTCTC
Organism: Nereocystis luetkeana; assembly: GCA_031213475.1. Lineage (NCBI taxonomy): Eukaryota > Phaeophyceae > Laminariales > Laminariaceae > Nereocystis > Nereocystis luetkeana. Next base: position 67,926 of record JARUPZ010000019.1, read on the forward strand.
GTCCCACCTCCTTGCAGTGGAAGACCGTTACGGCCATTTTGGTGACCTCTTCCGCCTTCTCCGCCATCGCCTCTCGCTGCTCTAGCTTCTGCAAGCCGCGGTCGGCCTCTTTCGCGCGCTCCTGCTCGGCCCCACGACACACGCACACGACACGAAGCGAGAGAAGAAAACAAGAATAAAAAAAAGAAAAATGCCCAGGCCGACGACATTGAACTCCCACTCTCGTCATGACGGTACAAAACAGCGAGCGACGCACAGCATCTGGCCGACCTTCGTCCGTCCCTCTACACAGACTCCATGACCGTTGCGTATATATTTTGGTGCGCGCACGACCCCTGCCCTATCCGGCCTCGGCAGCGCGAAGCGGCGGTAATTTCACCGCGTGCGTGTTGCACGAGTTTTTGTTGGCGGGACCAAAACTCACCGCCACGTCACAGAACTAAACCCCGGGCAGCGACCACAAAACCACACCTGGGACGACATTGCGAGGCTGCGACTATTGAGCTCGGAAAATCATGTTTAAAGGGACCAAGTACCACACCGCAGAGGACATCGCAAGGCTACGAGCATCGGAGTCGGAATCACATGCCGTATACGGCAGTGAGTTGGTTCAACATGAACCAAGAAAAAGAAACGGCGTAAAGAACACAAAGCGGAGGATGGGCCGCGGGTTTTTCCAAATTCGTGAAAATTGGTGTACACGGGGGTGACGGCGGCGAGTGCTCACCTCCTCCGCCAGTCCTGCATACTTGGACACCCGTCGCAAGAGCAGCTCTTTCTCCACAGCGCTCAACGTCTGCGGCAAGGGTGCGTGGAGGGAACGCGAGACGGGCGGGCCGCGAGGGTACGGTTTGAACGAGGGAGGGAAGCGGAGCGGGTCACTCAACACACAAAAAAAGTATCAAACGTCTTGAGGTGCGTGAGGTACTGGTTTGTGTAACACGGTCGTCCCGGGCAAGATTTCCGTAAGCGATGCTGCCCGGTACACACTCGGGTGGTGCACAGGGGGGGGGGTACCCTCATGGGCGGGGGGGGGGGGGGGGGTGTACTCGATACGAGAGATGTACTCGATCTCATGCATGGCCGTAGTCGTATGACCATAGACCCTCGTATCCGTACAATGCCGGGACGGAAGCATGTCGGGTTTTCACCGACCAGGCAGACATTGATTGCACCAAGCGCGAAGCACCGTGAGGTGTTGGGTGAGTCGCATGACGGGTGAGCTGCATCCTACTAAGAACCGCTCGTGAGGCGGACTTGCATATGGATGACAGCTTCAATGAGGGGGTATACTCATTATCATGCATGCCCCTTGTCTTATGACCAAAGACCCTCGCATCCCTACAACGCCGGGACGGAGAACGTCGAGTTTTCACCGACCAGGCGGACATTGCTTGCACCATGTGCGAAGCGCCGTAAGACCAGCCGCACGAAGCCTCCTAGGTTTGTACCGCCGTCAGCTTATGTCCACGATACACGCTTCCTACGCGTATCGTCGGGGCTTCCTGCAGCGCCATATCGCGACGGGGATTCTCTTCTGCTACTGCCAAGCCCACCAACTTCCACCATTTCTTCTCGGGGAAACAGACGACGCGCACAGACAGTTGCGCGATTTCCCAGTCGCCTTCACATTTCCCCTCGAGCGGTGGCCACCCCCCCTCTCCCGGTGCAAGCAATGCCTGCCTGGTCGTTGAAAACCCGGCGTGCTCCGTCCCGGCTTTGTAGGGATGCGAGGGTCGAAGGCCATACGACTACGGCCATGCATAACATGGGTACACCCCCTCCCCCCCCCCGCCCCCGCCCCCCCTCCGTATGCCCTTCCTTTTCTCTCTCGCGATGGTCTCACCTTAACCTTTTTGGTGAGGGAGTCGCCCCCCTTACCGGCCCCGCGGATAGAGCCTGCGCCCGCGGCTCCGGATCTCGCGCGCTTACTCCCAGCGCCAAGAATAGCGTTGCTCCTCTTGCCAGGGACAGCGATGTTGGTGTCTTGAGGCCTTAGCTGGAGGCCTTGGTAGTCGGCCTTCTGCTTGAGAGCGCGCTGCGCCATCATCATCTGAGGAAAATTACAGTTGGGCGCCGGCGCAGGCACGTGCGTTGGGTCTTTGCTTACTGTAGTGTTCAAGGGGTATGCACCATGCGCTATGCGCGGGAGGAGGCGCAGGCGAGAGGGGTCTCGGCCGCGGGCTCGTCAATGATGCGTGAAAGTGGAGGGAAGGAGTGCAGGGGGGGGGCGGTGGGGGGGAGGGGGATTCCCTGTCCGCCTTGTCAAAAAAGAAAGAAACCATGCGGATTTGCAAGATCCATGGGCATCAAAACGACGGTGTATCTGCCCCCATCCCCGGGCTATGTCACGCCATCTACACAGAAAACCCCAATGCGGCTGGGTTCATCGTTCAGTATCCCAAGAACCCTCCAGACGTTTTCGTCTGTTTTTTCCTCGCTCACTATGTCGCACACCTCGCCAAGGCCCTGCCGATGGCCGGCTTGCTTTCCATTAGTGACCGCCTCCAAGAGATCGACCGTCGGCTGCGGTGTCAGCAATCGCGCCACCCATCACCACCTCGACCCACGTCCAACCCGCGCCTTCTATTACGAGGGACCATACCTGGTAGTAAATAGGACCGATGCCACACGCAAAAAAACTATACATTTACCTATTTTTACTAAACATATTTGGTCCTATTTACTATGGCCGCACGTAACGGATACAGTAAGTCAAGGGGGAGCGAGGCAACACACCCCTTAACCCTCACAACTAGCGCAAAAATTGCAGAAGTTACCCTACTCTAGTCTCATAGTATTACTATTAATAGGGTGCCCCGAAAACGTGGACGTGATTCAGAAAGGGGCAAATAAAACCCGATCGAAAATGTACCGGCGGTAGAGAGTCGTGTTGCCTTTGCTGCGGGAAATTCATCATGGCCATCTTGAGGCGATGGCCTGCGTTATCATGCCACACGCCAGAACTGGCGTGCGCTGACGACAAATAAAACCACATCCGAACCAGCACAGGCGGCACGATAGGAAACTATGGGGCCTCGCACTAATGTCAGCCCTCGAAATCATCAATGTTATTGGGCAGCGCACCGCTGTTTGTGTCTGTGAGTGTTCCACGACGTCACCAAACCTGAGGGATATCCCACGCGGTGAAGGATAGCTATAACCAGAGCGCGGACGCCGTCCGATCGGCGCCGCATCCCCTGCGGGTCGTGGGAGCACATCGCGTCCCAAAACGAACGAACGAAGTAACGCACGCACGCATGCACGCACGCACGCACGCACGAACCTGGACGTCTGCAACCTTCTTCGCGCTCTCGTTCGTCCTGCTCCCGTCCGTATGCATCGCGCACCTCTGCGGCATGGTCAAAAACACGCTGGACTGCGCGGGCACGACCACCGTGCCGTCCATGTAACCCGCCGGGTGCGCCTGTCTCGGCGATTTTGCGGCAAGGGAAACCCTCGCATCGCTGCCGCCATCGCCGCCCCAACCGCCACGGCGGCTGCCACTCTTCCCGCGACTCGTATTTTCATGCGTGCGACCGTTACCCAGACCCGCCTTTGGCTCAAGCGCACCCTTTGCGCTGTGTTTCGACCCGCCGCCACTGCCCCCCCTCCCTCCCTCGCCGCCACTGCCACCACCGCCACCGCCACCGCCATCGCCGCCGCCGTAAGCCCACGGCAACCCCAGAAGGTCCTCCCCACCGCCCGCCGGGGAGGACGACGACGGCCTCCTGCCGCCACTCCTACCGTCGCCACTCCCACCGTCACCACTCCTGCTCCCAATGTCGCCACGATCACCGCCGCCACCGCCGGAGCCGCCGCCGTCACTGCCGCCCGAGCGGCCCCCCTTACCGCTGCCGCTGCCGGCGGCAGCATTCGAACCGCCGGCGTCGCCCCCAGGTTCGCCCGGTTTTCTCCGTGGCGGGCCGGAGGAGTTAGCCGCCGGAACAACCCTACTACCCCGGGCAGCCGAGGGGATCGAGGAAAGCTTCGTCGTGCGGCCGGCCGCTCGCGAATCCGAAGGGCGGAGGATTTTTGCGTCGCTGCTCGGCGGTCGAATTTTCGCCGCGGAGCCGAACCGCGCCGTCCCGATGTCCTCCCTGCGCCTCGCCCCGGCCCCGATTATGCCCGACAGGCTGGGCGCGGGCCCGCGTGGCGCCGCAGGCTGTGGGCGTCCCAAAACGTTCGCCATGGCGATCGTCGCTTTAAAGGCCTGGAAAGAGTTCGGGTTTTGGTTCATGCGGCCTGCGAGAGGGAGGGACCACGCACAAAATTTAAAGTCCAGAGGTTGGGTGAAGGAGTGCTCTATGTATGTATGCATGTATGTATGTATGTATGTATGCACGTAGCTCTATCTAAAGCAGCAGACATGTTCTTGAACGGCGCAGGCACATGGAAGGGCGGACGCAAGGACGGGGCGGGACAGCCCGACCAGACCTCAACCTTGTGCAGCGTGCGTCGGGTGATTCCGTGTTGGGTTATTGCGCTGCAGACGCACGCACGCGGGTTGAGCCTCACGCCGGTACATACTACATGATAGCACTGCTGTTGTTCCCGCCAAGGACACACCTGACATGGCGCTTCCATTGTTGCCGTTGTTTTTGTTGTTGTTGTTGTTGTTGTTGTTATTCTTGTTGCTATTGTTGCCCGCGTTCGCTTTGTTCTGCAGGGGGTTCTGGCGCTGGGCGCGGTTGAAGGCTGCGACGACGTGGAACTCGCAGTACCCGCCGCCCTCCACCTTGTTGACCGGCATCGTGCACGGCTTGCCGTCCTTGCGCGTGCCCTTGCAGAGGGCGTAGTCCATCGACATGCCCACTTTGCTCATCTGGTACAGGCGGTGAGCAGTATTGCAGGATACACACGGAGAAAGCGAAACGTGAACAGGGGCAGGTTGACCTAAGAAACGGCTGGCTTTGATTGGCGGGTCGTGTTGAATATATCGCGGGTTTGCTGGATAGGAGGTGTACCTTACTAGCCTCCCAAGGTAACCAAACACTACGAGAGTTACATACCTGAATATCAGGTACTGAAGATCACTTATTTATTTTTTCCTCATCACTGCTGTTACTTTCCAGCTGCTGAACTCGTTGGAGGTTTTTCCCTCAGCGATTTTCTGGACAAGCCGTGGCAACAGGTATCGTCCCTTTTCCCCCCGGGTACGTGTATTCATTTTTATCGCGCATAGGGTTCAACACTCCCACTGCTCGTCGATTTTTATCGAGTGTTGCTAACTCACACTCTCGCGCTTTCCGCTAGTCAATTTTCAAGCGAGAACAAGTACCTGCGAGCATGCACTCGGCAAGACTTTAACTCACGAAATTGATCTTGGTAGTAGGCACGCGGACCACCTACCAAGCCACCGGGGACCATGTACGTATATAGCGTGGTTTGCTCCGGTGAACTGCAGCAGTACGACAAAAATAGGTTGGGCAACGCAGTACCCTGGACGACGCTGTGGCTCCTCCTTGGTCGATCGTGCGGATGGCAAACACGAAGCTCAAAGTGGACGACCGCCTGTCCCGCACATTAGCTCGGGCTCGGGCAACAAGGGGACCTGCAAGCATACTGACTGCTGTTGGACTGTTCACCACTGTTCTTCCCGTGACTGATGGCATGCATCGCCCAGGTGGAACTCACGCAACAACAGCAGGCACACATGGGCAGTAGCGTGGTAATTCCTTTAAAATTCCGCGATATTCTGCCATCGCTACCGCTGTTTCGCGGTTACAGCAGCCATCGCTATACTGCTGACCGACATTGCGGCAGCAGTATTACGGGGGACCATAGTTAATAGGACCAAATATTGTTAGTAAAAATGGTTCAATATATAGTTTTTATGTATACCATAGGTCCTATTAACTATGGTCCCCCGTAATAAATGTATTACCAGGTATGTGTTGTAAATTTAGGCAGCGTTCAGTACCCAACGTTTTACAGCAGTCCGTCCGTCGATCGACGTCAGCCCTTTCGCGGCCTCTGAGATCGCTTCGTCCGATAACTACTGCTGTGAGAGCCGCATGACCCTCGCTTTCAACACAATCAATGTTATGTTTCGCCGTTCACAGCAGTTTCAGTCGTTCCTCGTTGAATCATGCCTGGTAGGTACCTGGTACCAGGTATCAGTTTCAAAATTCCGGTCTACCTGATAAGTGACGCGTGGCATCCCCACAGATCTCCCACGCTATTAATAGTATGGTATCGTCTTCAAGTTTTCTGACTTGTTTAACGTTCTCTCGTTGTATCATATTTAGCGATACGTGAAAAAGCAATTCCAGTCTTTGGGTCGTTCAAATAACAACGTGTTCCACGTCTAGACTACCCATGCAACACATAATGCCCTCTCCGGTGCCCAGATGCAAGCTCGGCGATACGCTTGGTGATTAGAATCCGTTCATTGTAAATATGTGCGGCCTTGGGCTCGATTCAATGAGCGGGCGTCGTCAGACGCAAACCCTTGTTTGCATCTCTAAAACACTTCACTTGACGAAGTGCCCCATCTCCCATTTATGTATATACCTCCAGAGTATCATTTGGCCGCTTGCTTGCTCATAGCTTTACGAGCGCACATCATGAGCGCCACGAAACACATTGTCATGTACTCGTGTTGCTCTACCTCGTACCTCGTACTTACAGGTGGAGCGGTATACCAGGTATGGTACACACGTATCATACCCTACGTGCCAAATATATACCAGTACCAGGTACCTGGTACGCCGCTACTGGCTGCTGTACTGGCACAAAACGACCATACATACCTGCCAGGGAGAGTCAACCGAGAACGCCAGCTTCTGAGCATTGTTGCCGCCACCACCACCACTACGGCCGTCGTCCTTGGGCGGCAAGACCTTGGCGCTGAGCACCGCCACCAGCGTCCCCAGGCACGTCGTCCAGTGCGAGCTCAGCGCCTCCTGGAACAGAAATACCGACACGTCATTCTCCTTCCGAGACAGGTCGCTCAGCGTCCAGATGGAGTAGCTGCCTCCGTTCGCCGCCTGCCGCCGAGGCGACTTCGACACCAGCACTCCGAGCACCGCCCACGCGTCGGAAGGCTCCTGGCTCTCGAGGGCCCGGATCGGGACCGAGCTCAGCCCGGCCAGCCGATGCACCTTGCGGCCCTTCATACGTACCCGCATATCTTCCGCCGAGAGAAGGCGGTTGCGTACTCGCAAGCCCGAGAAGGTCTCCGTGAAGTCCGCTTGGTGCGGCGGCGGCGGCGGCGACCCGGCCTTCTTCCTGGGGGCGGGAGATGCTGTCCCCTGTCGAGCGGCGCAGGGCTGTCCATTGGATAGTAGTACTCCGGATGGTTTGTGTTGTTGCTGCTGATGCTGTTGCTGCTGCTGCTGCTGTGTGTCGTTGCCAGCCTGAGGTGCAGTAGAGCGCCGCAGCAGTTGTTGCTGTGGTGCTTGTCGGTGAGGTGCTACTGCTGTACTTGAGGCAGTAGGTCGGGCGTTGGCTTCGTCTCGTCGAGCGTGGTGGTTAGTTGGCGGCGGCGGCGGTGAGTCGCCATGGTCGTTGGAGAAGAAGTCGAGCAGGTCGATGTCTTCGTCGGCGATGTCTCCCATCCTCCTCCCGCGTCCTTGGCTGCTGAGGCGTGGGGCGTACGGCGCGCGGTCGCACAAGTACAGGGGACACTGGCTGAACGACCCCGGAAATTTAAAATCCAGACATGCTATCCGGATCATCACACGATCTATTTTTAAATCGCGTACGACTTACGAGTACACCCTGGTATATCCAAAAAACAAGCAAAATGGGAACAGCAGAACAGAGTAGACTCTCAACTCGAAATCTACGTCTTCTTTCTATATCCAGTGTCTATACGATTGTGTTCGTACGCACAACGCACGCGCCACCGCCGCGGCACCCAACGCGTCGTCGAACCATCCAGCGGCGGCTGCATCTCGCGGGGGACTTGGTATTTCTCTGCCAGAGCGCTCCATACATAGCAGCGGTGTAGTATTCGGGTATACCTGGTAGTGCGTAATATATGCATGTGTGGGTTTGAATTGAAGCTCTCACACCTCGCACGGATCATGATCCACAGCAGATCATCTATCTTTACTGTCTACTACTGTATGCACGAAACAACACAGCAACGGTTGCTTGTTGTACAGTACGTAGTTCTTCACCTACTTGCCTGCCCTTATGAGAGGTTGTGCAGGATCTTCTGCACAGCAGTACATATCTAACCCAGGAAATATGTGCTATAGATTGTGCGCGATCATAATACGGGTTCCACTCGGCAACATGATGAGTAGTTACGCTGTAGATAGGTCACATGCAAGATCGGGATTAGACCTGCCTTGAAACATCTACTGCTGTTGGAGGTCATGATATCATGATGAAGGGAGAATCGATCTGCTGTCCGAGGTGTGGATGACTAAACGAATTGCCCTACGCAGGATCCAAAGCTACCAGGTAACAACGATTAAGATTTGCCCCAAACCGTCTTGCATTACAATCTTCGTCCAGAGAATTACGCACTTATTTGTGTCCAATGTGATGGAGTAGCATATTTATCTTATAGGAACGTACATAATTACCCGTTTGCGAATCTTATACGGTCAAGCGTAGCGTTTTGGGAAGCATACCAGTTTGCGAATCTTAAACGGTTTCGCATAGCGTTTTGGGAACATACCCGTATACTCTGGTACGAATCTTGTACGGCTACACGTGCGTAGCGCTTGGGGAATCTTGATCTTCTGTATGGGAATGCTCGTATTTGCATACCAGGCTAGTTTCGGTTGACATCTGGGCTGAGTTGTATCCCTGGCGAAGCCCACTATGATGTCGCTCACTCGAGTTCTCTCCCCTTCTCTCAACTCATTTGAGGAGCGAAGCTCGTGAACTACAAGCAGCGTGCTCTACTCACCACCGACATCCCTGTGCCCCTTACCAGCTTATATATCTGCCCCCTCTTCACATTTGGCGTCGTCAAAAGGACACGAACCTGCGCGTGAACGAGACCCTGGACTCTTTGGGCAAAGGATGCATCTTCTCCCTGTTCGACCTCGTCTCCTCCTTCCACCAGGTCACCATCGATAAGGGCACGATTCCCCTCACGGCCTTCTGCACGCCCAATAGGCTATTAGAGTGGCCCGTCATACCGCAGGGCAGCAGCGGCGCCCCCGGCTGGCACGTCAAGGTGATCAACGGGGTCATCAAAGGCTTGGAACGCGCCGCCACCGTTTACCTTGACGACATCATCGTCTACGATGCGGATCCCGCAGCCCACACCGCCAACATCCAAGCCCTCTTCCAACGCCTTCGTCTCCACAACCTCAAGCTCTCCGCCGCCAGGACCAGGATTGGCGCCACCAAGGCCGACTTCGTGGGACATACGATCTCCCCCGCTGGCGTTAGCCCTAACGCCGACAAGGTCGTTGCTTTGACCAAGATAAGGTTGCCGTCGAACGTGAAGCAAACCCCCGCGCTCATTGGCGGAAATGGCTACTACCGCAAATTCCTCGGGAACCTCTCCACATGCCTACGCCCCGTCACGGCCCTGCTCAAGCAAGGGGCCAAATTCCTTTTCACCCCGGCCATGGAAGCGACCGTCCGCGAGATTCACCGCGAGCTCGCCACTCCTTCGATCCTGGTTTTCCCGGACTACGACGCTGTCGTCGACAACTCCCGCCCCTTCCGCTTGTACTGTGATGCCAGCCGCGACGGCCTCGGAGCCACTCTCGAGCAGGAAAAACCAGGCGGCTCCGTCCGACCCATCCTGTTCATCAGCCGCGCCACCTTAGACTCTGAACGTTCTTGGACCCCCCTCGACCTTGAACCCGGTAGCATCGGTTGGCCCATCATGCGGCTACGCGGTCACCTGTCGTCCTCCAAGTTTGTTACCTACTCCGACCACAAGGCTCTCGAGAATATCGCCAAAGTAGGCGAGCACAACGCCCGCGTGCAGCGTTGGTTGGAGTTCCACTCCGCCTACACATACACGCTGGAGTACCGGAAAGGTACGGCCAATGGCAACGCCGACTTCCTCTCCCGCCTTCTCCAGCCAGCCACCGACGCCGACCGCACTGGATCCAACCGCCTGACCAGCCCCGACACCGTGGGCATCTACCTTATCCGTCCCTGCGGCTTCACGCCTTGCAAACCCTCCATACCGGGCATCGGCTTCGGTGGGCTCGTACTAACTCCCTCCCTTCCCATCCCGGTCATCCGACCGACCCCCTTCACTGACGACGACTACGGCGACTTCCGCCGACTTGGACCCTCCATGGGTTCCTCCGGGCCTTCCTCGGCCCCCGAACCCTTTGTTGGGTCTATTTCGACCCACGACAACGCCGCCGGGTCCATCGCCAGATCCGCGAACTGCGCCGTGGACGCTGGCGCTCCTCTTGGCTTGGCTTTCAGGCTGCCCTTCGTCTCTCCACCGCCCACCATTGGCGCCACAACTCCAGCTCCTACGGACCTGATCTCTTCGCGGACCCGCCATCGCGCCGCCGCCGCCGCCGCTGGCATCCCCTGCGCTACCGCCGACTATGGTTGCGGCCGCCGAGCAACGGTGACCACACACCCAAAGTCTGCGCCTACCCGCCCCCGCGCACCCGCAGCCATGGACAAGGGACCACCACATCCTTCCGAACCAACAACCCCCCAGGCCGTGCCGCCCGAGCCACCAGCGCAGCCGGCGCTGCGAGCGTCCATGGGCTCAAGATCGCCTTCGGCATCATCTTCTTCCCCACCTAGGCCCCACACCCCCGAGCCTGCCGTCGCGCCCAACAACGGTCTTCCAAGACCGGCTTCAGCACGACCTCTTCCACGATCTCCGGTGTCGCCCTCCCTTCTCCTGCCGGAGTTTGCCGACGACAACCCCCACTTCCTCTCCTGTTTGGAGCACTTTACGCACACGGACTGGGCGCGCGAACAAGGCGTCGAGCCCCTCTGCTCCGGTACCCTACACTACCTTTCCGTGCACTCCCCGGCCCCCCCGCCGCCCGGCCTCCTGGATCCATTCCAGCCGTCTCGGCGCCCGTCGCTTCCAGATGTGCTTGCCCTCGCAGGAAAAATCCAACTCCACCGCACCGACGACAACACCGTTCTCCTGGTTCGACAACCACTTAAGCCTCACCACACCGGAACCAGCTGCACATCCTCCACCGCACCACCCCCGCGCATCTACGTTCCGATGTTGATGCGCCCTTAGGTGCTGCACACCTGCCACGCCACCGCTTCCTGCCAGTTGGGAGTCTCCCGCACGGTCAGCATGCTCGCGCGATTCTTCTGGTGGATCGGCATGGATATCTCCGCCCGCTGGTGGACCCGGCGCTGTCTCAAGTGCCAGGCGCGTAAGACCTCGCGCCAAACCATCCGCTTGCCAACCCTTTCCCTGCCCCTACCTAACGGCCCCGGTATCACCGTCAGCGTCGACTACTTCGGCCCGCTGCCCCTTACCCCACACGCCAACTCCAACATCCTCCTCTTCCCCGACCGCTTCGGCCGCCGCGCCGACATGTACGCAGTGGCAGCAGCCCAGATCACCGCCGTCGGCACTGCCGATGTCCTAATCGACCAGTACACCCCTCTGTGGGGGTGCCCCGTCACCCTCACCTCCGACAACGGGCTGCACTCCACCTCGAAGCTCTCCAACGCCATCTTCGAACGCCTTGGCATCAACAAGATCAACACCAGCTCGTACCACTCCTGCACCAATGGCAGTGCCGAGCGCGTCAACCACACCATGGGCCAAATGCTCTCCATGGGCAGCAACGAGCGACAAGACAACTGTGCCGAGCTGCTTCCGCACGTCGAATCCACCTGCAACAACTCGGTCAACGCCTCTACTAGGCTGGCGCCTAACGAAGTCCACATAGGCTTCCTTCCGCGTCAGCCCCTTTCGGCCTTCGACTCCCCCAACATTGGCGGCCACCAGAGCCTGGACCGAGACCACCTGGCCTATTGCAACCTCGCCACCGAGCGCCAACAACGCGCCTATCGCCTCGTCCGCGAACACCACGCCATCACCGCTTCATGTCTGGCCCGCCGCAACAACCCCATCATGGATGCCCTTCGCCTTTCACCCCCGTACACCGTGGGCGGCTGGGCATGGGTCTTACACTCTGCCCACTATCCGCCAAGGTGCCAAGAAAGACACCGACACCACCGTGCTCAAGACCAAGATTTCCCTCAACTAGATTTTACCGTTAAAGGTTCTCGCCGTGGGCCCAGCGCCGGCCTCCGACGTCCCCGACAACCGACCCCTCTACGACAAACGCCTCTTCCTCGACATACCCTCCGATCAACCTGGACGGGACTCCAAACGTCGCGTCTCCACCGAGCGCTGCACGCCGTGCCGGAGCCCCAACGACACCAACGACATGCCCAAGTACCTACCGACCTCACCAAGTACGTGCTAAACTCCTTCACCAGCAAACCCCCTCCCTTCCACGTCACCTTCGACGACGTCTAACTTCCGCCGAACACCTCGAGGTCGAACAGATCACGGGCCACCAACTCGTTCGCCGCCGTGGCGGGGTTATCGCGGTCCTATACGAGACTCATTGGGTCGGACTCTTTAGCCCTTCCTGAGAGCGGGAACTCGATCTCTAATACTCCAGACGCCACATCCTCCTCTACTGGTCCGGCACCCCAACACAACACCACCAAGCTAACCGCCTCTACCGACAGACGCGCATCGGTCCCACGCAACGCGAGCTATCGCGTTCTAAAGGCCAAATCTTCCTCGCCTCCGGCTACACCCTCGTTTCCCGCAATCTCTGGCCACGCTCCTTCAGCTCCACCGTACTTCCAACGGAAGCACACCTTTGGTGCAAGGCTCGCGATGGCCTATGGTGGCTGGGCAAGATTGCCAATCGCGTCCCCTCGGACTCTCCTTCGGACAACACCTACATCATCCGGTTTCTCGACGACCCTGGACCGGTCAAGATCAACCTCCGGCCGGCAAACTGCACAACCTCCTGCATCGCCATCTACGAATCGTGGTGTTTACAACGCCATAAGACTGGGAGCCTAGCTCGCGGGGTAATACGCAGTTCTGACGGGCCCAGTGGGCCTCTGACTGTCTCTCTTGGCCCCCATGAGTAGCCTCCTTTAGCATGGAGTATTTCTTCGGATCGTTTGGGTGCGTTGACCTTCGTTTTGCGACCCTAGTACGCCGCCCCCTTTTTAGGTCTAGTTTCCCGCTGATTCAGGTCTAGCACTACGTGTACGGTTTTTCTGCATTCCTTCTACTTCGAGGTGTATTGATTCGCTCCTTCCAATCTGACCACCGCCAGTTCCGTCGACTCTTTAAATAAAGCCGCCGAACTGTCGTGGTATTGTACGTTCGGACGTATTGGTTAATTTCTTTGGTGTACTTTTTGTTTTTGGGCTGTTCCTTCACAGAACAGAGTTGCACTTTCGGAAGCGTTGGCCTTCTGCTTTCAATCTCTCACTGGCGGTCCCGTTCGCTTTCTCTAGCGAAGGCAGCCGAACTGCCGTGGTATTGTCTTTTCGGGTGTGTTGCTCTGCTGTTTTCATTCTACCGCTACCGGTTTCGTTCGCTTTTTCCACCAAAGTCCCCGAACTTTCGTGGTATTGTCTTCTCGGGTGTGCTGGTCTGTCTGCTGTTTCCATCCTACCGCTACCGGTTTCGTTCGCTTTTTATCAACGACAGTAGCCGAAATGTCGTGGTATTGTACCTTCGGAAAATGGGCTTCGGTTGTTCACTGGGTTTCGGTTATTCACTCTTCCACTGCCGGTTCCGCTTGCCTTTTCGATCGAAGGACGCCGAACTGTCGTGGTATCGCCCCTTTGGGATTGTTTGCGATCGGGTGATTGTTTCTACTTTCTGCTGAATATACCACTCGAAAATCGTGGTATTGTGAAAAGGACGCTTTCGTGTTATTTATTCAATTTTCTGCCTCCGTTTCCACCAGCCTGCTCTTCGTGAAGGCCGCCGAATCGTGGTGCTACAGTATTTCTACCATGGGTTTTTGCCTATTTATTTTCCCGCTTTTTCTATTTTTCTTATCCTGCGTATTGGGTTTACAATTGCTTTCTACTTTCTGGTTTGTTTTCAGCGTACGATACTTGCTTTAGATTCCACGCTACTGCTGTTGAAGCTTTCCAGGCGTTTCCTTTGGCCCCCGTTTATCGGCATACTTGTTTTGCCGCCACCAGCCTTGCAACGGCCTACATTTTCCGCTTACTTTGTAGTATATGAGGCATTCCCTTATGCCTTCGGTTTTTTTAGCGTATGTCCTTTCGGAGGAACGACCCTGTCACCTTCCGGTTTGTGCTAGTGTGTCTACCAGCTGGCCGTCCGGGGTCCCACGTCTTGGCCCATCTCTCCACGTTCTCGTCAGCCTCGAGTCCCCATGTTGTAGACCCCCGAATCATTTTTATATTTTCTCTTACAAGCTTTGCGGCGTACTCCCCGCTAACGTATTTCGCTTTGGGTTTTAGCCAAAATCAGGTATACCAGGCCACTTTTCGGCCAAAATCACTTACCAGGTACATACTAAAAACAAGGACAAAACACACCCCAGGAGCCCTGCTATTGGCCACAGGCTGAAATCGTAACTGATTTTGGCTCGAAAAGGCCAAGGTATACCTGATATTTTCTACTCTGTCTAGCTTTCAGCTAATTTTGGCCAACTTTAAACCAATCAGAGAGACCATACGTACACTGTGTTCTCTCTCCGTATGCGTCTGCCCTCCCTCGGTTGAAATTCTCCTGTGTTAACGAATAAACTCTGTACTGATACGTCCTACGCGAAAGTGCGTATTTATACATGCATACATGCGCACGCTGGTTTCACTTTTTCTTCTTTGGGGTGTGCGATGTGCTTCAGTCAGTTGCTGTGATGTGTATGATACTCTGTTGTTTTCTATGGTCACAGCAGTCTATACACGTATTAGTATCTCCGTGGCGTAGTATTGTGACCTGTTGACTGTGCTCAAGAACACGATCCGTAAGATCCATCGTAGATTGAGGAGTTCCATGCTGAACAGGGATTCTGGTGGTAGGGTATTGGGATGTCGGGGTAACGTGTACCCCACCAATACCACTCGATAGATGTAGCTCAATATGAGGCGAGTCAGCTCGACAGCTCGGATGTATAATATAAGATGAGTTCCGTGTTATTGTCTGGAGCAACCACGCGTTCCCGTGCCAGTTGCGTCTATACCTTTAGAGATCAATCAACACACTAGTGAAAAACCGGTGATCTTCTATTGGCAAGCGTGGCCCAGGCCAACCTAGAGAGGTGGGAACCTTCCGGCATGTCTGGTTTAGATGACGTGTCTAGTCTGGAAGCCAACGTGGGAAATTAGTAGAATATGCATGTATATGCATGTAGAGAAGCTGCTGCTGCGGATGATCCCGGAGAGGATCGAGGTCCTGGTGGAAAGGATGTAAGAGAAGAAGAAGAAGATGCCGCACCAGAAGCAGCAGCGATCCCAGCAGGGCCAAGTTTGAGCCGGACCTGGTAGATTCGCTTGGCACTGGTGGCGAAGGCTCTGGAGAGCAGCAGTTGCAGGGGCAACAGCACCTCCAGTAGCACCGTCGCAACAGCAGCAGTCAGAGGACTGCTGCGCCTGTTGCGACGATGAAGCGCACGCAGCAACCACCGTCATCGCCGCCGCCGTCACCACCGCCGCCGCAACCGCCGTCTTCGCTACCGCCGCTGCCGCCGCCGTCGTCTCGACCGCCGCGTTTCCGTCGATGCTGCAACACCCCAGGAGAGCCAGGTATCTGCCTGAATCTATCTGTGGGTTCGTTTCGCGCTGGCGAAGTAGAAGTAGAAACTAATAAGAATATATGAGAGGGTGAAGGACGCGTATGTGTATCGCCGGGAGGAGCCGGGTGGAAGGTGGAGACCGCGGGTGGAAGCTGAAAGTGTTTTTGGGCAAAATCGTTTTCCTGGACTGCTGAAACACAGCGCCCGCAGGTGGTTGATGGAGGGGGGACGTTGCCCCCGAGGAAGGAGATGAAGGAGAGTGAGGATGGGCGCACGGGGGGGAATCTGCATCTGCTGTTCGGGATCAGCGCACGGGCGCGACAGGATGCACTGCCCCAAGCGAGAGAGGGTGAAAGAGAAGAGACCGAGGCGCCACCAGCAAGGACTTACGTCCGCAACAGGCACGTTTGACTTTGTTGATTGTTTGCTGTCGGTAATTTCCGTTTTTAGATTGATTTTATATCGATTTAAGAGTGGAAGATAATATCCGAACATTGCGATTGAGAATTGAGAATGTTGGAATTAGAATGAAATGCACGGACGTGTTCGTATATAGCTTCCCTCACTGAAGTTATTATGTAGACGATTGCAGGACAATGACGTCTGTCTGTTTTATAGTTGACTGGTCGAGGGCTCTGGTTGGGCATCGATGCGAGTGCGAGTACTTGTACGAGATGAAAGTAAAGTATATGCGAAAGCGTAAAATTCGAGTTGTGGCTGAGAATTCGGGGGAGAATGAAGTATCGAAGACAAGTGCACAAAGTTGGCGCCGAGTTAAGTTGCATTGATGTACTGGGCATGGAAGCCGATACGCGCTGATGCTGGATGTTTTTTTTTTTTATTGAGTTGTTTGCCCAGCACAGGACTATCATGCCCATCGCGTTGCTCGGCCTGCGGAGCACCACAATGTCAAGTTGTATCTGGTACAAGCATCTGTCTGTATTTTATGCAACCATTGAAGAATGAACAATGAAGAATTTCGTTATGATATTCATACTGCTGTATCCCTGCGACCGATGCATGGCGTTCATTTTATATGGCGTAAAAACGTATGTCTTTCAGCTCTTGCCTATCCAACCCTTTTTCCCCCCATCTAGCAGTGACTGAGTAGCTCAGTGGTCCATTCCTTTTAAGTTACGCGGAATGAGTGGTCTAGCAGGTAGTGCTGTATAATTCCCAAGGGTGGGTCGGGGGTTCGAATCTCGCCGAATTTCGTAATTTGTGCTTTTCGAGCGTGCGCGCTGGAGACAATACGAATGATTATGATAGTGTGCCTCCAGACACCAGTGTAGCGATTGCCGAGGGGAGGGCCCCGGAGATCACTGTTACCTAGTTGGGAAAATATGGGCATGAGATGCAGGTTACAGTATTGTCTGATCATCTATGTATGTGTTGAACCCTTGAGCCCAACTACGTACAGCAACACGTGAGTTGAGACTCCGTTAGTTTGCGGCATTCCACATATTTATATCTTTATACGCGGACATCTCGTTTTTAAGTTTTTGAGTTGATGTGTAGGACCACCCATGTTACTTGATACGTACGTACCAAAAGGCGAGATGCTCGTATGTATGCGAACGGGGTAATATTCAATAAGAGTACAGCAGCAGAAGTAGAATGGAAAGAGAAACATCCGGGTATACCTGGTATGTATTTAGTGGTCGAGGAATACATGGATTTTATGTGGGACCAGATATTCTCGTTGACAAGCATCTGTTTATTTACAGTCGCATTTGAAACTTTAGTGGTAAAGAGGAGTTGGAAAGCTGTTAACACATGGGAAGAGCAAAACACCCAATGCAGACCTAATCGCTCGATTGCACGCCCCATCCCTTGTGTGTGTCGGGTCATTACTGCGGAGGCGACGTTTGATTCACCCAGGAGGATAAGCTGGATGACCCGAGCTGCGGCGACGCCACGAGACCGGACGGAGAGGCAGCCGCGGCGGAGGCAACAGCAGTAGTGTCTGGGGTATCGGGGTGGTTTCTAATGAAATGTGATTGCCTGTGAATCTGAATGAATGATTTCATTGTTTTTTGTTTTTGAATTGTGTTTCCGGTCGATTTGGATTCCACGAGAGTTTTTGGTATTTTCCGAGTGGTCGCAACGTCAAATATTCTTCTAGTGGGGAAACCTATGTGCTATCTCGCATTACCGTCGCGATCTGTGTATCTATGGCGGGAGTAGGGGATAAGGGGAGACTCTTGTCCGGAGGAACGGGGTTCCTCGCGATCTCTGGCATTAAGTTTCTTGACTTGATTTTTTTATTGGCATGACCACTCCTGTGGTATTTTTCTGATGATACTTGTGATTTACCTGGTAGGTTTTTGACAAGGCTGAAGTGAGACTAGGAAGCGCCTGGGGGCGTGTGCGGTCCACATAAAAATGTTTTCTGACGAGGGAAGGTTTGGATAGAAGTTCGGAATACTGAGAGAGAGGTTGGTAGGACTGAACACTGAAATGCCAGGGGGTGCATACGGTTCGGATTGAATACTTTTCGTTTTCGGTTTTTGGTAACTAACACGCTGATTATTTGTCGACAGGATTGGAATTTCTACAATTACGTTCGAGTCGATTTGCGTTTTACATTTTCTTGAAAGTGGACGAATATACTTGGATCAATTCCGCGGACAACGCCGTTTTACCTGGCTGAATCCCGAGAAGAGTGCCGTTTTACCTGGCATTGGATTTCGAGAGTTTTACATGTTTGGAACAGAGAGGCTTTGGATTTGATCGTTTGAATAATTATATGACGATTTGAGTGTTGATTCGAGGACTTGATTTTTGAGTTGCAGATTGGAGTTTTGAGTTTCTGAGTTTGGTATGAGGTGATTCTGATATTGCGATCTATCAACCCTGCTATTTCGTGCCTTGTCATGCACCGGAACAGGGGGGACATTGGTAGGGTCGTGTACAGTGTTACCGACCTGGGGGGATATTGGAGTATGGTCGTGTATAGTGAGCAGGGGGGATGTTGACTGTGCTCAAGAACACGATCCGTAAGATCCATCGTAGATTGAGGAGTTCCATGCTGAACAGGGATTCTGGTGGTAGGGTATTGGGATGTCGGGGTAACGTGTACCCCACCAATACCACTCGATAGATGTAGCTCAATATGAGGCGAGTCAGCTCGACAGCTCGGATGTATAATATAAGATGAGTTCCGTGTTATTGTCTGGAGCAACCACGCGTTCCCGTGCCAGTTGCGTCTATACCTTTAGAGATCAATCAACATGACCACATAACTTGTATCTCTCCAGGATTGAAGAATCGGCACAGGCACTGGTTGTGCTGGATGTCGGCGGGTAGAAAGAACGGTTTAATGCGAAGAACACACACATACAGCACCATGGTCACACGGCATTTCGTCTGCGCCACCCCGCGTCGAGGTGGTCTCTGGCTTGGTACGGCAAGATGATTTCGTGCCGAGTAGGCGGTTCCGCGAGGACGGTTCGGAAGATTTAAAGCTGTCAACGGGGGGGGGGCGCCAGAGAAAATACTCTTGGCGCTCCCGCCGTGGCGAAACAAACGAAGCCTATCAATAGTGACTCTCTACAGGTCCAAGTGGAGCCCGTGGTACCTACACCCTAAAGAAAACAAAACAATTCAGATTGTGGAGGCCATCTGGCACCCTTAACCCTTTTAGGACCGCAGTCCCGTTTTGGGGACAAACCTGTCAAATTATAAGTAGTTTGTCCCCAAAACGGGGCTGCGGTTCTAAAAGGGGTTAATGTTTTATTCATTTGGCGCATTCTTTTTTTACCGGATTTTCTTGGACGTAACACCGCTCGTGGCGCGCGTTTTTTATTTGGTTTTAGCTTGTACCTGATTTTGGCTCAAACGGATCAGGTATAACTGATTTTGGCCGCAGTCTCCTGACGATTTCAAGGGTGTAAAAAGGGTGTAGGTGTATAGAGATGTGGGCGGCTGCTTCTTTACGTGCCCCATAGTACAAGTGGGGTCTGGGCCATCCTCGGGCATTCTGGCGGGTTTTTTACTGATCTGTAGGCATGCATGTGACATGAATACCTACTGGGCAACATATTTTCGCTTGAATTGTGCTACCTGCGTGTGCTTCCGCGAGTCCGCCTGTTTCGCCGGGTGAGCAGCGGTGGGGCACGCAAAGAGAGGGCCCCCTACACCTCCACACTCATACCCTTGAACACAGTAGGCGCCCGGAGCCAGCATCGCTGCACACCGGTACATACCCGGCTAGACAGGTGGGCTCGCGCAGATGCACACATAAAGTAGCAAAAATACAGAGTGATACTATATTATTTGGTGACATCTAAGCAGGTGTGTATCCATGTCGTATGCATGCCTACATATCAGTAGGAAACCCGCTGATATATATTAGAATGGCCCACAGACGCCACAAACACCGAATAGGCGCTGCCGGGAAATAAATGAGCGTTTTTTTATTCATGGGTGTGCTTCGGTATGTGGGCCGTGTAGCACGTGGTACTGTAAATTTACTGTGATTTGTGTGTGTGTGTGTCTGTCTGTCTGTCTGTCTGTCTGTGCGAGTACCGTGAAGAGCGTTGAAGTCGCACTGGGGTAGTTGCGATCGCCTTTCAACGGCGCGCGTTTCCTCGACGACAATGGTAGGGATGCTGAAGCTGAACGTTATATTTTGGGAAGGCTCTCTCTCGATCAGATCTTTACCGAAAACACCTTAATAATGTTGTTCGGTATAGGCCACCTCAACCTTCGCGTTCTGGAGAGACTGCGTGACTGAAAAAAAGATCGCGTCCCCGTGCGAACTCAACGGCCATTACGGTCGTTGCTGACGGTGGCCGGCGCTGTGTAAATAAGTGCGGGTCAATCATCCCTGAGCGTGATGAAGTAAGGGTTTATATATTATACACCATCAAGTGCTTGTTAGGATAAATGAACTATTGAGAGAAGATCTCACACGCAACATGTAACAACGAACCGTCTTTTTGTGCCTACATTAGTTATCTCTACTAGAAATGGGAGGGGGGGCGGGGGAGGAACCGTTCCCTCCTACGCAATGTGTGTACTGTATGCGTGCGATCTCTGTATAAAACGGGGGGAGCGGCGGGCGCTATCCCCCCTCCCACGTAAAATGTATGCATACGGTGGTACCGCTGCCTTTGTAGACACAGTTCTCTGTCCGACTCAATAGGGAGGTTAGCCCTCCGTTGGTACTCCGAGACTGTTGTGGCCCCGGGCGCGTGCCCGCGCACGAAGGAAAGACCCTCACCCCGGCATTGCCGTCCTATCCCTTACTCCATTGTGCCGAAGGCGGGTAATCGCTATTCGCGCTCGCAGTGCGTGGTATAGTCTACACGTGCGTACGTGCATATGCACCGCTCCTATGTTGTGCAGCTACGAGATTGTCAAGTGTCCCGAGCGATTTCACAAACTACAACGAGGAGTGAACAAATGCGTTTCCCGAGGGGGGGGGGGGGGGGGAGGGGTGCACCATGTACGGACTACCACGTATCGTGTAGATATATGTGTGTGTCACCTGGCATGGGTTATAGGTGATCTGAATGATGCGATAGTTGCAGAATGCCAGATTTTTTCAAAGCACAGCCCGGGGTTCGAACCTCCTCTAGGTTTTTCTTGTCCTTTCCCCCCCCATAAGTCACGGAAAATACGGAAGCACACGCCTGAAAGTCACATGACACACACTTCCCGGCAAGGAGAAGCGCCATAACCCCGCCTGTACGAGGGGCGACGCTAACTTAAAGGAATGACAATCCGTGGGGTAAACGTCCGAGGTCCGGCCTTAACAGCCAGACAGAGACCCCGGGCTGTGTGCTTTGTTAGATATAAACCATAACCACTGAGCTATACTGGCTCGGTGGTTGTGGTGAATATCCAACACAGAAGTTAGGATTGTTGCTGCTGTAGTGCAGATCTCGACAGCGTGCTGCGGTACTTGTCGTAGTATCGGCCGACCTCCCCTGGACGAGAAAAGCTCGACAAAACAGATTGTGACCAAGCTCAGCGTTTCGATGAAATGCCGACTACCGGGCGCCATTTTGCGACCCGACGCCTTATTGTGTACTCGCGCGCGGCATGTTTCTTGCCCACAAAGTAGCTACTCTCGACTCCGATGAAGTTCATAGGTTTGTGCACCCATAGAACATTCAGAATGGTCGCCCAAACAAAACTCGTCACCAAAGACGACGACTTCGACCCAAGAAACCTCCTTGCGCTCGCATGAAGCGGCTCGTGGTCGAACTTGGGGTTCTCGTTATCGATAGGGTTAGGGATAAGCTTAGAGTTGGTGCTGGGGCTAGGGTTTAGGTTGGGTCGGGTCGGCCAAAGGCCCATTTGACAAATACTGTACAGTTCAACGAGTTTTGTCGAGCTTCGCTCAGAGGGCCTAGACCACGCAGTCACGTGGCTTAGTAGGCCAGTGGGTGGTGCTATATTACCGAACCGAACACCGTCGACCTTGCGCACGCGCTCCTACTAATAGGACGGAGCTCAATCTTAAACCGAACCTTCTGGATGTATGCAATGTTAGCTTCGGGCGGAATCATAGGGTACGGCCAGGTCAGCGCCACCTGCAGACAGTGCGGACTACGGCGGCAGCAGTCACGATGCCCAAGCTACACCTTGGCAGAAAAATTAACCTAAAACGAATACGGTACCCCAAAAAATCCTCCACAGCTTACAAGGAATCCTTGCACCAAAACCAGAACATCCTTTACGGAAAACTACGACTATAGGCTCTGGGAAACGGCATACTTCCAGAGATGAATATCCCCGGTGCGTATTGGTGCCAACAATGCTACCTTTGTTTGATCTCCTAAGTTACGACGACAGCGTGCTCAAAGAGGGAACCCTTTTGGAGCTGACAAGGCAACTTCGCTGAGCTCGCATAGGACGCAAGGAACCAGTGTGCACTCATGACGCGCTCAAGGCAGATTGGCGCGGCCCTTCCTTGATCCACCCGCTAGTAGCAACACCAAGTCGAGGCAGACGCTCTTCATCTCGCGCTTTCTTCTTCGGGCATCCCACCAAATTCGAAGGTGTGCATCTGCAGGGGTACAATAGCGGTGCGTGTGCAGGCATACCAAGCAGGTGACAAGAGGAGTGGCAATGGTTGGTCCGTAGAACTCCAGGTATATATATATTTGAAAAAACAAATGCGGCCGGAATGATGCGCACATTTGCACAGGCGTCAGAGTCTTCTTTCGTACCGGTTATGTTCCAACTAAACACAGAGAAAGCTGTTCAAGTTTTCGGCTGAAACGTGTCGCGCTCGGTGTCAACCTCTTCCTGCACTTCCTACGGCGTGCTACTCCTGCTAGAGCCCCTTTTCTGCCAGGTACCGAGGGGTACGGGTAAAGGTTACGTTCATTAACACGGGCGACCGCACGACAAACATAACATATCATCTGGACAAAAAAACATTGTTTTCAACCACACGCTTCACGCTTGACAATCGCGTGCCATTAAAAGTTTTTCGGCCTGCTTCTGACCCACGCCAGCAGCGGCATTCGACGATCAAACGAAGATCTTCAAGGGAGAGCGGGAGGGGGGGGGGGGGGGGGGGGGGTTGCTCAAAGACGCGCCACGACTCTACCGCACAACGACGACTGTTCGGGAGGTGTAGCTCGGTCAGCTTTCAACCCCAATCCCGTGGAAAAAAGAGCCCCTCTTTCGGAAAGTGCACGCCGTCAGAAGCAAAAATACTACTGTAGGGAGACTTTGGCAGTGAAAATCGCCACATACCAGGCACCAGGTATCAGGTATATCATACCAACGTGCGTGTCTGCCGGTATCTTGTGAGGGGTATGGTGGGCGGGTATACTTCGGAGGATGTGTACTTCGCGCGGCGAAACATGTTCCGCCCCACCAAAATGCAACTTTCGATTAAAAAACAAAAAATCAAACAAACAAACTACCAGGGTAGCAAACAAATCGTGCGCAAACAAATCTTCGTAGAGGTTTGTTTACGCGGAGGCCAAGTGTCCCTTCTTGCCTTCACCGCCACCGCCGGAGACTTTCTTCGAGCGCTCTCTTGCTCTCGCCGGTGTCGCCACTCCTGGCGTTTTTCACAAGGTGAGGGGGGGGGGGGGCAATGTTCAACCAGACGACTGGAGATATGCGGCACATACATATACGTAGCTTGTTTTCGCCTTTGCTGCATTTTTTTTTTATCATCACTTTCACTTTCCAGCCTAACTCGTAGGAGGTTTTACCCTCGACGAGCTTCTGGACAAGCCGTGGTCACAGGTGTCTACCCTTCTTCTCCCCCCCGGGTTCGTGCCTTTATTTTTTGTCGCGCATAGGGTTCAGCATCCCCGCTGCTCGTCGATTTTCATCGAATGTAGCTATAACTCACGCTCTCGCGCTTTCCGCCAATCAATTTCTTTCATGCAAGAAAAAGCCCCTTTTTACGAGCATGCACTCGGGGGGACTTGAACCCACGAAATTGATCTCGATAGGCACGCGGACCACCTACCAAGCCACCGGGGACGCCTGAAAAACCGTGTGGACGGGAGGATACAATCTTGTTTCTCTGAGGGTACAGTCTTGTTACCAGAAGTGGGCACCAGTTTACGCCAACACGTTCGCCGTCGTGCAATACCGGTCGAAAACATGCCACCACGAGGGGGGGGGGGGATCATAGTATTCAGGACCCGCGACGAACCCAAACAGGGGGGGGTCATACTGACCTCAGGGCCCGCAAAGGAGCCAAGAACCAGGTATCTCCCTACGCGTACACGCCATACTACAGGTACAGGTACAGGTAGATTGTGATCGCTTCGGTTCCCCCCGCACGCTTGATAGGAGGCCGGTTTCCTTCGGCGCGTCGGGGCCCCCTTCGGCCCTCTTCTGCTGGTTTCAGCGGAGGAGGGCAGTCAAGGGGGTCAAACCGCCGTCCCCCACTGCTGTAGCCTTCTTGTTCGATAGCGGTCAGCGCAGACCACGGAGTTGGTGGATGGGGGGCGGCGGGAGGGGGGGGGGGGCAGGGTTCTCCTTCCGCTACATTTATTTCATCATGCCGTGGCGTGCGCGGGAGACCGAAGCACAGCGCTCAATGAATCGCGCGCTTGAGGAACGAAATCAGACAAATAAAAACCATCCGTAAGCTGGGTTGGGTTCTTCAGCCTACGTAAATGGGTCAGCTTTATTTACCCTTCTACTGACTGCAAAGAATACTCCTCATCGTTTCCAAGCATTTTTGACCCAAAACATGTGGGTGACAGTTCCAAAAAAAAGGGGTTAACCTGACCCTTTTAGTGCAAACTTCAGTCCCGTTTTGGGGACAAACCACTCAAAATTCGAGGTACAGAGCGGTCTGTCTCCAAAACGGGACTGCGGTGGTCCTAAAAGGGGCTAAGGTGCCATCATGTTGTGCGAGTCCAGAGAACTTTCACACCAAAAAGGAGCAACAAAAACGAAGCGCGTTTTGTTCAAACCACGGGCGGAAAATTCGATTTTGTCTATCTTTACTCGTACGCGGCTCCCTTTTGACGGGTGAGTGAACGTACGTTCCGCGAGCACGGCAGTACGCAACACAAAAACAGGTTGCCTCCTCCCCCTCCCCCCCCGCACCGGCATCAGCGGCCTTCCTGCGCGCCCTGGTGCCCAAGAGCCGTAAAAACATTTCAGGCAACAGACAGATCAGATCAGATCAGATCAGATCAGATCAGATCAGATCACCCCGATTTCATTTTCTAGAGCCTTCGGGGCAGATAAATAGACCCCTTACTTATGTGCATATATGATATGCACGGTCTATTGTACTGCGAAGAGCACATTTTTTATTCCCGGTTGGATCTGCTAAGACACGGCCACTGTCGCGCATGCATGTCGGGTGGGGTCTGTACGAAACGGCTCGCGCGCAACATCTCCTACGTATATAGCGGCGCAAGCATATGTTAAGAAAATAATTTGAAAACAGCAACAGCTGTGAGATGCGAGGATTTCGTCGAAACTCATCTCTGCAAGCTGTTTGCGATACTTCGATCGCGCGTACTATATACGGGTTTTCTATATACCAGACAAGCGATGGGGGACCTAGATGGTCTGGATCGGGATCTGTCGGATGTGTGAATCGCTCTGCTCATTCTCGCACCCTCACCTTTGCCCGAACCATGAGGCAGTCCTGTTTTTCTTTGCGCCCCTATTTGCAAAATCTTATAACGGCAAATGTAGGATCTCCATGATCTGCCTGGTAGATTGTGATCTACATGTCCGATGTCTGATTTGTTCTGCTGTTTCTCATATCTTTGCGTTCACCCCGAGAACCATGGCGGCATCTTCCCTTTGCGACGCAACATCTCCTCGCGGCAAACACAAGAAAGGGCCTAGACGGTCTAAGACCGTGATATGTTTGATTTTATGAATCGTTCTGCTCAATACATCTCTTATCCTCTCACCTTTGCCCGAACCATCGCAATTCTGAGGCTAACGGGCAACTGGGGCTGGACCTCCTGCCCCCCACCCGGCGGTGCGCTAGCACTCCTCCGGCGCCAAGAGCTGTACCCTTCTGTCAGCCGTTGGGCCTGAAGTAATCCAAGAAACAGAGAGATAGAGAGAGAGATCTATTCTTTTCTTGCGCTGATGCGTGGTTCGACAGGGTCAGCAATCTATTTTTTCTCGAGCCTCCTTCACTTGAGGATCTCCGTACCTCACCCGAAAAACTGGCTTTCGAGAAGATGTGTACCTGGTATGCTTTTAAACCCGATACACAATCCCATGACGTATACCGGGTAGATGCTATCACCAACGAAAAAATATTGAGCTACCCAAACGGGATATGGCATGCCTCGTAAGTGTCATGCCTTATTGGATACCAGGTAGTCCCTCAGGTGAGAACCTCCACCAGGCCCAGTGACAGTTTAGCCGAAAGGTGCTATAATATGGCATCGAGGCGATAAGGCATGTCCTATCGTGGCACCAGTCCGCTACGAAAACTGCTGCCTTCTCGTCGAAGCTTCTCAAAGCTACGGTGTTGAAAGGTTGACACAAACTGCAGCAGTGGTTTAACCCCTGGACGTGCAGTCCCGTTTTGTGGACACACCACTCAATTTCTAAGTAGTTTTCCCCCGTAACGGAACTGCAGTCCTAAAAGGGCCAAGGTGTTACGGGGGACCATATTAAATAAGACCTACCTGGTACGGTAAAAACAAAAACCCATATATATTCAGCTATTTTTACATGCAATATTTGGTCCTATTTACCATGGTCCCCCGTAGCAGTAGCAGCAGCCATCGAGTCGCTGCTGCTCGGTGACAACAAATCGTCTGGCGTATACATACATGTAGCCGAAAGCTGTACACGCTTGAACGTTGGTACACGCGCCGTATTTAAGCATATATACTTCGTATGCACGTAGATGCCGTCAGGCAGTTGACTTGGCTGTGTTTGCAACTTGCCGCGAACCCCACAACCCGCACCAAGCAGCACATTCACAACAAACGCCGCAAAAAATATCGTAGCTCAACACCGAGTGCACGGGGGAACGGAAAACCACGCGGTGGGAACGCTCGGGCGCGTGCTCGCGCGCGCGTGTTGCAACCGAGTTCAGGCCGGTGCGAACACTCCGCACTTGACACCCCAAGGCAGGCTCTAAGGCAAACGATATTATACGCGCGGCATTTAATGACCCGCCGCCGGACCAGGAGACGGCTCACCTTCTCGCGCTGCTCCGGGCCTAGGACGACCGATGTTGCTCGGCCCTTTTTGAGGTGGTGGCAGGTAGATATCCAGCCGGAGAGGAAGAGAACCACACAGAAACATGGAAAAAAAGCGGGGCAAGCAAGGATTTTGATTTTTAGCTTTCCCCTTTTTTTTTGTCTCCTTTTGGGTTTTTCTTTTTTTCCTGCTGGCTACGTCTGTGTGAGGGATCGAGATTTTTTAGCTGGATAAAAATAGTGGAGGGCAGATACAATAAACACGATAATGAGATGACTCAGAAACGTCAATCCGGGCCTTGCTGCACCTTACATCGCCGTGCAACTCGTACGTGGAACGAGGCACAACGCACGACCCCAACAAAATCAGCTGCAGAGCAATGGCAACGCCTGTGCTGGGTCCCGGCCTGGTGAGGTATACAGCCACGGCCCTTCCAAGAGGCAGAAGACGCAGCTCTCCTCGCCAAAAAATAGACAACCCTAATACCGCTCTGGGGCGCGAAACATAACGGACGCTTGGTCTTCTGGGTACGAGTAGTGTCTAAACGATCCTCATGTTTACGCCTACTACGGGGGGACCACAGTAAATGGGACCTACGGTAGACACAAAAACCTACACGTTTACCTATTTTTACTAACAATATTTGGTCCTATTTGACAGCGCCCCCTCTTTGGTGGGGACGCCAATAAAATTGGATCAAGAAATCGAGCTCAGCGGCAAGCGCTACTCTATTATTAGACCCTTCCTGGTGTGTATCAGCCCATGTTCAAGGTTGTCCAAGAACTGCGTCATATGAGAAAAGGTTTTCTCAGGCTTGCTGAGGCTTCCTCAGATCGTGGGTGTCTCTTTGTTGGCGGGCCCGTACCGTGCCACGTAGACCCCACAGTAGTTTCACCCGAAAAACATGAACATAAAACTGAATGACTACTAGCACGTCCGTTCGTAAAAAACGACAGCCGGAATCCACGTTCCCGAGGACTGCATTCATTTTCACTTGTGCGCGCTGTTTGCTTGAGGTTGCCCCGCAGGAAGCAGTGCGCTACGTGGTGCTTTCTCTCTCTCTGTTTTTTTAGGTTGTACGGATAGACGAATAGAGTGTTTGGATTGCGAGACTCACCTGGTCGGAGGCTGAAGCGGCCTGGCCCACGAGAGGGAGCTTCGTCGTAGGCTGCGCTCAATGCGCAGTATTTAGGGTGATTTTTTACACATGAAGACACAAATAAATAAGGAAAGGAAAAGCAAGAAAGTTAGGAGCAGCAAGAAGGTTAAGAGCAGGGGGGGGGGAGGGTAGGGGCGGAGGGGGGATAAGAGACAGGGGTAGGTGCTTTGCATACTCCGAAGGCACAACTTGCTTTAACTCGAGGTGGATCGATAGTATCTACCTCGTCACGTTCGGGTTGCAACAGCATACTCGGTACCTGGTGTCCATCTTTCCTCGGTTTACATCGGTACTCCATAAAGTGCGACCGGTAATGCTGTATATACTCGCATTACACGTCATGGTGGGATTGGTCCTTGTTTCTACGAGCATGAATGTTATACGTGTGTGTGCGCACGTATACTGCCGGTGTGCCCCGTTGGGGTAAAGCTCGTACGGACCTGTAGGTCCATGGGGCCTCCTCGCTGCTGCTGCAGAGGGCACTTCAAGCGCATGGTCATCTTTCGATCGTCTTCGAAGGCTCGCCTACGCGCCCCCCATGACGGCAAAGCAGCGAAAATCGACGCGCAGTGGGCGGGTTAGAGAAGTCAAAAGACAGGGGGAAAAGATGCCAATGATTTTTTGTTCGTTAGAATAAAAATATGCTATATATACTTCACGCCTCGGTCAGATGATCGATTCCCACGTACGTGCTGACTTAGATCCTTCAGAGCAGATGATCTGTACGATCTGTGTGATCTGTATGATTTAGCTCGTTTTGCCGGTTGGGAGCCGTATCATCTGAACGATCTATCTATATGGCACACATGTTTCCTGGGTTGGATCTGTACTGGAGAGATCCTGCACAACGTCTCATATCGGCAGGTAGGCGAGGAACTAGATGATCTTCGGCAGATCGTGATTTGTCCGAGGCGTGAAATATTGATATTGGGAAACGTTTTTGTGTTTGGGGTACACCAAGGCCTCTTTTGGCCTGAACGTACCGTTTTTTAGTGTTGGACGGCGGTCAACCATCGAGGGGTTACGCGGGCGCTCGCACCCTTTGGTATCAAGCTCGGCTGCAAGGAACTCTGCTATCCAGGGGGGGCATATTGAATAGGACCTACGGTACGCACGAAAACCTACATATTTCGCTATTTCTACTGACAATGTTTGGTCCTATTTACTACGGTCCCCCGTAGTACCTAGCCCCAACAGGTACCACTTAGGGATTATAAGGACTGCTTGGTCTTCATGCTAACGCTTAAACGTTCCTCGTCATGGTCGGCTTTAAGGAACTTGCAGTAGCTGCTTAGCCCAGCAGGCAGGCAGGCAGGCAGGTGGCCGGAAAGAGAAAGACCGCTTGATCTTCGTGTTCGTGTCTAAACGCTTCTTCTATTCCCGCTCAGAGTGGTGCTTCGTATATAGTCATTGCTCCTGCTAAAAAAACACAAAAATAACGCCTTGAAGCTGCTCGACGCTTTTTTGTTTTGCACTTTAGTTGGTTTGGGTCCCCTCGTGGTCGGCAGGCAATGGATGAATCACGACACACAGAGAGAGAGAGAGAGAGAGAGAGAGAGAACGTGCGGCATGGACCAACCCCAGAGAGAGAACGTGCGGCATGGACCAACCCCCTTGGCAAGCCGACTAGTCGTCGTGCCGCCCTCCGATAACAAGCATGATAGCGCTGCATTATCACATCAGATGGGGTGAGAAGGACGTCCCCCAAAACGCGACAAAATTGACCACACAATGGCACCAGGTGCCTGGTATATATGTATATATATAACACATGCCTCCGGGTAAGTGCGTTCACTTTTGCTCTCGTGTCGGGGGGTTTTCCTTGCAGTGTAGACCTGCCATGCAATAATAGTAGACGTATCGCACGCGCCGTCGCTCGCTATTCTAGCCTTTGTCGGTGCTGTTGGTAGAGACAAAGAGGGGGATCCCTGAATACAGGGGGTGGCCAGAACATCTCCTGCTGTTCCCATGGACGGTTGCAGTATCCCTCCTTACCGGTTTAGCCCCCACGCGTGTGATGAAGATAATGCAGTCATGTCTCGTTATAGACTCGTACCGTTTTGGACCCGTGGGTGCAAACAAAGCGTTCCACACTATATAGTAGTACTGAAACTGCCCCCCTCCCCCAATGTCTTCCTGGTCAACGAAAACCCGACGTGTTCCGTCCCGGCATTGTATGTACGGGTGCGAGGGCCCATGGTCATAGCGACTACGGCCATGCATGACGTGAGTACCCCCCCCCCCTCCTCCAAGACCTACTGTATATCTCACTGGATCATCGTCTCGACGGAAGCAGACTTCCTTCTTCTTCGGCCGTCCTTCAAGCCACCGCCGCCGCCGCCATGACCAACATCCGCGCTACCGCTGCCCGATCTGTGCGCGTTCCCGCCACCATCGGCCGCTTGGGTGGGTGCCGGGGCCTGCGGTGGCATCGCGTCCAGTTTCCGCCTGTTCCCTTGCCCGACGTTTTCTCCCAGCGAGGTTTTGGTCGAAGCTCCTCCGACTCTGATAGTCAAGTTCTCGGGAGGGTACAGCCGCTCCCACCCCTTCAGAAGCTCCGTTTCCCGTGATAAAACTTCGGTGTCGTGCTGCGAGAGAGGGAAGACATCATAGAAAGGGGGTTAGACGACCACCAAAACGCGTTGTAGAAAACATATTTCGAGCTTCCAGGTACCACGCAATAATTACCGGTATATCATATTAGCCGCTAGGGCTACACTTGTTCGTAGCGCGCGGGGATTAACTCGAGCATTATGTGCGCAATTATACCGTTGATACTACAACACTATCGTTGACGGTGTCGTGCTGCGAGAGAGGGAGAGGACAACAAAAAAGGAGGACCTTTAACAATCTGGGAGGAGGGATCTTTAGGTTGGTAGGCTGTTCAGGTGTTTTGGTTCCTGTTGGGATCAAGGTACGGGCGAAGACCCGACCCAACCCCTGACTCTAACCCTAACCCTAACCCTAACCCTAACCCTGACCCCAAAACGAAGCCAAAACGGGCCAAAACTCGCCACAAACGCGGCTGCGCCGCGTTTGCATCGAACCAGGAAATTTCTCAGATGGGGGCGACGATTCCGAAGTGCAGACCACGGGACGCATTTTTCAAGTCAAGAATATCCCTAAAGATCCCTTCTCCCAGATTGCTAAACCTACTCCAAAAAAGGGGGAGAGACGAACATATTTCGAGCTACCAGGTACCATAAAACTGTTACGGATACATCTTATATTATTGGCCGCTAGAGCCGCATTAGTTCGTAGCGCGCAAGGGTTACCTCGAGCATTTTTGTGCGTACCATATAATACCGTTGATACCACCACACCGTCGTTGTTGCAGTGCCGTTGATATCACCACAATACACCGTCGGCGTTACAGTTTGTAGGCGCCACGTACCCTATCAACGAAAATATCCCTCCCGCCCGCCCCCCGTCCATCCACAAGCATCACCGAAACGCAACACATCTCCTCTTTTTCGATCTTAAGCTTTCCCAGTGACATTTTCGAATGCTGCTTGTAGGTCCAGCTACCTCTGTTGCCAGGATTGGCGGGGACGTGGGCGTGAGAACAGGAGCAGAAGACGCAATATGTGCCTCTTCCTTGCTGCCTTTCTTCCACGGCGCCCCGGCGGCGCCTTGCGAATCCGCTGCTTGGAGAGGGGGGCAGCTCCCGGACCGAATCTCGACCTCCGGACCCTCGTCCCGGGCGGCAATCTGAGGGAGACAATCAGCGCAGGCTAGATGATTAGGGTCCGATCGGGGGAGGGTAGATGCGTAGGAACCCAATTAGGGCAGGCTAGATGCTTGGGGGTCCAATCAGCGCAGGATAAATGATCAAGGGTCCAATCAGGGCAGGGTAGTTGGGTAGGGACCCAATCGGGGAAGGCTTGGTGCGGATAGATCCGATCAGCGCAGGGCTAGATGCTTAGGGATCCAATCAGCGTAAGCTATCGATGATTTTTCGTAAGGAGGAAAAGCGTAGTTTTGTTTTCGGTGAGGAGGCTTGATTGATCAACCAGTGGTGCCAATGGTATGTGGAGACAGTCGGTTTGAGCGGTGCATTGTACGTACAAAACACGCGGGGGAGGGGAGAATTGGTCTATCGCAGTACATGCGATGCTGATGACGACTTCTGGTTGCGGTCCGATCTCCACACGTTTTTACGCGGAACTGAGGTGGTTGGCTGCAGCGGGACCGAAGGGCACGCTGCAGATAATGCGAGCGGTATGACCACCTTGGAGTATGCGAGCGTACTCGAGCAAGCGTTTGCCCCCAACAAGGTCGTAATAACAGCGACGATTTCACGCATTCATCACACCCTCAACGAGGGAGTACCGGAAGTTCCGCATGACCGGCGACGTACAGATCGACACATTACCATAGTTCAAGTCTCCGCCGCTCCTGGCGAATAGTCCGGCCCTTCTAGTCACGTACGGGGGCGGGTAAAAGAATCTGGGTGCATTATGTTGCCCGGCTCGACGATTAAGCGCCCGCCTCCTTCAAACGTAACCTATTAACCATTTGATTGGGTTTGCCGTATCCCCCCCCCGCCCCCCAGGAAGGGGATACTATTAGTGAAATGTTTTTATGTAAGATATGGGAACGACGTGACGGGCGCCCAACCGTTTGGGGTACCTCTGTTACGTGTAGGAACGGTGCTCCGTCTCGAAAGGGATGCGTGGCCAATGATCAAACGACTAAGGCAAGCAATGCGTGAGTACCCCCCCCCCTCCCCCCTATAGGTTGGGTTGAGGTCGGTTGGTAACGGTACTGTAAAGTATGCCGCTCACTACTTGAGCTAGACAACCAGGGTACCGTTTTTCTTCTTTCTGTTTTTTTGACGGGCGCCCACAGCTGATGGTCGAGTTAGATCATTTGTGCGAGGTGAAGAACCTTTACTCCGCACAAGGGAAATGATCTGATCACTTACTGTAGTATTTATGGTAAGGTACCCAAGAGGCAGTTACATAGTAGCCCCATTACTGTCGCTGGAAGTGGCTGCACCGGAAAATAATTTCACCCATTGAAGCTGCCATCCACGCGCAAGTCCGCCTCACAAGCGGTTCTTAGTATTACGGGGGACCATGGAAAATAAGACCGAATATTGACAGTAAAAATAGCCAAATAAACAGTTTTTTGTGTTCCCCACAGGTTCTATTTACTATGGTCCCCCGTAATAGGATGAAGCGCACCCTACATGCGACTCACCAGACACCTGACGGCGCTTCGCGCTTGGTGTAAGCGATGTCTGCCTGGTCGGTGAAAACCCGACGTGCTCCGTACCGGCATTTTACGGATGCGAGGGTCGATGGTCATACGACTACGGCCATGCGTGATATCGAGTACACCCCCCTCCCCCGCCGACCACCAGCCTAATAGAACCCACCTGTCGCTCGGCTGGGTCCAAGATAGGCTCAACAAGGTCGTGTGGAGGCTCTGCTTCTTCTGCAGCTTCTCTCGCAACACTGCCGTGCGCAGGAGCAGCGGACTGCACTTGCCCCTCCCCGCCCCCATCGCACGGAGTCGCCCCCGCCCCCCCAGCTCCACCACTTTCTCGAACTTGCGCATTGTTTTGTTTTGGAGGGGAGGAATGGGGAGGGGGAAAAGGGGAGGGGGGGGAGATAATTCCTTGTGTTATCGTGGAGAACACAAGTCGACACGAGCAGTATGGTGGAGAGGTGGTAGGTGAGGCGCTCATAATGGGGAGGGGGGCGAAGGGCAAGCTCCGCCGACCCACGAGTTAACGCCAGGCTATATAAACCCGGCCGTAATCCCCCCCCGTCCAGCCGACTTTTGCAATCGATGAAAAAAAGGGCCCAGCAGTTCGGTGGGCTTATCTGGTCGCGCTATTTTTTTCTTCATCATGCTGCTTTCACCTGGGTCAACATATTTCCGGCGAACCAGCCGCAACAGCTTGCCCTCGTTTCCTGCGTATCTGGCCAACAGGCCGTCCACCTTGCTGATCTTGTGTGGAGCGAATCGCAGGTAAATAGCAGATACCTGTTTCGGTCGAAGCAAACAAAGCAACAGGAGCAGCAGAACATGTACACACGTACCAGATTCTTTGTCATTCAGCATCTCAAAAATCAAGAACTGCGAGATTTTGACGGTCGAAGTCGCGAAAGGGACTGAGGTAATCTTGGCCGAAACGTCAAGCGGAAAGCTCGCGTAGGGACGAAAGAAAGACAGAGGGGGCGGCATAAAATCGTGAGCCGAAAAATTGAAATCGTCAGCCAATCGTGTACCACACTACTACTTGTACGATCTGATATCCGCTACCAGGTATCAATTTTGTCTCACGGCGGGGTCGTCTGTAAAAAACGTAATGCCTTTACGAACACGAGGTTATCGAGAACAGCGCTGAGACTCTGGCGATGTCTCCTTTTTTTTTCTGGGCATGCGGTCGACACTCGCTGCTGCTGCTTATGATAGCGTGCTTGGTTCGCCGATTTGACGTCGAATTTCCAGCATCCGCAAACGAAAAAAAACAGAAAAGCGGTATCTTTTGGCCCGCAAAGGCCTCGTTTGGTCTCAAGATACTTTTTTTGGTGTAGGGGGTGGTCAGTCAGGGGGTCAAACCAACATATCCAACGATAGGAGTTTTTCTAAAACACGAAGAAGAGATGTTTTTCACTGGAATGCGCTAACGTTGCCCCTCGTGTCGGGTCAGGCTCTAGCTCTCACTTCTTTCCTTGACAATGAAACCACGCTCTTCGCAAAGATTTTGCAAAATTATACTGGTAAGAAACACGTCAGGTGTTCGACCGATGGAGTGGTTAATAGTCAGTATTCTAAGCTGCGTGCTACATCGCGAAGCGAGTGAGGCTTCGCCTTGCAGTACTTGCACTATTAATAGTACCGTCGGTTTATATTTGCGAAATAACGACGAAACACACGCGTTACCTTTTTGCGTGTGGCAGCCACAGCCGCCTCCGCCTCCGCCTCCTTCCGCTCCTGCTCCTTCAGCAGAGACCCAGTGGCCGCGTTATCGGGATTATACAGCCGGTTCTGCGCGTCCCTCTTCTCGTTCTCCTCGAACCGCCTCTTGTCGTCAGGCCTGGCGAGAAGGACGGAGAGGGTCGTGGCGATGACCTGCGACTTTATCCGCTTGTCCATCGGCGAGTCTGTCGCGAAGCTAGGCAGATGGTTGACCTCGATCAACCATGGCTTAAGCGCCGCGTCGATCATGAAATCGAACCCGAGGACCTCGACACAGCGAGAACCTTCAACCCCTCCACCCTCCCCCACGCCCCCCCCCCCCTCCTCGCCCCCCCGCAGAGGTTCCGCTTCCATCAAGGTGTTCATTGTGCAAGCCCGGCCCTCCACCTAGCCCCCCTTTTCCCTCCGCTCGATGGCACTCTCTAGTAGCATTCTTCGTACGGTCGTGTGTTGGGCTGTTCTCCCGACCGACTTGGGGAAATTCTCCCCCTGCGTCTCCGAGAGGAAGAGGAGATGAGGTGTCCTGCTTCCCTTCGACACCGTTTACCTGGGGGAATGGGTCCGCTGGTGCGTGCCCAAGGTTGTTGTTGGTAGCTGCGTTTTCTGAGGCAAGTTTGTCTCCGGCTCCTCCTTGGCGCTCGGCGGTATGTTTTTCGCTGCGGCTACTTTCGGGTGGGGGCATATCCTTGTCAGGGCCGAAGGTGAGAAGATAGTCTCGCTGGAGCGTCGGAAGGACGGAAATCAGCGTCTTCACGATGGCGTTGCCCATTTTTCGCCACAGCGTGTCCGCCTTATCCTGGCCGCGTTCCGAAGCCACCCACCCCAGTAGCCAGCGCAGGCTACGCTTGCTCCCGATGTCGTCTCGGTCGGTGTCGTCGTTGGTGACGAAGTTGTTCGAGCGCTTGTTCACGGCGTAGTTGGTGAGATGCATGCACCGGTCGCCGAGGTTGTCGCTAGCGGCCCGGG
Source organism: Nereocystis luetkeana (assembly GCA_031213475.1). Classification (NCBI taxonomy): domain Eukaryota; class Phaeophyceae; order Laminariales; family Laminariaceae; genus Nereocystis; species Nereocystis luetkeana. The sequence continues at coordinate 104,319 of JARUPZ010000019.1, forward strand.
TGTACTCCTCGGTACAGAAGCGGGCGAGGCCGTCCTCGAAGACGTACACGCGCAGGGGGGTCACGCTGGTGACGAGGACGTACATGCGAAGGTCGAACTTGAACCCCTCGATGAGGAGCGGTTTCTGGATGTACAGCTGCGCCACCTGGCTCTCGATGGCGGCCACGCGCTCGAGGTCTTGAGTAAGGAAGATTCCTCTGCCCTGGCAGCCACTGTCCGGCTTGACGATGAAGGTTCGGGTCGACTTCCCGCTCCCGTCGAACTCTATCTTGAACCCTCCCCACTCTGCGGGAAGAACCCACGTCCTCGGGTAGAAGCTGTACTCCTGGGGAAACGAGCGTCTCATACGGTCGAGGTTTTGCGCGAGGCGTCCCTTGCGAGCGACGTTTGACATGCCCGGGAAGTGGTTGATCCGTTGCCATCGGTGGAGTTGCTGCGTGCGCTCGACGATGGCGGGCACGTCGACCCAGTATACGTGGCACTTTCGGGCGGTCGATTCTGGGTCTTCGTCCACGAGCTTCCAGCCCCTTGCCCGAGCCGCGTCTCGCACTGCGTCATACTTGCAGTCTGCGATACACATCAACACCTGAGGAACGGAGAGATGAAGGAAAGGAAAGGAAAGGAAAGGAAAGGACGGGGTAGGAAAGGAAAGGAAAGGATGTGGACACCACCAGTGTGCGCTGTGGATAAAGAGCGTGCGCAACGTCGGAAGCGTGCAGGGTTGCTTCGGATGACATGTCTTGGAGACAATGTGGACAGGTCCGATTTTCAGGAAACGTACAGGCGCAGGCGATTGAGTGGTTCTCCAGCTCTATGCAGCATCCTCATATCCTCATACGAAGTACGAGGGAGGAGAGGCGGGTGTCCAGGGCTTTGAAAGCTCCGACGTTGTCGGCGTGCTGCCGGTACTGTTCAAGGTGGCAGCAACGGGAGGGCGCCGACAACGTCGGAGCTTTCAACCCCCGAGACACTCGTCTTTCCTCCCTCTTCTGATATCTTAGAGGTATGTACATAAACATGTACCAGGTATACAGCATGAGTCAAATCAACGTTACACTTGACATTGCATTTGCTAATCTTTTTTTTGTGCAATGTTCCTTCTAATTTTTGCCTCGCAGTTTGTGACCACAGAGCTGACGCCTCTCGATGGCGAAGAATCAGCACAAACACTGAGCGTGCTGGATATCGATGGATAGGTGAAGGGGACTTCAACGGGAAACAAAACGTCGGATTTTCTTCAGACGATTACAGCGTTCGTCACAAGAAGCAAGCCAGGTGGCAGCTGAGCTACAGCACTACCTGGTACCTGGTATACATGAAGGGGTTGCTGCTGAGCTACTGTGTCAGTATGTATAAGGGGTTACGCCTGAACTACGTGAGGTAAAATACAAGGAGATCTCCAACGCGCGCCCAGCATGGTACTACAGCAGTTTTGCCATCGTACTGCTGCGTGTTCCCAATCCATGATAGATAGTTGATGAGACCGACTCTGTAACATTGATTTGGTTGCTCAGTACATGGATCCCAAGATAGCACACACATACACACACCTCGGAGGAGTTCGGCGGCTTCTTCCTGGATCTTTTGAATGACACCGCCCGAGCTTGAGGTGCAGGACTGGTTGTCATGGGGAAGGCGTCAAGGCGTCAACGACGAGCCCTGTGCCGTACCCCTCTGAATTGCATGCGTGTAGGGGTAGACCGCATGCAACAGCCACGCACTCAACTAACGTGGACGCCGCTGGGCCGGCTCAACGCTGTGACGGACAACAAATCTGTGTTGATACTCTCACGCGGACTGATGCTGATGCGTGCTGTGCATGGATCCTCCTCTCCGAAACCGGAAAGCAAAACACGCCTGATCTCGTGTGTTCTATGCCGGCCGTAATATGCTCGTGCGCCCGGCTTGCATTGACCTGCTCACCGTTGCCTGGCGCGTACTCGGCACCTGGATAGGGCAATTGGGCTGCAGCGGCTGCGAGGCAAAGACAAAATAACGGCCCACCCCGATAATCTTTGGGAGAATCTTGGATTGGAAAACATTCCCTTTTTGCCCCTACTGGAACTCCCGTCGAGGTCTCGCCGCAGAATTCAACGTAATCGGGATACACCTCGCATCAATTGTATCACTGTCCCAACCTGCGACATGAAGCGTGCGAGTGAAAGCTAGACCTCCACTAGCAGGGGTATATACAGAGTAGAAGCTCGAACGATGTGTACAAAGGAGTTGCCAGAGCAAGGAGAAGGAAATGGAGATGGTTGAAACATCTGTATATCCGCACGAAGTACGTAAAATACGTATTGACACACGTATGGACAAGATTCCCGTCTACTCCAGTTTGTACGTACAACACGTGCTGTAGTTCAAGTCAAGTCTATTAATAATAGTCTTGCTCACGATGACATGGGCTTGTATCGCTCGCGTCGTACCCTCCTGACCAACTGTGTCACAAGGTACAGCTGTGGCTCGTGAGCAGCAGCAGTAGACTACCAGGTATATGAGTATATCTATAATAATACACAGCAGCAGTACTCCTACGAAGGATGAAATCAGCGGGGATACTTGTGGTGGATATCGACGGGCGAGAAATAACGGAGAAACACACACGCAGCTGAGAGACTAGAGACCTAGGATTTTGACTGGATATTTATTTCCTCCGCAACTTTTGACTTTTTGAACTCAAACCATCACTATATACGTCTGTATCATAAAAATTCATACCCACGTTTGTTGTTGTTGTTGTAGGTACCAGTTTTTTTTTTTTTTTTTTTTTGGTACCAGGTATAATGATACCCGGTATGAGAGTACGTATACCCAAGACATCTCATATCATACGTAGAAAACAATTTTTTACCTGATGATGACCATACGCGGCACACGAGTCACTGCAAATCACAGCACCATAAACACAACAGATCACAAAGCAGCATCTGGTCCGAGCGAACCCACCCACCCACCAACCCAGGCACCCACGCATCCACCCCCAACCACACCAGCTTCAGCAGTGGCAACGACGCTTCGCGTGGTGAGTGCCGTCTAGACGACAGCAGAGGTGCGGCGGTGCCAAGTAGAGGTGAACAGCCCGTCCGTGATACATACTGCTGCTGAAATAATCAATCAATCACAGACCACAGAGTGGGTGAAAAAAGGCATGGATACCGCTGTCCGTGAATGTAAGTAGCTTTCTTCAAGTAATTTACAAACAAAACGCTCCTTAAATGTATGGACATAAGGGTATGCTGTAGTGTATGTACAACCTGGTACCTGTCCGAACATCACTCGCGCACAATTCGTTGCGAGTCGACGAGGGAAGAAAAAGGCTGAAATCTTCTCGCGATAAAAATGAAGGCACGTACCATAGCGGGAAGGGGGTAGAAGAGCCTGCTATGTGACCCCGGATCTGAGTTACGAGTTGGAAGGAGAGAGAGAGAAGAAGATGTGCGAAGATAATAAATGGGATGTATGTGAGCAAAAACCACGGACGGCGTCCGTCCACGCTCTGTTTTCTCCAGCGCGCAGGCGGAAGGAATCGAAAGATGGCCGCATCACATGAGCTGGCTGCTTGCTGCTGTGCTCGCAGAGAAGTCTAAAGCGCGTCTGTCTCGTAGCTCGTTCTGCGACAGCAGTAGCACGTTTTGCCTTGTCTTGTGTCTGCGGTCGGGTCTCTTCGTGTCGTGGCTCGTCGATCGATGATGTTTGCCGAATTCTGATCGACTTGTTCACACAAACGAAACGAGCGATTTTATTTTATTTTGATCTGATTTTTTCGATCTCCAATCAACCAACATGCAGTGGAAGACAGGTCTCACGACGGTCTTCCCGCTGGACGCCGGGCATACTATACTGCTCTGCCGTTACTCGTAGCTGTGCCACCTGGGACCTTTCCCACCTTGCTGTATGACCAAGTACCCGGTACTTTTCGTTCAAGTGTGTTCGTCGGAGCGCACCTGAGCTGTACGTAGGGAGGGGGGGTAGTTGTTTGGTGCTGCATCATCTCTACACAGTAAATAAATGCAGTATACCACCAGCACTACTTGCCAGCTATGACACGAGTACAACATCCCACCACACAGCAGCATGGCGTTGCGTTGTCTACTCTACTTTTATACTTGCGTTTTTTTACAAAGCAGTCTCACAGATGTGTCGTTTTTGTGACCAGAGCTTTCATCCCCCCAGGCAGGATGAGGAATCGTCGCGGACACTGGTGTGCTGGATGTCGACGAGTACTATTACTATTAATATTAATATTTAGTACTCGTACGATATAGAAAGAACGGAAAACACACACATTTTACAACTACGAACTCACAGCTGACGTATTTCATCATTTTATAAAACTACGAGTACTACCGCAGTCAGTAGTACTTGTACACGACTCAAACGCGAGAGACAGCGGCAAGCAGTAGCGGCAGAAGCCCAACAGCAGTTTGAGTGTCGTGTTCATCGTGCTTTTGTGGGTGTGGGCAGGAAGCTTTCTGGTGGAGACAATAATAATATTTCCTGGTACCTGTGAAGGTACCTGGTGGCCTCTACCACGTATTACACCAACCAATACCAAGGCATCTGTTGTTTCGTTGATATTTTTATAGCCACAAAAGTGCCATCGGCCATCGGTATACTCGTACACGTAATATTCGTACGCTGCACGCATATAATGTTGTTGTTCTCACATTAACTCACAATTCAATGCAGTCCGTGGTCGCAGGACAGGCTCCAATATCTCTGGAGTGGAAGAAATACCTCAAGTAAAAACAGAGGCAAAAACAAAAAACAAGCATACGCACTCCACCACTGCGGACACCAGGGAAGCAAAAAGGAGACTATTAATAGCAGACAAAAACCTAAAAAAAGAAGATGAAGCCAAGCAAAAAAAACAAAACAAAACAAAAACAGACGCAGATAGCAAAACGCAAAAAAAAAAGGCAAAACGGACCATACTAACAAAGACACAAAGAGGTACAAACGGGAATGAAAGAAAAAGGAAAAAAAAACCCAAAAAAACCTGGCAGTGAGTTCCAGGGTGACAGTGAAATGATACTTTCAAAAAAGGAAGAACGACGCGCGAGTTATGTACGGCCACGGTAGAACTCACACACACACACACACACACACACACACACACACACACACCAGACAAAACTGGGAAGAAATCTCCTTTTCTGCTTTTATTATCTATCATCTATTATTAATACTTCCAAGATTTTTCTCGCCAAAACGTGGGTCGAGGGGAGGCCGAACTATTTTTTGGCGGGGTTGAAGATCTGAAAACATCCCAGCTGCCCAGATGGTCGTTAACGTTTGACGTCTTCGGTCGCGATGCAACGTGGTCCTCAATTGCGCGGTGAGCGGTGGGTCGCCAGAAGATAAATACCGATATCCAAAGTAAAATACCTTTCGTATTTTTCTTCCCCCCCCGCCCGTGATTGTCGCTTTTTTGTCCCTTCTTTTTTTCATTTTTCTGTCATTATTCCCGTTTGTACCTCGTACCTCTTTGTGTCTTTGTTAGTATGGTCCGTTTTGCCTTTTTTTGCGTTTTGCTATCTGCTGCTGTTTTTTTTTTTTTTTTTTTTTTTGCTCCGCTTCATCTTCTTTTTTAGGTTTTTGTCTGCTACTAATAGTTTCCTTTTTGCTTCCCTGGTGTCCGCAGTGGTGGAGTGCGTATGCTTGTTTTTTGTTTTTGCCTCTGTTTTACTTGAGTTATCTCTTCCACTCCAGAGTTATTGGAGCCTGTCCTGCGACCACGGACTGCATCGTATTGTGAGTTAATTAATGTGAGAACAACAACAACAAACAACCAGGTATAAAACACCTGGTTAACCCTTTAGGACCGCAGTCCCGTTTTGGAGACAAACAATTCACATTCCAAGTAGTTTGTCCCCGAAACGGGACTGCGGTTCTAAAAGGTTAATCATCACTTCATTCAAAGTGGGACCCGTGAAAATGCTGTACCGCCACGAGTATATATATCGGTGGGTAGGCACAATTCGATGCGAGTCGACGAGGGAAGAAAAGGCTGAAATCTTCTCGCGATAAAAATGAAAGGCACGTACCGTAGCGGGAAGGGGGGAGAAGAGCCTGCTATGTGACCCCGGATCTGAGTTACGAGTTGGAAGGAGAGAGAGAAGAAGATGTGCGAAGATAATGAATGGGATGAAAAAAAAAAAAAAAAAAAAAAAAAATCGGTTTCCCATATAGTGCGGTACCGCAGTTGCCCGGGATATTTATACATCGAGAATTGTTGTTGTTGTTGTTGTTGTTGTTGTTGTTGTTGTTGTTCTCACATTAACTCTCTGACGAAGGAGTCCGTGGTCACACAAAGGTGCTGGAGCCCTAGAAAGATCCGAAAAACAAAAAAAATCGAAAATTCGACTGCCTCAAAATACACGAGACGGAAAAAGCGCACACAAGATAAAACCAATGTGCAAAACTGAACTAACATGGCCGCGGGTATATCCTCTCAACTATAATATAGAAGAGTACCCCCGTTCCCACCACTAACCAACTCGTGGCTGCTGACTACAGCGGATGCTGTCTGAAGTGCTGCCTGCACCGTACGAAACGCACGGTAGTCGTGAAAACGAAAGAGGAACACACCTGCCTGCTATCTGGAGTGCTGTCAGAGTGAAGACTCGCGGATATGCAGTGAAAAAAGGAGCAATCGAACCTTACTGCCACACGAATATCAACGATCGCCATCTCTTCCTGGACTGTCTGACACAAAAAGGTGCAGCACAGTTATGATACCACGTCCCTGATAGTTGCGTAGGTTATTCCCCATGAAGGGTATACAACTCGTTAAACTACAAAAACCAGTGACGAGTACCGGTAGATACTATTCTGCCTCGTGAAAAACAAAACCAGGAAAAAACAAACTATGACTGCTTCTCTCGTGATGATAGTGTGCGCGCAAATCATGGGTCTCCATGCACCGTCTTCCTGCCGCTCTTCATGGCCGCATCATCGCCTTGGCCCAATCCACCCGCTCCTTTGCGCGTGCACTCGTTGTCATTCCCTTCCAGTCGATTCCCTTTCTCCGTCATCCTGAAAAACAAAATGCTCCTCGCACTTGCGGTTCTGATCTGGGAAATAAAAATTCTCGCGCAGGGGGAGGTCAATCCGTCTCTTCCCCGCACGTCGACGCTCAGTCTCCCTCCTCCCTCGTCGTCGAATCCAGCCTCCTACCGGCGCAATAGACTGTGCCGTAGTGTGGCCTGTGGTGGCGCCTGCCTCCGCGCATGGACACCCCGATTGAGCATTGCTGCTCTGCCGCAGCTGCCTAAAAAGACGCGCGAATCGTAGGTCTCCGTGCCTGACGCATCACGTACGACCCAACTCTACTGCCGCCTGAGCCTCGGGGCCACAGGCAGCAGCAAGAAGGTATCACTCCTTGGGGGTGAGTCCGGCCTTACACCCGCCAGAAAGACCTACCCCACTCGCTATTAGCCTGAAAGGGCATGCCTCGCAGCATTCCTTGCCGAGGCAGCGAGGGGAACGGAAGAGAATTATATACCTTCGAGTCTATTTTACCATTTCCTGCTGGTCCCCTATTCCGCCGTTACCCACGTACACCCGGGAGTAACTCTATACCTTGTCGTTGTTGTTGTTCTCACATGAACTCTCTGACGAAGGAGTCCGTGGTCACACAAAGGTGCTGGAGCCCTGGGAAGATCTGAAAAACAAAAAAATCGAAAATTCGGCTGCCTCAAAATGCACGAGACGAAGAAAGCGCACACGAGCTAAAACCAATATGCAAACTGAACTAAGGGCCGGTCTTATCGAGGGCAAAAAAAACGAAAAAAAAACCGAAATAAAACGAACAGACTTTCGTTTTTCGCAAAAAACAGCAGGTTGAGTCCTAACGAGGGCAAAAAAAACGAAAAAAAAAACGAAACAAAAATAAGAAGCCGAGTCGAATTTTTACGCGGTGCGATTTTTCGGAATGACTCAACCGCCACAGCACGTGGTTCCCGGCGATAGCGCTCGACAGCGACGGTGGATAGACACAACTCGCACACGTAAGGCACCCTCCACAGCAGGCGGTTCTCGTGGTCCAACCCGCTCCCCACGGAGTGCTCTAGAACTTGTGTATCGGCCATCGCAGTTCTATGGCAGACGTTTGAATGTTGTGTGGGACTCATGTCCATAAATATACCGCCACAGCCACTTCCTGATCCCCTGGTTTTTTACGAGGGCACCCCATGGTGATTCCCTACCCATATGTGCTCGCGCCGCCAGCAGACAAGCCGCGTGGCAGCCACATGCACTACCTCGGCCATCGTGCGCTTGCCAACCGGTCGTAGAAACTTTATCGGAACTTCATCCCAACGCGTCGAGCCCCTCCTATGTTCCTCTTCGACCCTGGGTATCCCATATTTCGTTTATTTGGCACCCATTTCGTTTTTTTTTAAGTCCTCTGGGACTTAAAAAAACGAAATGTGAAAACGGAGGTATCGGGATCTCTACTTCTAATTTGTACAATTTGACCAATAAAACTCACGTACTCTTTAGTTCTGTTTTTCGTTTTTTCATTTCGTTTTTTTTTTCGTTTATTTTGCCCTCGATAAGACCGGCCCTAACATGGCCGCGGGTATATCCTCTCAACTATAACATAGAGTACCCCCGTTCCCACCACTAACCAACTCGTGGCTGCTGACTACAGCGGATGCTGTCTGAAGTGCTGCCTGCACCGTACGAAACGCACGGTAGTCGTGAAAACGAAAGAGGAACACACCTGCCTGCTACCTGGAGTGCTGTCAGAGTGAAGACTCGCGGATATGCAGTGAAAAAAGGAGCAATCGAACCTTACTGCCACACGAATATCAACGATCGCCATCTCTTCCTGGACTGTCTGACACAAAAAGGTGCAGCACAGTTATGATACCACGTCCCTGATAGTTGCGTAGGTTATTCCCCATGAAGGGTATACAACTCGTTAAACTACAAAGACCAGTGACGAGTACCGGTAGATACTATTCTGCCTCGTGAAAAACAATACCAGGAAAAAACAAACTATGACTGCTTCTCTCGTGTTGATAGTGTGCGCGCAAATCATGGGTCTCCATGCACCGTCTTCCTGCCGCTCTTCATGGCCGCCTCATCGCCTTGGCCCAATCCACCCGCTCCTTTGCGCGTGCACTCGTTGTCATTCCCTTCCAGTCGATTCCCTTTCTCCGTCATCCTGAAAAACAAAATGCTCCTCGCACTTGCGGTTCTGATCTGAAAAATAAAAATTCTCGCGCAGGGTGAGGTCAATCCGTCTCTTCCCCGCACGTCGACGCTCAGTCTCCCTCCTCCCTCGTCGTCGAATCCAGCCTCCTACCGGCGCAATAGACTGTGCCGTAGTGTGGCCTGTGGTGGCGCCTGCCTCCGCGCACGGACACCCCGATTGAGCATTGCTGCTCTGCCGCAGCGGCCTAAAAAAGACGCGCGAATCGTAGGTCTCCGTGCCTGACGCATCACGTACGACCCAACTCTACTGCCGCCTGAGCCTCGCGGCCTCAGGCAGCAGCAAGAAGGTATCACTCCTTGAGGGTGCGTCTGGCCTTACACCCGCCAGAAAGACCTACCCCACTCGCTATCAGCCTGAAAGGGCATGCCTCGCAGCATTCCTTGCCGAGGCAGCGAGGGGAACGAAATCTATTAGGTATACCAGGTACCTGGTAGTTGATAGGATATACCCGCGGCCTGTTACAGCAGTATTATTATTATTATTATTAAATAGTTCAGTTTGCACATTGATTTCATCTTCTGTGCGCCTTCTTCGTCATAAATGGTTTTTCGGATCTTCCTAGGGCTCCAGCACCTTTTGTGCGACCTCAGACTCCTTCCTCCCTTGAAAACAACACTCCCTACAACAGAGGAAATTATGTACCAGGTAGGCCGCCTCGATGGCGTCTTTGTCGGCCCTGCGGGCGGGCATGGTGTCGCGGGTGCTTGCACGGAAACTTCTAGCGCGGTGGGGCGTCGGCCATCTGAGAGGTGATAACACTCTGCCTGTCTTTGTGCAGGTTCTGCTGCCCCTCACTAGGTCCCCCCTGTACTGAGCTGCAGGATGTAGAGAGCGGCAGAGCGGGGTGACGGCCCCCCGCTTAAAACCCTTTTTAGAACCGCAGTCCCGTTTTGGGGACAACCCACTCAATTTCTGAGTAATTTGTCCCCAAAGCGGGACTGCCGTTCTAAAAGGGTCAACCCTTCTAGGACCCCAGTCCCGTTTTGGGGACGAACCACTGATATTTTGAGTGCTTTGTCCCCACATATGGGAGTGCGGTGCTAAAAGGTTTAAGTGCGGTGCCCGCACTATTGAACGGCCGGTCCCGCTATAGTGCTCGAGCCGCACTACCGTGGGCCGTGGGACGAAGTCGTGCTTGAGGATTTCCCCCCCGCACTAAAGTGGGGCCCCGCACAAATGAGTGCCGCACTTTGCGGGACCATAATACTGATGTGCCTCGTTGCGTGTCCAATGCTGGTTACATCTTTTGCCGCAGACTCCGGGGTATTTGCTTCCGCTCTTTTCTTTGCTATACTCGTACTATTTACTATTACGGGAGACCATAGTTAACAGGACCTATGGTACACATAAAAACCTATATGTTTAACCATTTTTACTCACAATATTTGGTCCTGTTAACTACGGCCCCCCGTAATAGGCGCTTCGCTCCGCGGGCGGCCTACGCCGCCCGCTACGCTCGCTCAGGAAGGAAAAAAGTACATCAAATTATGCGAAGCGAACAGAGGTCCACGATTGAGTTTTAGTTTTTTCTAGGATCGTAATTGCAAACCGGCGACAAGAGTCCCGCCGCCATGCTTCAGGGAAAAACGGCTCCGACGTCAGCTTGGATGCCACATAGTACGCTTCGCGTCGCGGATGTCGTACTGTACGTACATACCCCAGGTAGGGTACTACTGTCTGTACTTATTTTCTTCTCTCGATATGCTCTTATGTCTGTACTGTATGTACGAAGAAAGCGAAAGCACAGCACGGCACAGCAGCAAAAACAATGAAAATGAAACCGAAAACTCGGAAAGGAAAAAAAATCCCCGTCCCCTCTCGTGTATCTGGTAATATTTTTCTGCCTGATTGGAACACCTTACACCCGGTCGAAAAGAAGAAAAGAAAAAATCGCACAGAAGAGCTTCTCTCTCAGCCTCGTACGCCGCCCGCCCCTCTCGCGACCACCTCGCTACCAATTCGGTACGGGTAAAGCTTTTTATCACTCTCTGCCACAATCAGCCCCGTCGCCCGCCTCGCGTGAAGCCCGGTGCTCACCGTGGCCGTCGTTCGCCAGCTCGATAACGTTGGTGTTCAAACTGCACACCTCGCTCTTTCAACTTTAGCGTGGTCGCAAAAATAAGCACCGCTTGAATATTATCTTGCCCTCCCGAACGACCTTCATAACTCGTACATACTCTACCAACAATCATAAATCGAAGCCAGACAAAGCCCGTTCATGCATCCCTCATGTCTCGAGGCACACGCGACGCCTAGGCACGAAAGCGGCGACCGCGTTCCTTGCAACCCCCCCTCTACACGCCAGCACCCGCTGACACCCGCCACGGTGCCGGGTCCTCCCGCGATGCCGTGCTCGGAGAACACGCACGCACACCAAACGAAAGAAGAAAAAAGGAAGGAAGGACCGAGAAAACAAAGAACTGCTGGAAAGGTCCGGTAAGTACATGAAAGGAGGCGGTTTGGAAGTGGGAGCTCTGAGAGGCCAGGGATGCACCAACCGAGCACGCTCAGGGGTTGTGATCTAAGTATGTAGTTCTAGTATGAATGTTAATAGCACAGGCAGTATTCGGATTATTTATTCGGACTATTGGCTTTTGCTATTTGCTTCTTCGTGTCGAAAGCAGGGCTGTTCGTGGTTCAGGTTAAATCTCACGGATCGGGTCGGGTCGGATCGGGTCGGGTCAGCTGACTCCACCCGCACTCGACCCAACCCAACCCAACCCGCGATTATTTTGAAATGCCTTGACCTGACCGACGACCTGACCCACGAGATTTTGGAAACCTCCTGACCCAACCTGGCCCAACACGTGAGATTTGAACACCTTCTGACCCGACCCGACCCGACCTGACCCTTGATACTTCGAACGCCTCCTTACCCGGCCAGACCCGCCAGATTCCAATTGACCCTTGAGCTACGGGTCATGGGGGTCGGGTTACCTCAACCCGCCAGACCATTTATCGCGACCCGCGGTTCGACCCGCGAATCCCGCCCGTGGGTCGACACTTCAAAAATATTTTCATGTTCATTTTTGGACTTGTACCCCGCAGCGATATGTGACCTGGCTGTAGTGGGTCTGGATGTAAGCAGACATGCGTATTTCGCGGAGTTTTAATGTTTGAATATTGCCAGGGCTATTCGCGGGTCAGGTCAAATATCATGGGTCAGGTCGGATCGGGTCAGCCGACCTGACCCGGCCCGCGACAGTTGTAGATGTACCCTCGACAGTTTTTAGATGTCTTGACCCGACCCGATGCGACCCGCGAGATTTTGGAAACCTCCTGACCCGACCCGTTCCGACCCTACCTGCCCCGCCCCGTCCCGACCCAATCCGACCCGTGATGTTTGAAAACCTTTGACCTGACCCGACCCGACCCGCGATATTTGCGAAACCCCTTGACACGATCCGACTCGACCGATGAGATGTGAAAAGCTCTTGACCCGACCCGACCTGACCCGTGAGACTTTAAACACCTCCTCAACCGACCCGACCCGACGCGACCCGCCAGATTCCGATTGACCCGTGAAATACGGGTCATACCGCAGGTCGGGTCACCTCGACCCTCGAATCCATTTTGGCTCGATCCGCGGGTCTGACTCACGGATGCGACGTTCAAAAACAGTGCTGTCTTCATTTTTTGTACCCCGCAGTTTGAAGCCTGACTGTATATAGAAACAAGCAAGTATGGATGAATGCGGGCAGTGTCTTGATGTTTGAATAGATACGAAATGAGTGTTGTTGATTTCAACGAGAGAAAGCCTTCGGGCGTAAGGCCGGAGGTTTTTATTTCTGTCGGATACGCGGGCCGGATCAGCGGATCTGACCACCGGGTCAGCAGAAAAACACTCGCGGGTCATGCTGGCCCGACCCGCGAATTACCCGTTTCTCGCGGGTCCATACCCGACCCATGAGCTTTTCATCACCTCTTGACCCGACCTGAATCGACCCGTGATATTTGAAGACTTCTTGACCCGACCCGATCCGTGAGATTTGAAAAATCTTGACCCGACCCGACCAGACCCGCGAGATTCGAAAAAGGCTTGACCTGACCTGACCTGACCCGACCCGCGATATTTCTGAGATGTTGAGATTTTGATCACTTTCTGACCCGACCTGACCCGACCCGTGGCATTTTTGGACGCCCCCCGACCCGACCCGCGGGTCGGGTCATGACCCGCGAACAGCCCGGTAGAATACCCAGTGGTGCCGTTTTTTCTCGCAGAGAATGTTCCTACGTATGCATCCGCGGGTGCGTGGGTGCGTAGAAACTGACAATCACGTCTGTTAATACGTACCGGTACAAGGCTTCTTCGCTGACGCGCATCCCTTGTACATACTGAAATCGACCCCAAGGCCATTGGACAACGTTAGGATCGACGAATGAATGAACGTGTCATGATCTACGTACACTCGTCTCGTAGAAAGGGCGCGGCTTCAAATATCTGAGGACCGGACGAAGCATTTCGTCGAAACTCATGTTTGCAAGCTGTGTACTTTTGAGTACGTCCAATATGACACTCCGATCGACCCTACGTTATGTTATTATGTTACGCAGCAGCAGCAGCAGTACTTGTGTTAACGTAGTCGTACCCACTTACTAATCGTACGTTTTCACCCTAGAATCGATACGTGCTGGGAGTGCCCATTCCAATTTGCGGCTACTGAACACGCAAGGCAGGGGTTGAGGTAGGCCAGGGTGAGAGAGTGCCTAACCGTATGATGATGCGGGGTCAGCGCAAACGCCTGGAACTTGAAAAGTCGTTAACCCCTCTAGGGACCCCAGCCCCGTTTTGGGGACAATTTTACTTATAATTTGAGTACTTATGTCCCCACAGATGGGAGTGCGGTACTGAAAAGGTTTTTAACGTCAGCAGTTTTTTTTTTCGCTCTTCTTGACCTCGAGATTTTTTTTGCTCGCTCCATTCGTTGTGTATCTGCCTTTTGCACGGGCGTCAGCGGCAGTGGCGCTGAGCACGAAGCTTTTCTCATCGATTTGTCGCAAATATGTCACGTAACCTTGTGAAGGTGCTTACCTACTGAGCTATAGGGGTAAAAGAACGATCGATTACCCAGCCCAGTGTTTTCCTTATAGCCCTCCCACCCCCCCCTCTGACCGGCGGGGTTCTTGGGGTGTCGGTACCGTGCACGGCGGTGCGCTGGCCTACCCGCTTCGTTTCACTACCACGGGAACCAGGGAGATACCTGGTACCTGGTATGTTTTTAGGGACGCACGCGCAAGCGTTTCAATAAAAGAAACGTTCGAAGTGAGTGTCGAACCCGTGTCCTCGACGACGTCGAACGTGAGGGTGCTACCTGCTGAGCTACAGGGGGAACATATCGATCGATTACCCAGCCCAGGGTAAATCCCTACGTGTGGCACATCTGTGAGGCTAGGATCCAAACTTTGTTGAGAGATACAACCGCCTCTTCTCGCCTGCTTATTAATGCCTGCCACGGGGGGGGCATTGTAATCAGAACCGACGATGGGCCCCAAAACCAGGTGCCCCCCTATATGCCTACACAACATATTATAACCACAATGATGACAGCAGTGGCCCCTCTATATAAAGTGCCGGCTGCCCGCTCTAGCGCTGGTTTTACGAGGGGCCATAGAAATTAGAACCCACCATGGGCCCAAACACTACGTATCCCCCTGTGTATACTCACCATATTTTGGTTTCTGATTACTATTACGGGGCACCACAGTAAATAGGACCTTCGGTACTCACGAAAACCTATGTATTTACCCATTTTTACTGACAGTATTTGGTCCTATTTAATATGGCCCCCCGTAATATTGTTCATTCCCCGGTAGTATTAATAGTACATTATCATTCCCCTTCGTATACTCGTACAGCAATCGAGGAGGGAAAGAGCGGGGGGCGGGGGGGGGGGGGCGCGGCAAAGCATGTATTTAACGCCCGGAGCCCGTGAGGCGGGCACACGTTATGTTTCATGGTGGCCTGACAAGGGAGCGGGGCGGTTCGCGGACTTCTGAAAGGGGCGATAAAACACACACACGCACCTCGGGTTATTATCAGGAGCCTGAATCTGTACTTGATACCACGTAGAGCTCGACCAACGAACAACTTCATAACTAACTGACAGTCCCGTTTTCCCGCTCTCACGGCGCCGCAACGAAAACGCTGCACACTGCAACAGCAAGCAGTGCAGAGCGCTTCACCAATGGGTGCAGACCGGGTACCCCCAGCGCTTCCCTCCAGGCGGCCGGCAGCAGCGCGGGTCGGTCCGCGCGCCGACGCAGGCGGAGCACCTCCAGACCTCCCCCCCAGGCGTCACACGCTAGGGGGCGATGCTCAACCCGTGCATGGCGCGGGCGGTCAGGCGCCCCCAGACCTCCCTCCCAGGCGGCACACGGTAGAGAGGGATCTCGCACCCATGCACGAGGCAGGCCCGGCACCGCCGCCGCGTCCCATTAGCCGGCAAGTGCTGGCGAGAAGCGCTCCTTCTCCGCCGACGGACGAAGGCCTCCAACAACGACCCCCGGCGCCTCTCCCTAGGCCGCAACCGGCTTCTTCGCGGAGCGCAAAACCCACGGCCGCACCCCTGCCGCCCCCGCGGGTTCCCGCTAGGCGGCCAGTAGCGCTGAGCGTTGCCCCCTCGCCAGGCGCAGGGCAGGCACCACCCCCACCGGTTCCTCTCAGGCCAGACCCTATCCCCACCTCTTCTTCTTCTTCCTCGGGAGCCCCTCCTCCTCCTCTTCCTCGTCAGCGCGTATCGGAAGGGGGAAAGGCGCCACGCGTGGGCCCTCCTTCTGCTCCTACTTATTATGGCGGTGGCGGTGGTGGCGGCGGCGGCGGCGGCGGCGGTGGCGGTGGCGGTGGTGGTGGTGGTGGTGGTGGTGGAGGTGATGCGCCCCACTCGACACCCTCCTCTCAGCCGCCGCCCCCCAACTACGGCGAGTGGGCCGGAGATGATAGCAAGGGCCCCAAGTACGCCGACGAGGCCGGAGACAATGGCAAGGGGCCTTCTGCGGTGGGTGGTGGTGGTGGTGGTGGTGTCGGCGGCTTGCTCAAGGGCATTGTAGGCGGGAAATCGTCCGGGGGAAAAGACTCGGGCGAGGATGATAGGGTGTCCCAGATGGAGAACAAGAGGTATGATATTTATACGTACACTATTTAGGGGGGACCGTAGTAAATGGGACCTACGGTATACACAAAAACCTATATATTTACCTGTTTTTACTATCAGTATTGGTGCTCTTTACTATGGTCCTCCCGTAATAGTACCAGTATACGCACGTTCCGGTCCACGTGTCGTGTTGTCGATCCGTTTTTGACTGCAACAGCTCGCCGCCCGAAACGTGCCATCGGTCCGCTTTGTATGTCAGACCTCCGTGGTTGGCATGCTCCTTCCATCGCGTCTGTCCATACTCGTAGAAACCTACGTAATGGTGATTTTCTGCAAGGCTTTCTCTCTGTATTCATCAGGTATATATATCTCGATCTCTCTCTACAATATATATACATTTCTCGACTTCCCTTCCCTTCCCTTCCCTTCCCTTTTTTTTCCATGCCCTTTATTTTCCTCGCCCTACTCTCCCGCTCGCTACCAGTAGTAACTCAAATCCGGGGTCGCATAGCGGGCGCCCCCCCCCTCCTCTCCACTACGGTTCGTGCCTTGGCAGGCGTTTTTATCGCGGGAAGAATTCAGCATTTTTTCTCTCCTCGTCGACTCGCGCCGAATTTTGCAAAATCTCGCGCTGGCGCTTTCTGCCATTTTTTTTTATTCACAAGAAAAAATCCGTCTTGGCTCGACTCGAAATCACGACCTTGCCGTTAGTAGTCACGAGGTCTAACCACTACACTACATCTCGATCCTGATCTCGGGAGAAAGAGAGATGCCCACCAACACGCATGCTGCAAGAAAGGATGCCCCCGTATATAGTTTTTTTTCGAACCTTTTTTCTTTTTGTACTTCTTAGCGTCTCGTCGGTTCATGCCTGTTGGCTACATGTACTTCTGGTCGGATCATATGCCTGGTTGGCTGTATATACAACCCCACACCGCCGCCGTCAGTCTTTTCGTGATTGACCGCAGTGCAATACTTTCCGAAGTAGCGTCTCGTCGTTCCCACTGCGTAAAAACCTTGCCGTGCTATACGTAGTCTACGTACAGGTGGCAGGATCAAGATGGCGACCTGTCCGGTTTTTTGGCTAATCTTTTATACAGAGGACCGAAACCGTCTAAACCTACAGCAGTAGATATGTGATGCGCGATTCCTCGTGCACCCCCACAGCAATGTAGTCTATACATGGGGTGCGTTTTTTTCTTCTTTTTCTAAACATTTTTTTTTTTTTTGATTTGTGTCGCCATGGACCGCTCTTCTGCTGTCGTGGTGCGCCTGGCAGGGACAATCTCCAAATCTTCGAATACATTATCAATGGCGCCGACTACGCGCAAGAATTTCGGGGCTACGCGGACATGGCCGAGCAGGGAGCCGAGGTGGGTGAAACGACCCGACACGACTGATGACCGTTGCAGGGACACATTAGAGTACAGGGAATCCTTGCACAACCTCTCGGACAGACAGATCAGATCGCCGAGCCCCACGGTTCATAATCTATCTGTGCGAGGATCTTTCAGGGCAGATTTATTCCCGATTTTGTATGATTTGTATGATTTGTATGATTTGTATGATCTACGTGTATATGGGTCACGTTGCCTGGTGGGAGCCGTATGATATAAAGCTGCGTGATGTTCTGCTGCGTGTATGAAGCGGACCCTGCATAGAGTATCTCACAGAGGCAGGTGAGGATGTACAAAAACGTTTTGCTTGGGCCCAGTCAGTCATCGGAGGGTATTACTGCTGGATTTCGGGGGGGGGGGGGGAGGGGGGGGTACGTACGAAGAATTGAAAAAAAAACACAAAACAACGCAAAACGCAGCCGTGATGATGATATCGATTTTTTTATTCCAAACTCATTTTCGCAAGCGTTGGTGTCATCAAAAATTCGACCGCGCGGTATACGGGGTATGTACGTACCAGTAGGTTTTTCGAGAGTTGTCTACGAATTCTTACAGGTTACTGAAAGCAACGGAATGGCTATATATACGTCGTATGCCTACTGCGAAATATGCCATAAAAGGGCGACTGCTGTACTTACTCCCTGTAGGTGTTGCTCTGGTTCGTGCCTGCTCAACGTACTATTAATAGTAGTTACAGCAGAACCAACTACGGTGGGTAAGCGTAGGAGGATACATGGTTCTAGGGCCCATCGTGGGTTCTGATTCTATGACATATTCCCCCCCTGTAATGTTGAAGCTGATCGTAGTTTTTTATGCAATTATGTACACCTCGGGACAGATCATGATCTATCTATCTATGTGGGTAAGCATGGGAGGATACATGTCGTTCTAGGGCCCATCGTGGGTTCTGATTCTATGACATATCCCCCCCCTGTAATGTTGAAGCTGATCGTAGTTTTTAATACAATTATGTACACCTCGGGACAGATCATGATCTATCTATCTATCTATCTACAGATCGATCATCTAGTTCCATCACCTGCCGCTGTGAGAGGTTGAGCAGGGTCTGCATATTACATGCCAGGTATCGAACTACAGTATTAGCGATAGATCATGCAGATTTGTACGGGTCCCACCCGGAAGCTCGAGCTGGATCGTATACAACATCGGGAATATATCCGCCTTTCAAGGAAAAATATCTAGATCCACGATGGAGTGGAAATGGGTGACCTGCCCCGAATACGTCAGGTGTGAGTTCGACGGGTCGAGTGGTCGATACTCAGCTTCGCATGCTGTGTGATACATCGGTAACCTGGTCGGGGCACAATTGTGTTGTGGTGAGTAAAAAAAGTTCCACGCTTCGTGTACAGAGTGGAGTAGTTCGTCCGTCTGCCTGTTCAAGACATGGCCTGTGCGAGGTTAGTTTCCCGTTCTAAAAACGTTTTTCGTTTTTCGTTTTTTTTTTTTTTCGGTGTCACATACCGGTGGCAGTAGTACTACAAGGTGCCCCCCCCCATCTTCCCCCCCGCCGCCGTTTATCGAATCGTTTGCTTGCGAACGGATGGCAAGGTCGTTGAGCTAGGTGCTGCGCTGACGCAAGAGGCTGCCGACCTCGGAGAGGTCGACTTGAATCAGGCGGGAGAGGGACTCCAAGCCGTTTCAAACGAAGCAGAAGTTGCCGCAGCGGTAGCAGAGACCACGGCAGCTTTGGAGGGGGCGGCCGCAGATGAGATTGTTGACGGCCACAAATACCACGAGTGAGTGCGTTGTTTTCACCCCCAGTTATTAAATGACAGTTACAAAATACGTCGGCTGTGCGAGCACGACCAACTATTGAATAGTGAGTATATTCTTTTCAACACTCTTTATAAAAAAAAAATCCCGTCAGCTGTGAAATCATCCCGATCCGTCAACCACTCCTTTTTTTTTTTGCAAGCTAGGCGGGTGATGCATCGGCCGTTTTTTTTTTCTTCAAAAAGATTATACCGGTATGATATGTATACTCGTACGACCAAAAAATCACCGTCGTGCCGGCGGCCGGGGTACCGTTCCCCGCGCTCTTGACTTATTGAGTGTCGCACAACCTCGGGCAGATTATCTACAGATAAGCTGTAGATAGATCATGATCTACCGTATCCATCTACTGTAGGTAATCGAGTTCCTCACCTACCTGCCGTTGCGAGGGGATGCATGGTGCGCCTCGGATGACCTAGCTCAGCTCGAGGCCAGCACACATCTGTGCCACTCGACGTGAAGTAAGAGATGCACAAGTTTATTACAAGACCAAAAAGAGTGACAGCTGTGGGCAATGTTTCCCAGCAACAAGGACGCAACATCCGTTATACCCCAAGATCCATATATACATATACCATGTATATAGGAAACCCGGGGATGCCCCCCGGATGCCCCCTGGCGACCACAGCCCCCCCCTCCCAGATCTGCACAGTACAGCAGTACAGATCCAACCAACCCAGGAAACATGCCCTATGAATATGCATAGATTATACGGGTCCCTAACATACAGGCCCAAAATGGAGGGGGGGGGGGGGGGAGGGAGGATTCCTAGAATATCCACGAAGAACGCAAATGTTGTCATCGATGGAAAGCCTATCATCAACCGCGTATTTTGCACAAGACAACGCTTCGATTTGTGCAGTAGGTCTTGAGATAGAACACCTTAAAGCGGGTGCTTTGGGGCTATTTTTGGGCCTATTTATCACGGACCTCCGTGGTATTAATAGGAGTAGGAACGGGTGCTCCGTCCAGAAAAGGATGCGTGGTCAACGGTCAAATGACTTAAGGCAAGCAACAAATGAGGACGAGGTCGAGCTACCCCCCCCCCCCCTCTCCCCCTCTCCCCATTGTCTCTGGTCATACGACTACGGCCATGCATGATGAGTACGCCCCCCCCCCCTCTTTCCCCCCCTCCCCTCCCCCCCCCCCCCCCTCCTTACGCGCGACCATGCTGTTCCCGTGTGGTAGTGGCCCCTCGATGGTGGCGGTGTGTGCCAGCCAGATAAACCGATACGACTGCCAAAACCGGAACCACTCCTCCGGCTTGGTTAGTATATACCAGTAGGTTTTAGTATCGGGGTGAAAAAATCGCGTCCGATGTTAGTATGGGCACTATCATATCACGGCAGCCGGCATACTACTGAGAGACCGCTAGTTTTGCTGGATTTTGTCTTGTCGAATCCAGAAAATAAATGATCCCCCCCGCAAATATGTCTGTGTATGTGTGTGTGTGTTTTTTTACCTCACGACAAGAAGACACCCGTACGTATCTTTCTCTCCACGCCTCGTGTCAATTTCTTCTTCTTCTTCTTTTGTCGTAAACGTTGTCGTTGTCGTACGTTTTTTTTTTTTTTTTTTTAATATATATATACGTATTTATATTTTGTGCTTTCTCGTGACAGGTGCATCGACGATACCTGCCTCGAAGAGCCCGTCAAGTGCGTCGCGGAGAACTGCGCGATCCCCATGTACAAGTTTCTCGGGGAGACCTGCTGCCGCTGCTGCTGCAGCAGCGGGGGTGCTGAAAACGTCGAGAACACCAGACAGGTGAGATAATGAGTGAGCGAGCGAGTAAGGAGAAAAGGACGCAGGGAGGGGCAGCCACGTCTAATAATGCCATTTTTTGTTGTTGTTGTTGTTGTTGTTGGTATTCTCACTCACGCGGCGATCCAACCACGACTTTTTTTTTGCGGGCAGGTTCTTGAAAAAAAAAGTTCGCCTGCGCGGGCACTTTTACGCCGGCTGAAATAATTGCTACCTGGTATATATATGCGTTCGCTACTATCAAAGTGAACGAACTTGTTCAGCCACAACCATTGCGGGGGGACCATAGTAAATAGGACCTACGGTGCACAAAACCTATGTATTTCGCTATTTTTACTAACAGTGTTTGGTCCCCCCGTAAAATTAATGATGTGAGCCAAGCGCGTTATTCCCTGTCAAGTGTAATGTTGACCCTTTTAGGGGCAAAAAAATAACGCAGCAGTCCCGTTCTGGAGACAAACACCACTCAAATTCTAAGTATTTTGGCCCCTCCACAAACGGGGCAACGGTGGTCCTAAGATCAGTCCGTTGGGCTGCCGGCAAAAAGGTTATAACCCGATCGCCTCTACGAGTACCCGAACCGAGCCTTGCCGTAACTCGCACCCTACAACACTTCTCCCGCCTCGGACGGGGCCGGAAGTATACGGGTCGACGGGTCAACACGCGGTCCCACTTTTTTTTTTTTTAGTGCCTTTTTTTTCTCGGGTTCGGCATGTCCATAGGGAAGTCTATATATATTCTTGAAAAAAAAAACCTTTGTTCTTTTTTCTTTTTTTTTCTCTTGTGGAACGTGGTGAGTGAGGTTCGATCCCGCGACCCTGAAAACCCAAGCGTGCTTTGCCGTCGCCACGATTTGGCTGGGATACGGGTAGAAGTAGGCCAACCGAGCGCCTACGTTGCGTGCCCAAAGTGAGCCCTTATAAATGGTGACACTATTCCCCCGCGCACCTCACGTTTCGCTTCGCGCTTCGCGCCTAGTGCAAGCAATACCCGTCTGGTCGGCGAAAACCCGACATGCTCCGCCCCGGCGTTGTAGGGATGCCAGGGTTTCTGGTCATTCGACTACGGCCATGCATGAGATCGAGTACGTATCTCCTATCGAGTACCCCCCCTCCCCCATGCTCCCCCTGGAACACCGGAAATGAAATGAACTCATTGAAGCTGTCATCCATATGCAAGTCCGCCTCACCAGCGGTTCTTAGTAGGGTGTAGCTCACCCTTCACGCGCCTCGCCGGACACCTTACGTTTCGCTTCGCGCTTGGTGCAAGCAATGTCCGCACGGTCGGTGAAAACCCGACATGCTCCGTCCCGGCATTGTAGGGATGCGAGGGTCCATGGTCTTACGACTACGGCCATGCATAAGATCGAGTACATATCTCCTATCGAGTACCCCCCCGCCCCCCCCCTGCCTCCTGGAACGTACTGGGTAAACGGGTTGACGCGTCTCTCACCAACACGCGGTTCCTATGTCTGGGGAGGGAGGGTACCCACTCCCATTGAGTATGTTTTTTCAGGGGGTTTCAGGGTTCGCCATATTGTGGGGTGAAAATAAACGTCACCTTGTTTTCCTGAAAACTATGAAAAAGTCTACAGTTACGATATGGCTTTGATCTCGTAGAGGATTTGTGGAGAGGTACGTCAGTGGGAAGAAATGTTGGAAAGAGGTTTGCGGTCCCAGCTTCTGGTTGGTGCGTACACAGAGCCGCGCTCAGCGAGTAGTTGTTTCTGCGTCGAGCAGGGATACTCGGGAGGTACAGCTGGCGGTATGTCGATATATGTATTTAGCCAGAACACAAGCGGCAAGCGCTTGTACCGGAGTTTAGAATTTGCCACAGAAGGCTTGTTGATGTAGGGACGATGAGATTCCGATCCCGCGACCCCAAAACCAACGGTGCTGCCGTCGTCGCCTTTCTAGGGCCACTGGTAAAATGTTAACCAATCGGCTCTACCTTATATATACCCAAACTTTTTTTTTCTTTTTCTTTTTTGAGAACTGACACTTAAATAACGCTCTCCAGCAACAACGAACACACAAACGAACGAACAAACAAACGAACAAACAAACAAACAGTAAACGAACGAACAAACAAACGAACAAACAAACAAAATACAGTGACTAACAAACACACAAACAAACAAACAAACAAACAAACAAACAAACAGATTCTCTCGAAACGATTATCTTGATCCCAGAGGTAGTATGCACAATCTTCTTCATAGGGGGGGAGGGGGGGGTGTACTCGATAGGAGAGATGTACTCGATCTCATGCATGGCCGTAGTCGTATGACCATAGACCCTCGCATCCCTACAATGCCGGGACGGAGCATGTCGGGTTTTCACCGACCAGGCAGACATTGCTTGCACCAAGCGCGAAGCGCCGTGAGGTGTCTGGCGAGTCGCATGAAGGGTGAGCTGCATCCTACTAAGAACCGCTTTTGAGGCGGACTTGCATATGGACGACAGCTTCAATGAGTTGATTTAATTTCCGGTGTAGGCATTTCCAGAGACAGCAATGGGAGTACTATGTAACTGCCTCTTGGGTGCCTTACCTTGAACACTACGTGATACGATCAATTCCCTTGCGCGGAGTAAAGGTTGTTTACCTCGCACAAATGATCTAACTCGGGGGGGGGGGGGGGGGGGGGGGGGGGGGGGGTACAGACGAAGCCCCCCCCCCCGAACAACCCCGAACAACCCGTCGGTGACGGACATTTTTTTTCCCTTACAATACTCTCTAAAACTCCCGTACATAAAGAATAGGGCTGGTGTGAAGAGGGGAGCAGAGATGTAAGCTGATTTGGGGCACCGGGATGTCGGTGCTGAGTAGAGCACGCTGCTTGTAGATCACGAACTTCTTATTGATGCTCCTCAAGTGAGTTTAGAGGAAGGGGAGATAACTCAAGCGAGTAGCAACAAGAAGAAGTTCATGATCTACACCAGCATCGTGCCCTACCCAGCACCGACACCCCTGTGCCCCTTACCAGCTTATATCTCTGCACCCCTCTTCACACTTGGCGATGCCGGCAAGACTGAGCACCGCTGAGATAGAGGCACCTGCTTCTCACAGCCTTCTTCTACCTTCCCTTCCTCTAAACTCACTTGATGAGTTAGGAGGGCATCGTCGAGGGAACACAACTCAGCCCAGACGTTGACCAAAACCATCCTGTATGCAGATTCAGGCTATCGGGACGTTGCCCCACAGAAGATTCCCAACAATAGCAGAATGCTCCCGACCGGGACGTTGCCATACAGAAGGTTCCCAGACTTATAACCTAGTGTTCTGCGGGCAAAGGGGATGTCTGAACTGCTCCGTAGAATGCTCCCTAAGAACTATGTATAACCATACAAGATTCGCCTGCAGATATATTCCTACGTTTCTACATGCAACCATATGTATATTCGTCTACAGGTATGTCTGGTATCTGCCAAGGGCTTTTTGCAACCATAAAAAGATCCTCCTACGGGTGTATGCGTTCCTATACAATGGTATGTGCTACTCCATCACACTGGGTTCGTTCTCACAGCTGGGGGTGCAGTTTTTTTTGTTCTTTCAAAATTTTATGGCGATCTCAATTTCCCCAGAACGGGAAGGTTAAGGTCGCCAAAACACCGAACAAAGCGGTGGCTTCGGAAAGATCTGGGCGAGGGGGAGAGAGAGAGAGAGAGAGAGAGAGAGAGAGAGAGAGAGAGAGAGAGAGAGAGAGAGAGAGAGAGAGAGAAACGTTTCCGAAAATATGGTGTTCGACTTTTTTTTTCGTTGATACGGGGGACCATAGTAAATAGGACCAAATGTTGTTGGTAAAAAAAGGTAAATACGTAGGTTTTTGCGTGTACCGTAGGTCCTATTTACTATAGTCCCCCGTAAGACAAAATAGCTCCCTTGTCACCGTTCTAAAACGATCGCCGCACCTCCTGTGCGGGCTGTACGGTTGTTTTTTTGTGGGGATTGCGCCGGCCGTACATACGTACGTACGTGCGTACGCCCATGACCGGTGCACTCGTTGTTTTTCGCGACGGACCGTCATGAGAAAAAAATAGTTCGTTTTTTATGCGGGGAGTCTTACTTTCTTTCTATCTTTCTTTTCTTCTTTCTTTCCTTCTTTCTTTCGTTCTTCACTTATTCCCTTCTTTCCTTATATTCACGACCGACCATCGCGGGAGGGCGCGGGGGCGGCGGCTCGAACTGAAAAGTTGCTACTGTACTCGTACGTACGTAGCTTGTACAACATTTCTTGCCTCACGCCGTGTCAACCCTTTCAGGCCTGACTGCAGTCCCGTTCTCGGGACAAACCGCTCGAGTTACAAGCAGTTCGTCCCGGAGACGGGACTGCAGTCAGTACTACCAGGGTAGTAATTAGCCCTTTTCGGACTTTTGTTCCGTTTTCGGGACAAAACACTTGGGATTGGAATGATATGTCCCGGAAACGGGACTGCAGTCAGTCCTGAAAGTTACATAGCCCTTTTAGGACGGGTGTCCCGTTTTCGGGACAAAATAATTGGGGTTAGAGTGATTTGTCCCGGAAACGGGACTGCAGTATATACCAAAAGCTTACCCTTTTAGGACTGGTGTCCCGTTTTCGGGACAAAACACTTGGGATTAGGGTGGTTTCTCCCGAAAACGGGACTGCAGTACATACTAAAAGTTAGCCCTTTTAGAACGGGGGTCCCGTTTTCGGGACGAAACGCTTGAGATTAGAGTGGTTTGTCCCGAAAACGGGACTGCAGTCAGTCCTGAAAGGTCCGTAGCCCTTTTAGGACGGGTGTCCCGTTTTCGGGGCAAAACACTTGGGATTAGAGGGCTTTGTCCCGAAAACGGGAATGCAGTCAGTCCTGAAAGTTACGTAGCCCTTTTAGGACTGGTGTCCCGTTTTCGGGACTAAACACTTGGGATTAGAGTGGTTTGCCCCGAAAACGAGACTGCAGTACATGCTAAAAGTTAGCCCTTTTAGGACGGGTGTCCCGTTTTCGGGACAAAACGCTTGGGATTAGAGTGGTTTGTCCCGAAACCGGGACTGCAGTATAATATACCAAAAAATTACCCTTTTAGGACTGGTGTCC
This sequence comes from Nereocystis luetkeana, assembly GCA_031213475.1. NCBI lineage: Eukaryota > Phaeophyceae > Laminariales > Laminariaceae > Nereocystis > Nereocystis luetkeana. The sequence goes on from JARUPZ010000019.1 coordinate 130,654, forward strand.
CGAAGCACCTTGGGATTAGAGTGGTTTGTCCCGAAAACGGGACTGCGGTAGATACCGCAAGGGTTAAGACTCGCGAGGAAGGCGGGAGGGGGGGTCGAAGTGATTGTAGCACATTATTTGCAGGAGGAGAGAAACGCTATACCTTTGGGTATGTACGTACGAAGTTCCTGGTATGTATTTTGCGCCTTGCTTGTTTGATCGTGGCAGGGTTTTGAGCGACTTGCTAAGCGGCAGATGCAGTGCATGAGGGGGCATAACACGGTGGGGTCACCCCCCCCCCCCCTAGATAAACACGCAGGTGTGACGACAAAATTTAATACAAAAAATCAAGAAACAGAAGAAACAAAAATGAAAACGCGTGCGTGTAGTAAGGCAGCTGGGTTGTTTCCCAAACTAAATTCAGCGTTAAAAATAACATTTTTGGGCTGTACATAATAATTTACAGCCCTGTAATAACTCTCATTTTCTAGGGCATTCCTCGGGACACATTTTCGACCCCGGCACGATATCCCGCGGGACTCAGGTACCCCGGGACTAAACGGTACTTCCTGTATTTGTATGGGAGGTGACCACACCGCGGGACGCGTTTTGTGCGGGAACGGGATCTACACTCTTCCGTGGCGCGAGAGCGGGGGATAATAATTTGTGCGGGACGCCTGCGGGCGGGCACGACATTTCATACCTGCTATTCATCACGGGACCGCGGGATTTCTGGCTGGCTACGACCGCCGTGTGGTGCACCCGCCGCCTTCACACAGCATCTGAGAGACGTGCCCCAGTTTCGTTCGTCGTGGCCTGTTGTAGGGAGTTGTACGTAGCTGTCAGGCGTAAACGTTAAGTTGGGACGTGTTTGTACGGGAACGGGTTACTACATGGTAGTACGTATAATTTGGGCGGGACGCGTTTTTACGGGAACGGGACGGGATTAACACTTTTTCGTGGCGCGGAAGCGGGACACTTAAATTTGTGCGGGCACGGGATTTCACGTTTATCACGGGACCACGGGATATTATCCCGAATTCCGTACAAATCCGGCGGGAAGAATCCCGAGGAATGTCCTGTCAGTTTCTCGTGTGTGCTACATCTGTACGAAATACGATAAAACATGCGTGTGCTTGTTAAAAACAAACATCTCTCGTCACACGGGCGGTTTTTTGTTTTTCTTGAAAAAAAGTGGAGGATGGGGGATTTGAACCCCCGACATTTCGCATGCAAAGCGAACACTCTAACCCCTGAGCTAAACCCCCAGTAGCTTGAATTCGAATCGCCAGTTTACCGGTATGTTCCTTCCCGAGCCACTGGTGTGGCCGTGTGGCAGTGGTTGTATCATACTCGTACCCATTTCAAGACCACCCGGTTTGAGATCATCTCCTCCTGGTACGTATTAAAGATACAAGACTGGGCAAACCGGCTCGTCGAGAGAAAAAAAACTACCAGGTATAATTCTTGTTGGATTGGTATAGGATCATGTTTTCAGCTGTAAATAAAAAAATACCTCGAACGGAGATATGACGACGTACATACATTGGCTTCGAGGTCACGGGGTCGGTCGTCTTTTTTAGAAATGGGTGTACCACTGCTGCTGTTATTGTCGAGAGAGGTCGCTCCACGTTGGTCAGCAGGCTCTGGACGGGGAAATATTGATTGTTTAGATATTACAACGAGGGCGAATCAGTCCTTATACTTACGCCCATAGAGTTTTCATACAAGGAGGAGGGATGCACGCGTACTATTGCGGGAGACCACATTAAGTAGGACCTACGGTACGTACAAAAACCTATATATTTCGCTTTTTTTATCAACTATATTTGGTTCTATTTACTATGATCCCGTAGTATGTTATTCGTAGCTCGTCGAACTACGCAGGGTTTTCCTTTTCTTGTGCAGGCGGCGTGGATGACCATGAATCATGCGCGAGGTTCACCATGTTGACAACCAACGCCATTCTCGCAGCTGTGACGGGCGCAACCTCCACGGTACACCAGCACAGACAACCGCGATGCTATTTACACGGGGGGGGGTGTACTCGATAGGAGAGATGTGCTCGACTCGATCTCATGCATGGCCGTAGTCGTATGACCATATATATAGACCCTCGCATCCCTACAATGCCGGGACGGAGCATGTCGGGTTTTCACCGACCAGACAGACATTTTCTCGCACCAAGCGCGAAGCGCCGTGAGGTAGGTGTCCGGCGAGTCGCATGAACGGTGAGCTGCATCCTGCTAAGAACCACTTGTGTGAGTATTATGTAACTGCCTCTTGGGTGCTTTACCTTGAACACTACGTGACACGATCAATTCCCTTGTTTGGAGTAAACGTTCTTTTACCTCGCACAAATGATCTGACTCGACCGCCAGCTGTGGGCGACCGCCATGAAAATAAATAAATAAAAAAACGGTACCATGGTTGTCTCGCTCCCTTATTGAGCGGCATGTTTTCCGGTGTCGTTGCCAACCGACACCAACCCAACCTATATATAATACCAGTATAATATAGGGGGAGGACACTCAGAACGCACCACGGGGATCCACGTTCACTTAAAATTACTACGAGGTATTACGGCGGGAACGTAGTGAATCGGACCTACGGTACGCACAAAAACTTACCTGGTATATATTAACCTATTTTTACGAACAATATTTCGTCCTATTTACTACGGTCCCCCGTAATATCTCGCCCCGTAAATATATATATATATATATATATATACGAGTATACGTACCCCTGTGTTTACCTACCTATTACTATAATACCACGTTGACTTAAAATTACCATCCCGCCCCGTAAATATGTACATACCAGTACGTAGTTAAAACGAAAGGTAAGGCGCGCTGTTAATATTCGGCAGCGGCTCCTCGTTTTGAGCATCCCAACTACGGGTTGAGGGCCATCGATCACCCACCCACCCACCCACCCTCTGCGTGGTTTTCCTCTCTTTTCCATGGGCTTTTTTTTTTCGTGTTTTTTTTTGTTTTTATGTTTTTTTGTTATTTTTTTTCATGTTTTTTGTTTTTTATGTTTTTTTTTTTCATGTTTTTTTTTTTTATGTTTTTTTTTTTCCCCGTCGGCCAGGCGGCCTATCAAACTCGGAACGTGGCGGGTGAAGCGGAAGAGGGTTTCGGGCACGCAGAGAACTGCTTCAGCTCGGTGTGCGGGTGTTTCGACATGTGCGAGTGCTGCGTGGCAGATGAGGCGCTGGCCTTCGCCCTGCCGGTCTGCGGACTGGTCTTCTCGTTGTTCAGGTGATTTTGACAGTAATGGCTGTAAGAGCGTCGGTAGAAGGTAGAAACCGCACGTACCAAAATCTGGACGTCAAATGTCAGGACCCTTTGGCATTGCTATTAAAGTGTGAACGTTCCTTATATATTTATGTCTCAGTTTTTTTTGTTCGTTTTGCAGGTACCTGGTGGGCGATGGTTGCCTTTTTTTTTACACGGTTGGTGTGGCTTTTTATTGGCCACGCCGGACACCCTCCGGAGCGCGCTCACGCCCTCACCCCCTCCCTCAGTAGCAGCTGCGTTTCCCGTGCAGATAATACCCCCCCCCCCCCCCCCTCTTCCTCCTCCCTCTCCCAGTGTGCAAGAAGGAGCCCGCCTCACAAGCGTTTTTTTTTTGGGATGCAGCTCACCCTTCATGGGACTCGCCAAACACCACCTCACGTTTCGCTTCGCAAAGGCTTGGTGCAAGCTATCAATGTCTTCTTGGTCGGTGAAAAAAACCCCGATGACGTGCTCCGTCTCGGCGTTGCGTATGTAGGGATACGACGGTCTACGGTCATACGACTACGGCCATGAATGACATGAGTACCCCCCCCCCCCCCCCCCCGCGAGACACCTCACGGCGCTTCGCGCTTGGTGCAAGCAACGTCTGCCTGGTCGGTGAAAACCCGACATGCTCCGTCCCGGCGTTGTAGGGATGCGAGAGTCTATGGTCATACGACTACGGCCATGCATGAGATCGAGTACATCTCTCCTATCGAGTACACCCCCCCGCCCCCCCCCCCCCCCCCACCCGCGAGCCCACCATTCGTTCCTTCTCCCTTGTTGCCTCATCTTCTCATGTACCTGGTATATGCGTAGATGCCGGAATGGCGACGTCCCCCACACCCACACCTACACCCACCCACACCCTCCCACCCACCGACACCCACGCAGACTGTACCAGGGGAGTACGCTGTCCCTGAGGAGCTTCCTAGGGATGTGCGGCGCAGCAGACAATGACATCAGGACTAGCTTTCAGTGGATGATGGCCGAAGGTCATGCACGCCTGTGGCAAGGTGGGCGGCTCTTCCAACGACTGCGCGCGCACACACCGGAGAGCCGAGGGAAGGGGAGGGGGAAGGGGAGGGGGAAGGGGAGGGGAGGGGAGGGGAGGGTGGGTTGTTCTCGTCGTCAAGCATATGGCCGCAGTCGTACGTACGACCATAAGAGATGGCCGCAGTCGTACGTACGACCATAAGAGATGGCCGCAGTCGTACGTACAACCATAAGAGATAGACCCTTGGACGCGTGCGTTTTGTTTTCTTACCCCGCCGAGATTTCGGTTTTGAGAACCGGGGGGTTCCTTAACCCCTTTTTATTGACTGCAGTTCCGTTTTTGGGAACAAACCACCTATATTGTGAGCGGTTTGTTTGCCCCCGAAACGGACTGCAGTACTATTACGGGAGGGCCGTAGTAAATAGGACCTACGGTACACACCAAAAACTATGTATGTCCCTATTTTTACTATCAACCATTTGGTCCTATTTACAATGGTCCCCCATAACAATTGTTTTAGACGAGAAACTCTTATAACCAATATATTATCGTCGGAACAACACTTCTTTTTTTTTATTTGTTTCCGTCTTCTTCGTTTTCGGGTTTTTGCACTTTGCACGATTTTCTCGAAAGTCTTTTTTTGACTTGCTGTTAGTGTAGAGATCCTCCTCAGGCGAGGTGAGCCCCACACAAAACAAAAATGTGCACCTCCATGTCGTGGCGTGTGCCCTGCGCGTCTCCCTACATCTGCCGCGACGGGAGTGACGTGGGGGGTTTCCACCGACCGGGCAGGCATTGCTTGCTTCCACCAAGCTTTTGCGAAGCGATACTTGTAAGCGGGGTGGTGTTTCGACGAGTCGCATGAAAGAGTGATGAAAGAGTGAGCTGTATCCCGGCTGTGAGGCGGGCGGACTCCAGCACCTTGCGCCTGCTTTCTTTTATTTGGCACATGCGTGGGATGGATGACAGCGTCGAATGGGGGGGGGGGGGTAAGCTGGGAAGTCTCTGGAAGGGGTGCGTAAACCTCTAATTTGTTTTGGCCACGACTTACTCGTAGGAGACACGAAACGCTAGAAAAACTAGTTTGCACGATCGGCGGTCCTCGATCAAGAGCCGCATGCAAGATAGGGAATGGTCGGCTTCACCCCGAGGGCTGCAGCTTAATTCCGAGGGTGGTATTGATAGGTAGTCCACGGAAGTGATATTGACTCCCCCCCCCCCCTGCTATATAGATGGTGGCCATAGGCGGCCAAACAGGAAGGGGATAAGATTAGGAAAAAGTTTTTATGTACAGTAATATATGGAAACAACGTAATGAGCGCCCAAGTGTTGGAGGTGTCTCTGTTAGGAGTAGGAACGGTGCTCCGTCTCGAAAGGGATGCGTGGTGAATGGTCTAATAGCTTAGGCAAGCAACAAAAGAGTTCGCCCCCCCCCCCCCCCCCCCCTTGGTGGTGCAAGCAATGTCTGCCTGATCGGTGAAAACCCGACATGCTCCGTCCCGGCATTGTAGGGAAGCGAGCGTCTATGGTCATACGACTACGGCCATGCATGAGATCGAGTACATCTCTCCTATCGAGTACCCCCCCCCCCCCCCCCCCTGGGATAGATGGTGGCCACAGGCGGCCAAACAGGAGGGGGATAAGATTATCAAAAAATTATAGGTACAGTAATATATGGAAACACCGCAATGAGCGCCCAAGTGTTGGAGGTGCCTCTATTCGGAGTAGGAACGGTGCCCCGTCTCGAAAGGGGTGCGTGGTCAATGGTCAAATGACCAAGGCAAGCAACAAATGAGTACGCCCCTCCCCCTTCCTCCCCCCCCCCCCCCCCCCCTCCTCCATCAAGCAGGTTGTTGCGGTCTTCTTGGAGCAGCGCCGGGACTGATCATCGTCACCCTGCCGTCCATTCTCGCCTGTAGCGTGGTGGCCAGAAAGGTAGGACGCCTGCCGCCGCTACACCACATGCCCTTTTGGGACCCCAAGTAGCAGATGGTGTTTTTCGTTCTCGGCGGTGCTAGCCCGACGACCTCCGACGAGTTCGACCTCTCCGCCCTTCACTTTTTCTTTCTTTCTATACACCGTTTTTACTCCGTGTCGTCTGTTGCGGGGGACCACAGTGAATATGAGCAAATATTGTGCGTAAAAATAGGTACGTATTTACGTTTTTTGTGTGTACCATAGGTCCTATTTACTATGGTCCCCCGTAATAATGTATCCCCCCCTTTCACACACCTCGCATAGAGACCGTCGAAATCTCACTTCAGTGTCTATACCTGAGACCTTTTAGTCCTGGGTCAACGTTGGCCGGCGGGAACCGTATACTTCCAAGTATATAATCTGCGTGATCTACGAAGTCACGCATTCATTTTCTGGGTTGGATCTGTGTCGTTGCAGATCCTGCTCGAAACATATCGCTACGGCAGGTATTGGAGCCGGATTTTCCGCAAATCATGATCTGGTGCCAAACGTGTGTGAACTATTTATATATATACGTACTGTATTATGGCCGCCGCCAAAATGGGTCTACACTTAGTACCAAGTAAGTCTCTCCTCCGTAAACGCTGGTGCAGCATTGCTGTACGTATAACGGGCTTGTTCCTGTTTCTCTCTCGCGTTGCGTATCCCCTTCCCCCTCCCCCGCCCTCACGTTTCGCTTCGCAAAGTTTGGTGCAAGCGAGCAATGCCTGTCTGGTCGTTGAGACCCCGACGTGCTAAGTCCCGGCATTGTAGGGATACGAGGGTCTGCGGTGATACGACTGCGGCTATGCATGATAGTAGTCTGCCTGTCTGGTCGTTGAGACCCCGACGTGCTAAGTCCCGGCATTGTAGGGATACGAGGGTCTGCGGTGATACGACTGCGGCTATGCATGATAGTAGTCATGAGTACATCCCTCCCCCCCCCCCCCCCCTAGGTAAGACACCCAAGTGGCAGTTACATAGTACTCCCGTTGCTGGCTCTGGAAATGCCTACACCGGAAATTAAATCAACTCATTGAAAGCTTTCATCCATATGCAAGTCCGCCTCACAAGCGGTTCTTAGTAAGGATGTAGCTCACCCTTCATGCGACTCGCCAGACACCTCACGTTTCGCTTCGCGGAGCTTGGTGCAAGCAAGCAATGTCTGCCTGGTCGGTGAAAACCCGACATGCTCCGTCCCGGCATTGCAGGGTTGCGAGGGTCTATGGTCATACGACTACGGCCATGCATGACGTCGAGTACATATCTCCTATATCGAGTTCCCCCCCGCCCCCGCCCCCCCCCCCGCCCCCCCCCCCCCCCCCCTCCCCCCTCCCGGTGCCCCCCCCCTCCCATGTATGTGCAGGCGAGAAAAAATCGTCTCTCACTCGAGAAAAAGGACGACCCCGAGGCAGCAGAGGGAGCCATCGACCCCGAGACCGGAGAGAGGATGCCCGTCGTCACGGCGCAACCCTTAGCGTTCCCCTCCCCCGAAGACAGAAAAGTTTTCTACGACCAAGCCTACAAGGTGATCTGATTCGTCCCCGTTGGCGGGCCGGGGGGTTCACCCGCGGGTTTTTGCACGGCGTACTCGTATGGTTCGAGGTATCTTTTCAGAGAAGAAACACGGACGCGTTTCTGACATTCGAGCGAGAGAGAGAGAGAGAGAGAGAGAGAGAGAGAGAGAGAGAGAGAGAGAAAGAGAAAGCCTTACCGGGAAGAAGAACCCCCCCCCCCCCCCCCCCCCCCCCCCCCGCAGGAACTACAGTAGCAGCACCTGTTTTCTGGCGAGACGAGGATGCACGGGAAAACCGTGCTGCTCAAAATCTCGTCTCGATTCGTGTTTTTGGCGTTGGTCGTCTGGATCCGTCCGTGGTATGCGGAGGGGCGCCCTTCCCGTTTTGTCCATTGTCGGGACGGCTCCTCTGCTCGGCACCAACAGAGTGCGGCGGTGGAGAGTAAGGAGCAATCTTGGTTCCATGAATCATTGATGTTTGTCGTGTCGACCGCGATGAAGAGTGTTGGGTGGACGTACATTGCTATAGTATACACAGCATCGGATCGGGCGGTAGGTTGCGACACCAACAGCACGTATGATAGATCACCTTGATTTTGGTAAACCTGCCGCTCCGAGGCGTTGCGCAGGGTCTGTTAGAGAGGCCCCAACCCAGGAAAACCTGTGGTACTGTAGTAGTAGTAGTAGCAGTAGTAGATCACCCACAAGACTGCACGCCCCCCCCGCCCGGCAACATAGAACAGACAGATCGTGCAGATCATACAGATCGGCAGGTGTCTCCGCGCGGCATGATCTACTCTAGATCGTTAAGTGGGGACCAGTGCGATCTGTCCGATGATGTTGTGTGTCGCTGCTTCGTCTACCGTTAGACAGCATCGGTATGGAGGCTGCCGGCGTGCACGTGGTCGTCGTCAGCCCCCAGGGCGCGAAAGCTCCAGCAGGGAGGAGGGGGTCGTGGTTCGGTTGCACACCATGGTTGGCTCTGATTTCCACAGAAAGTCCCCCCGTATTATAAATAGTGTGGATGGACTATCCAACCATTTTGGACGGAAAGGAAAAAATAGGTCAATTCGTAAAGAGAGCTACTGCGCCTCGTGATCAAGGGTGCCTGCCCCCCCCCCCCCCCCCCCCCCCGCCGTTCCGCCCAATGAAACCAGAGGAAATCGACCTGGATAATGGATACCCCCCCCCCCCCCCCCCCCCACCCCGCCACCACCAACGACACTCTAAAACATGCCACTCACTACGTGAGCTAGACAACCAGGGTACCGTTTTTGTTGTTGTTTTTTTGTTTGGCGGTCGGTCACAGCTGGCGATCGAGGCAGACCGTTTGCGCGGGGTGGAGAAGCTATACTCCGCACAAGGGGAATTATCGCATCACGTACCTGGTGGTGTTTATGGCAAAGCACCCGCGAGGCAGTTACCTAGTAGTACCTCTCATTGCTGTTTCTGTAAGTAGTAGCCACACCGGAAAACAAAACAAGTAGTTCGACTCAGTCGTACCCTTACGCAAGAATGAAAGTCCGCCCCACAAGCGGTTCTCGGTAGAGGATGCAGCTCACCCTTCGTGCGAATCGCCCAACACCTCACGTTTCGCTTCGCAAAGCCTGGTGCAAGCAAGCAAGCAATGCCTGCCTGGTCGGCGAAGATAGGGGTGCTCCGTCCCGGCATCGTATATAGGGGTGCGGGCTTCTATGGTCGCACGCACGATTACGGCCATGCGTGACAATGAATACCCCCCCCCCCCCCTCCCCTCCCCCCCCCGCCCACGCCCACGTGTGTGCCATACCCCCCGGTGGAAGGCTGTGTCCGGGCGCCTCACGCCTGATGAGAACACTCCTCAGGAGTTGTTGGAGGACCACCTGATACCGGAGAAGAAGTACCCCGAAGCCCCTCGCGGTCAGTGGAGCTCGGGAGTCTTCGATTTCACCCTGCACACTCCGTCGTGCGTCACGGCGAGCTGCTGCATCTGCATTACCGCGGGCCAGGTACGCACGCTCCGCGACAGAACCCCCGTGTCGTGTGGGACAGACGGAGCTTATATAAGAAATTACATCCGTTCATTCGGTTGGTATCTTGGTTCTCCATCTCCCCCGGATTTTCCGGCTCATTGTCGATCTATGGATGCTGTGTTGCCGAATCGAGCCCCAGATATCCGTTGGATTGACCCCCTGGGGGGGGGGGGGCGCACGCTACGAGCGTGAAAAAAAAAACGAAACCGTACGAACTATCTCTGTAAGCTGTACAGAGTTTTTTTTTATTTTTTATTTTTTATTTTATTCAACCCTCCTGGGAAAATTGTCAAAGCAAGCGATGAAAAAGTGATGGACGATCACAGCAAGGGTCACTGCGTGTTTCTTTTTTGTGGAGGGGGGGGGTGTGGGTGGCATGATGCAATGGTTGGTGACCGAGGTATAGTGGTTGATGCAAGGAGTCGTGCGGCACGGGTGGAGGCAGCACGATCCTCGTACGCACCCGTACTGCTGCTGCTGCTGCTGCTGCTGCTGCTGCTGCTGCTGTTGCTGCTGCTCGTATACGAAGTTTCCGCGACGGTTGATGTTCACCAATGAGTGATTTCGCTTGGACCGCCATCTCGGACTTTGCAGAGGGGTCGGTTTTTCAAGGTAGCAATTTTTTTTTTGTGGGTGCCAAGTTAGCGATGAGGCAGAGGATGGACCGGATCCTACCACCGCTGTTGTTGCTGTTGTTGTTGTTGTTGTTGTTGTTGTTGTTGTTGTTGTTGTTGTTGTTGTTGTTGTTGTTGTTGTTGTTGTTGTTGTTGTTGTTGTTGTTGTTGTCGTCGTGCTGGGATCACAAATCGCTCGCGGTGGTTGATGTTTTACAGCTCTTGCAAGAGCCCCGCATTGACGTCTTCTGATGAAAAGAAAGGTAGCGAGTGAAACCTATTTTTTTCCGTGGTTGCGGAGAGCGCCGTTCGACGGAGCTCGCGCTCGAGCAAGGTCTTACGAAGGCTCGGGTTTGTTGACGCACGGCGGTGCGCATTCTGAGCACATGAAACGGCGGGGCGCACGCATGTATGCACGTGCACGTGTATACATACATGCCGCCTGCCGGTGAGGGTGGACGCGGAGGCATCACACTTTTGGTTCACGAGGCGGGTCTTTTATGATACGATGGTGCGCGCTCTGCTGTTATTGCCGTCTCGCCTTAAAAGCAAAAAGTGCAGATCAACAGTCGGAAAGAACGCCCACAATAGGTGCCAGGTACGTACCGTGGACTGGTATTATATACCTGGTACAAGGCATGCCTTACTCGCAGCCCCTACACATTAGAATCGGATTAATTCACCGGAAATCGCGCTGAGCCCGCTCGCACAGAGGGGCGGCGCGAGTGCGTTTTTCAGTTCATACACTCACCAACGGTAAGGCTGCCTATTTGTAGTGGAACATTACATTTTCGGAAGGCTCTCTCCCTCTCCCTCTCCCTCTCCCCTCCCCTCTTCCTCTCCCTCTCTCTCTCCCAACCCGCTACGTTCCATAGTTTGTTTTCAATTCCGACATGGTAACGAGTGTGGCTCTGTTAGTCTTTTTTCTCTCGTTTGCTTCTGGAGTAAACCGTTTTAGCACCACACTCCCAAATGTGGGGACAAAGCACTCAAGTTTTAAGTAGTTTGTCCCCGAAAAGGGACTGGGGTCCTACAAGGATTAACGTTAACCGTATTTTTTATACTAGTGAAAACACACTCGTCGAGCCACGCACACGCGCCGATCGGAATACAAAGACTCCTCCGCAGTACGTAAGTCTCCCGTCTATTTTCCTCTCGACCAAGTAAAACTGTAAATACCTTCGTAGCCTACTACTCGCTTACGTCGGCCAATTACTAACTTTGAAGTCGGCCAAATACTAAATTTCTTGTCGGCCAACTACTGACTTTAGTCGGCCAAGTGCTAACTTTATAGTCGGCCTCTAGCTTTATAGTCGGTCAACTACTAACTTTATGGTCGACCAACTACTAACTTTATAGTCGGCCAACTACTCACTTTATGGTCGGCGAACTACTAACCTTAGCCGGCCAACTACTATCTTTATAGCCTGTGAAGTACGAAGTTTAGTCGGCCAGACGAAACACTAACTTTATAGTCGCCCAACTACTGTTCCAACTTGAGTCGGCCAACTACTAACTTTAATCGCCCAACTCACAACGAAAGGGGGGGGTATACATCTGGCAAATTTTGGCCAAAAACAATAATGATTGGACCGCGCTCCTAAACCCAATATCGTTGGAACAGCTTTGACCGTTCTAGTTTATCCTATAGTCGTATATGCTATACCTAAATACTGTACAATCAGTAGGAGGGGTTCGGGTTGCGAGTGAAGTTTGCACTTGTTGGCTTTTTTTTCCCTCCAAACCAGTTTTTTGGGTTGGGGGGGGGGAGGGTACAGAACGCAAAAACGAGCGAGGAAGAGCCTCAGAATAATTAGATGGTACCCTTGTGAGGCAAAGAGCACGCGTCAGTCGGCTGGCTCACGACTTGGTTGCCCAGCTCATAGAGTCTCTCTGATCGATTTGCGAGTGAGTATGAACGACGGTAAACAAAACAAAAAGAGCAAAACGAGCGAAGCTACTGTATCTTCGAGCCCCTATGTATGCGCCAACTATCTACGCATTGAAAGTCTTGCTTGCTTCGAAGTTTCGCCTCTCTGCTCCCTTGTGCCAACGCACGATCATCACTTTTCTCAGCTCAGCATGCCTCGCTTGTTCGTTCGTTCGTTTGTTTGTTTGTTTGTTTGTTTGTTTGTTTGTTTTTTCCCAATGTTTTCGTGTCTGCTCCCACACCCAACCCAATCTCATCAGGTGGCCGAAGGGGCGCGGCTCTTCCATAACGTGTTCTACGTCAGCGTGGTGGTGTTCCTCTTCGAAATCGCGACCGGGTTGGGTGGGTTCCTTTGGGTGATTTTCGCCACGTACATCGTGGCTGTGTCCCGCGCTAGGATTGCCAAGGTCTACAACATCCCGCTTAATCAGACCGAGAACTGGTGCCTCTCCCTGTGGTGCAACTGCTGCGTGGCAACTCAGGTAACCAAACACAAATCGCCGGAGGAGGGCTGTTCCTGATGCGATATATTCCGCATGGTAAAAACCCTTTTACCATCAATACTGCAAAGATTATCCCACACTATTTCCAAGTCGATTTTCATCTCGAAACGTAGGCGCAGCAGTTCTAAAAAAGGGTTTCAACGTTGTCGGCTTTCTTCTAAAATGTTGTTTTCAGTTTTCTCTACGCAGGTTTCCCGACAGTTGTTGCTGCTGTTTCGGGCCAGTTGCCCTGCCCCTGTGTTCCACCTGTTTTTGAGGAGTTGGGGTAGGGGCTGTGCTCGACTAGATTAGTGAGCCTCTCCCCATCAGGTCCTTGTTTCCCACAGCCACTTATATCAATATTGGGAACCGCGCTTGGTGCAGATACCAGTCACGATCGTACCGCCTCGTTATCACTATGGCCATCCTGGATCTTGAGATGCACTCTTGAGATTACCTCTCGTTGCTGACCCCCCCCCCCCCCCCCAGGAGAGTTTGGTAGCGCCGCACAACCCTACCTCGTGTGTGCGTCTCCACACCCGAACCGAAAAAAAAAACGTCACTGGCTGCGGGTATTCGTACGAATGTTTCAAGTTTTGTCTTTCTTTTCAAGCTTCCACATCTCGGACGAAAGCAGATAGTCGATTCCCACGTCGTGGTCTATGTCGTTTCGGGGTAGAGAGATTCCTGATTGATCTCTGTGATCTGTATGATCTGTATGATCTAGCTCATGTTGCCGGGTGGGAGCCGTATGACCTGCGTGCTATATACAGTAGAGCAAACAGCGAATAATAGTAGTGCAGGGTTATAGATTGGTTCCGATCTTGAAGCGGGCAGCACGCTCTTTTGAGGGGCGTGCGTGTTCCCGAAGGGAAGCAGGAGTTAGGATTGCTCTTCACGGGTCGGAGGGAGGGAGGGAGGGAGGGAGGGAGGGAGGGAGGGAGGGAGGGAGGAGAGAGGTGGGCACAAAGCGCTAATGAACTCGGGGACATGAAACGTACGGCGCATTCGACGAACAAGCAAAGCTGCCTTCTGCTACTATACTGTGCACCACACCGACACGCGTGTGCGCCTGATGAGGCGGAGTTGCTTTACGCTTGTTCTCCTGACGATCGCGTGGGGTACTCTTCCGTCACCCGCCGCATTTTCCATTGTGCCCCAAAACCGCAACGAACAGGTGGCTCGCCATCTGTTTGCCTGGGGTAGCGAGCACGACGAGCAGTGCGCGGGATGGGGCGAGTTTGGTCCCAAGCCGATGAGCAAATGGCCCACGAACACTCCCGTCAATCGTACCTCTAGCTTCAGGACCAGCTTGAGATCTGGAGGCGAATCTTATCTTGTACCTGACGGGTACGCTGTTACTGTTGTGCATGCGCCGGCTGCAGTTGCGCCCATGGTGCGATGAGGCCCCGCCAGGTGTAGCTCGTCCAGGGTACAGTAGATTTGTTTCCGTTCGCGACGGGTTCGTCAGCGAAACACAGGTTGTTTGATGCGGCCGGAGCACCAAAATCAGGTTTTGAATTGAACGTTTCTCTTTGCCAGCCGTTGGCCCGCTCGCTGCCTTTGTTCCCACAGGTCGGATACATCTCCTATCTGTTCACATTGGGGTGTTTTTTTTTTTTTGTCTACGGGGGAGCCTTGATCCTGTGGGCGAGTGCATGCTTGTCGACGTGCTGCAGTAGCAGTAGCAGTGGTAGTAGTCGTCGTAGCAATACATCGGGAGACTTCAAGTTGAACGACGGTGCTGTTCCTCTTTTCCGGAACCATCGTGTTTTTTCAGAGCTTCTTTAGCACACAGCAGCAGCCCACCGTTATAGCCATGACATACACGGGGTGACATTGAAATTGCGAATTGTGGGGGTCAGGGGGGGGGTTGTACTAATTATTATGCATGGCCGTGTTCGTATGACCATAGACCCTCGCATCCCCACAATGCCGGGACGGAGCACGTCGGGTTTTCACCCACCAGACAGACATTGCTTGCACCAAGGGGGAGGGGTGGGGGGAAGCGGGGCGTGGGCCGGAATTTAACCACGACTTGTTGATAGGATCGGATCTACTTTTTTTTTTTTTTTTTTTTTATCCTCCGACGGATTGGTAAAAATAAAGCTTAAGCTCACCACACTTCCACGTTCGTGTCGTGTGTCAATTTAGCCCAGTTGGGCACGTTGACCCGACCTGACCCCCGAGAGGAGCAGGTGCGGTGGAGATAGCCACCCGGGAGAGTCATCTCTCCCGGGTAGTGTGGGACTTGCGTTTGCTCACCCACCAACAAAAACCAAGGCTATGAGGCCTTCCCGCCGGACTCGGACCAGTTACGGTCCACCCTACCCGTTGGGGCGTTGGTCCTACGATGATCCACTTACCCTTCTCGGGATACGTTTCAAGAAATGCGGTGTACAGCTCCTAGTTCTCGACTCGAGCGTTTCGAGTCTTTTGGGATAGGCTGTGTCTATTACGGGGGGGACCATGGTAAATAGGACCTACGGTACTCACAAAAACCTACATATTTCCCTTTTTTTACCAACACTTGTTTGGTCCTGTCTACTATTTACTATGGCTCCCCGTAGTAGCACTCAGTCGTCGTCGCTTGGTGTGGTTCTCGAAAGGAGACAGACGAATTGTCTCCGGTAGCTTCAGCATCGAAAGGGGAGCTCCCCCGTGTCACCCTCAGTGCTTTGTAGGTGCCGGAGTTTTGCTCGTACACGCGTACTTCGTGTATAGTTGGGGGGGGGGGGGGAGGGGCTAGTTAGTCGAATCCAGCAGCAGGAAAAGCCAGGAGCATCCTAACCCTAACCCAGAAATGAGTATAGTTTCGAGGGGACGCAAGGAGGCGAATCGTAGTATTAAATAGTATTAGTAGCAGTAGTGTCTTGGGGGAAAATTGAGTTTGACAGGATGATATACTCGTACTTGTACACCTGCACTGTGTTAGGAGGTGTTTCTTACCAGCTTTCATTGCCAAAGCGCATCATCGTGTAGGGTCGATATTTCCGGTCTACAGAGCACGCGTTCATACTGCTGTACATCGATGTTTTCGTTTTTTCAACCGATCCCCTCTTAGAACAGCCTATACAAGGCACGCCGGACAGCCCCATACCTGGTATTTTATGTCTTTATGTCTGTTACACGGCAAGGGGTCGGGGTCGAGCAATCCCCGCGCAAACCTTATCATAGGCAGGCGTAGGGCCGGTCGAAGCTCTACAGTATACGCGTCGGCCGGTTCAGCCGGACGGACATCACGCTTCGAGATCGAATCACGTGTCACCGTTTTGTTGTTGTTGGTGTTTTCCTTTTGTGGGACGGTACATGGAGTCCCGCACCTGGTAGAATACCTCTTGTTCAGATTTTGAGGTGTGAAGACGCACACCGAGGTGGGGTGTGTGGCGTTACCATACTCTCGGGGGATCAAGAGACGAAGTGGTCTCAAAAGAGAGACCCAGCCGAGAGGTGACGGGACTTGGAGGAGTGTAACGATACAGAGGCGGTACCATCTGCCAGGTTGGGATACAAAGGGGACCTGTGGGCATCCGTATTTTTTGTGTATCGCTCGTTTCTGCCGTGTACCGTAGTTGTGTACATGGGCAGGAACAACTGCAACGAAAATCGTGAGTAAAACAATTTTTTGAGGGTCGGTACCCCTTCTATAAACGTACATCATCGGCAGTTTAGTTAGACGGACATCGCGATTCAGGGTTTCGGGGTTTGTGATGGAACCGATACATATATGTGAGCCGTTTCTTTTATTCTTTTCTACCGGGTATTTGTTCTTTTTCTTGTTTTGTTTTGTTTTTACTCATCCTGTTTTGTCCTGTTAGAGCTGTGCAGGAATGGACACGTCGTCGCCCAAATCGCGGGGTAAACCGTTTTGTAGCGTCGGTCGAAGTGCTGTAAGAATCCGTGCAACAGCATCATCGGCCGTTTTTTGTGTGTTCCGATTTTAATTTTTGTTTCGCCTTGTTGTGTAGGCAGGCAACCAAAGCTGGCAGGCAATCAATGCAAAGCAGGCAGGCGAAAATATAGAGATGTTGGATACCGCAATACGCGGTGTGTATCCAGAGAGAGAAAGCGGGGAAACCTCGAGATGGCTGCGCATACCCTCCCTTGGGTACGAGGAGGAGTAGGGGGGATGCTTTGGATATGCCGCGGTAGCAATGCCAGACAAGGTGAACACAAGTCATTCATTTGTGGTGTTCCCTAACGGTAGGCGTTAGCCCTCTACACACAGGGTCTCCAGTTTGGGAGGCATTTCGTTGTCTGCTCGTCCGCCCGTCCGCGCTAAACAAACATGGTTTAGTCAAATGATTTGTCTCCGAACAACATACTGATCGCGGAACACGGCAAGGATATGGGTCGGCGTGCTGTTCCCTAGGTGCTCCCGTTATACGTGCGCGTATGGCGATTGGGGTCGGGGTGGTGGTGGTGGTGGTCGGTGTAATGGCCTAGGTTAGATATCGGATCGGAGCTGCCAATCTGAACAGCAACAAGTGACAACCCACCTAATTTTGTCCGAATGTATATGAATGCCTATGTTCGATCCCGTGTGCGCTTTTTCGTTCACCTGGACGCTGCATCACGAAATCTGAGCATGACACTGCCGCCGTTTGAGCCCGAGCTTTTTTAGTCTCCACCTTCCACATAGAAGTCCTACTATTTAGTTGACAGCTGTCTTCTGATAGGCGCTAACCAAATTCACGATTTGCATATTATAACTCTGGACGAAGCATACTACCAGGTACACCGCATTCCCCCCCCTTTTGTCTTGTGTGGCCGTAAACTTGTTACCGTGGGCAGTGAGCGTTTAGATCGAGGCCCTGCCACTGTGACGAGAAATGACAAGGGTGGAGCGCAGCTACGGTGAAGTAACACTTGTGATGACGGAGGAAATAGTGCTGGGAAGAAAAGGGACTGATATGTATGTAGCTGAAGGTGGAGATAAGAAAGAGTAATCAGGGTGGGCGTATAACCACTGCCTGATCACCTCGGTAATAAGGTGTATAGACGCCGCTGCCTACGGGTATAGGTGCTCCTTTACGGGCAGTTGTTGTACCGACCGACTGCCCGTCCTTTAGCAACTTCTCTGATATTCACGGCGGCCAAAGTCTCTGCCAGTTTTCGAGAGTTTCCTCCTCGGTTTTCCGTCGCGAATATCCCAAACCACTAAAAAAATATTAGCTCGATTCTTGAAGACAATTATTGACCTCGATTCTTGACCCCGATTGCCGCGGTTTTTCTACCACGATTCTTGAGCCCGATTTTCGCGATTCTTGACCTCGATTCTTGCCGATTCCAGCGCGGTATGGCGTTTGTCTGGAGAGGGGATCCTTGCGTCGGGAGACGAGGTTGAGTACGATACATCGCTGTACGACGAATACTACACATCGACCTTCGAGGCTGTTATGTTCGCGTGGTCGTGTCGATACGTGTATGTGTGCAGCAGCACGGGTAGCCATAACGCAGGATCAGAGGGAGCGTCCGCATGCCCAGCATTCACGTGCTTGGTGCGCATACCAGGTATTAGTATTTTGTGAGATGATGGTCCCATCTTGATCAGTGGTATGATTTCAGTCGAGAGCGCTCGTTCGTGTGATATCAGTCTCTCTCTGCGTTATTCTCTTGTAAGATGAAATAACCACCGTGCACCAGCACCACAGCAGCAGCTGGTTTCTCTCTGTGATTATTTGTGACACGTCATGAGATTCAAGTCCTTTGCCTACGACGTGCTAAATTCCAATCCAAGCTTGTATCACAAGACGTACGTATAACACAGTACCTGGTAGTATCTACCAGGTGTTAATTTTATATAGACAGCGTGATGCCCAATTTATAACCTCATTAATTTATAGTATTTCCTCTGATGATACCAACTTGTTAAAAAAATATCCCTACCTGGTATATACCTCACATACTCCAAAATCAACTTTTTTTTGTAAAAGCTCCCTTCGTGCAACGTAAAAAAAAAACTCTCACAACATGCTCCGCAATCGCCTTTTTTTGTAAGCTGCCTTCGTGCAATGTTCCAAGATCTTGTCATTTGCGGCGTAATCTTCGAAACACGCATGTGTTCCTGCCCTCCTGCGCTTTCTCCTGCGTTTTGAACATCCGGTCCCCGTCATCTTCCCCCGCTTCTCCCGAATTCCATCGAAATAAGAGTCTTTCGAGCTACCGAGGGCAATCCTCGCAATCCTCTCAGTTGTCTTTTGTACACTACTCACGCCGCGCTGTGGGCTATTGCAGACAACAAATCAGTACCTCCCTCTATATAGCTCTACAACAACACCCAATTTCCAAATCATCCTTCCTATCTCCTTCTACCGCAGCATACTGCTGTACACACACAATCATGCACGCTCGACACGAGAAGGTATCTTCGTATCTTCCCTACCTAACCAAGTATGTTTGTCCCGCCGCGTTGTTGGTGGAGATCGTATGAAGCTTCAGTTCCGCCGCACTTTGCCGTTACATGCCGTTACATATAATATATCGAAAACCCGTCGGATTATTTAATATAACCTCCTACTTTCATCATTCTCCTGTCGCCTGATCTACACGCGCACCTTTCACCAAGCAAGTATGCTGTTGACGACAAGAGGATCTTCTAAAGCGAAGGTGAACGTCACGTCAGAGTTTACTGTAGTACTGGCGTGTCCCTGACTTTCTTTCGTATCGTATCACGTTTTTCCCAACTTCGTAGGTAATCGTGTATCATGCCGAATGAGCGATCATCGTCTGTTTGTTGTATAAAACGCGCCCGTATCTAATACCGTAGCAATGATCATCCGTGCGCACACTTCGTCGAACCAACATTCCACAGATGCTCCGACTATACTCGATACTCCGAGTATACTCGGAGTATCGAGTAATGTTCGTACTCCGAGCACTCCGAGTATTGGAGTACTGGTGGCCTAAATACTCGGAGTACTTGGAGTGTGAGCAGCACTGAAGGCCCAAATAAATACTCCGATTACTGGGAGTATGAGCAGTACTTAAACTCGAGTACAAGCAGTATCCGGAGTACAAACATCGAAATTACTCGGGGTACTCCGAGTTGGAGAGCAACACTCTGAAACACCCGGACTCGGAGTGTTACTCGCACCTCGGAATATGAAACCCCGAAATACTCCGAGTATTGAAGTATTCGCAGTACGAAAGGCCCAAATACTCCGAGTACTCAAGGTACGAGCAGTACAGGATCCCTATATTATACTTCAAGTACACAGAAAGTATTCCAAGCATGGAACCCCGAAATACTCGGAGTGCAGCAGTATTCCAGAGTATGTATCTGTACCCCGAAATACTCCGAGTACAAGCAGTATCTATAGTATCTGTACCCGAAATAATCCGAGTACGAGCAGTATCTAGAGTACTGGACCCCGAAATATTTGAAGTAAAAACAGTATCTAGAGTATTCACCTCTGAATTGCTTGTATTCCAAGAAGTATCTAGAGTATTGAACCCCGAAATACTTGAAAGCACGGGCAGTATCAGAAGTATACTTCATACAGAGCCCCCCCGCTGTCAGGAAACTCACTCGTACGAGTTTTGGTAAGGAAGGCTTGTTTTGTGTCACGAATAAGAAATTGTTGCTCAGAAACTCAGCAAAGTCGTTGGTCTCGTAAGAAATAGAAGCTGATGTCTCACCATAAACAAGAAAAATCATCGCATAAGGATAATAAATTTGCAGGGTTGGGTGCTATACCTGGTAGTAAATACCATATATATGTATGATATATTGGCCAATAGTAGACTGTGCTCAATGGTGACAACTAAATAAGAAACCGAGCCTCGATGCCAAGCTGGCGTTTCTTTCTTACTATTAAAATAGCGGAAGACTTTTTCTGTGGACGTCAGCATGGAACTACAGTATACGTGACCTAATAAGAAACAGGCCAATAAGAAACCCAGGCTGAGATTTAGAGAAACATGAAAATTCGAGAATCGATTCTTTGTCTTGAAATTAGTGTATAAAGTACCCTCTCTCAAATAAGAAATCCATCCTGGACCATGTTTCTTGTTTTTTATTAGGTGCCCTATATACTCTATACCATGAGTTGTTATTTCTCGTATTTTTGCAACTTCGAAAATCACCAACACCACAAATGCTCCGAGTATGCTCGATACTCCGACTATACTCGGGGTATCGAGTAATTTTCGTACTCCGAGTACTCCGAGTATTAGAGTACTGGTGGCCTAAATACTCGGAGTACTTGGACTATGAGCAGTACTGAAGGCCCAAATACTCCGAGTACTGGGAGTATGAGTAGTACTCAGTACCCGGAGTACAAACATCTAAATGACTCGGAGTACTCCGAGTATCTCGAGTATTGAACCTAGGGATACTTCGTCGTCCGAGTAAAATACTCCGAGTAATACTCTAACCCGGAGTATCTTGGAGTATAAAACCCTGAAATACTCCGAGTATTGAAGTATTCGCAGTACGAAATGCCCAAGTACTCCGAGTACTTGAAGTAGGAGCAGTACAAAATCCCCAAATACTTCAAGTACAACGAGTATTCCAGAGTAATGAACCCCAAAATACTCGGAGTACAGCAGTATTTCAGAGTATCGAACCCCAAAATACTCCGAGTACAAGCAGTATTGAGAGTGATCATACCCGAGATACTCCCAGTACGAGCAGTATCCCGGAGTATCGAACCCTGAAACACTCCGACTGCACGAATAATTAAGTGCCTGAAAGTAATATATCTCCAATACTCGTTACTTTACTCCAAGGTGCTCGGAGCATCTGTGCAGCATTCATCTGCACCTTCCCATATTGATATCTTACGAGCATCGTCTGGCCTTTGCGCAGGACGTCCCAATCCGGCACACTCTTCTGTCGATGACCACCACCATAATTACAGCCGCCCTTCGTTCGGATACGTCTCGTACGGCATTTACATTTTCTGTTACCACTGCTGCTGCCGTCTCCATCATCGTCGTGTTTGTGATGCAGTAAGTTCGACATCGTTTTCATTTCATTATCCTACCAGCACGGTCGTCTGACCTCTGCTCTGACACCTCGACTTGACACACCTTATCCTCTCGATTAAAGTGATAATATTTACGACCGTTCATTCGGATATTTCGGCGTCCAATCCTGCGGGCACTTCTTGCACCCGTGGCATTCGGATATTTAGTACTACTCACACTCGCACTTACTCGCCATATATATTCAGGCAGTATTTCGAGGTTTGAAGTTGAGTACTACTGCTCATACTCCCAGTCACTCGCAATGTTCAGGCCGCAAGCACCCTATTAATAATAGTCTCAGCATTCAGAGTACGAACTTTGCTCGATACGGAAACAGTCGATGCTCCGATTGTGGTCCCTCTGCTGTGCGTTTATCGTACTACCCGCAGATTGTATTGCATCGTACTGCTGCAACCAACGACTAATAAAGTTGCAGTGTGAGATTCCAGAGAGGGAGCAAGCACATCGAATAAATATTGCACAATTAATTCATAATTTAACGCCTACTGAGGTCCTACATAAAGTGACTTACAAAGTGGCTTTCATGAATTTAAAGCACGGGGCCACAATTAATGTCCATCCTATGTACGTATTGGCTCACCTATTATAGCTCCTTTATTGCCCACAGGAATCTGGCCCGACCGCCGTGGGGGCGGGAGGGCCTTTTATCCCCTAGTATATAGATATTTTCTCGTGTAACCGACAAAAAAAAATCAAGTCATTACGTGTGCGGGTCCTATGAGTGAATCAGTGTCCGATGAATGAATCAGTGCATCGAAAATATTTTCCAATTTTATCAGTGGGTTGACGTAAAATCAACGACACCAAACAGCAGCGGTTGGCAAAACAGTTCGCGTACGAGCGACACCAACATATAGCAGCAGCCACCTTGCCCACAGACGGTCCACGATACCCCACGGTGTACACAGCAGTTTCACGGAATCCCACACGGCCTTCCCACGGTATTGGAAAAAACAGACAAAACGGAAAAATGGGAACGAAACAAAAAATGGGAACGGACGTTTTTTTTTAGAAAGCAAACCAATTGTGTACAACTCCAAGAAAAAAAGTTGACAGTCCTGTGGGGCTGTACAGCAGCCTTCGAATGAGCTGTCGCTCAGGCTGGAAGTCCTCGGCATCGCCGCGGTAGCCAGCATCTAGAGAAATCACAATAGAGCCAGCGTATATCGCTTTTTGCGCCCACCCGAAGGCACGAGATGGAGCATGACCGTTCTGACGAGCTCCTCTCACAGGGCTGGCCAAGGGGTTTCGCAGGATCATTTTGGTTCTCTGATACACCACATGGTTCTGGAGATACGGCTTGGTTCTCATTTTAGGCTTCGTTCCCATTTTTCCGATTTGTCTGTTAAAACCCAGGCGCACGGGTGCTTGGCGCGTTGGCACGCTCATTCAGAGCTGTGGGTGAAGACCAAGATGCCGTGGGGCGGTAGGTAGAAAGGGGTGATAGAAGTATCAATTACTGTTGTAGTATGGCAGACCGCCACCTCGGTGGAAGTAGGCCCCCGTTGCGAGAGAACTTCGGCGAAGTGTGTTCAAGGGGCACACAAAGCCACTGAAAGCAAATGGTGACAATAATCTAAACTAGCATCGTGGGTACTTACTTGTTAAGGCGAGAGGCACCGGCCCCTTCGGGGGCCGTGTCGTTGAAAAACCGTTTCGTGCCCCTTCGGGGGCCGTGTCGTTGAAAAACCGTTTCGAACCTTGAGCGCAAATAAATGTGTAACGGTCTTCAGCGGTGTTTGCCCAGAGCGGTTCCGCGTCTTGGGAACTCCTCTTCCTACCAACGTCGAGCGTTCTCGAAAGCTTCCTGACAAAGGCATTATTTGTGGACACACACGAGCACGTCAGCTCAAGGATGGATGTGATTTGTGACCATGTCGTGTCGTGTATATTCCTTGAATTGTACCTTCACTTGCCACGTCATCCCTCTCGCCTAATAATAATGCTGAAAACCAAACTTGAGTACGTATCGTTCTGAGCAGGTAAATGATGTATGTACCCGCGAATCATACGCCACTTACGATTCAAGCCCCCCCCCCCCCCCCACCCGCTCGCTGGGCCCATCACGGTATTATTGTGAAGGAAACTAAAATATTTTTGTGTTCTATTATCGACGACGTAGACCTCATATAATTGACACCGCCGCGCCATTGCTCTCACAGCATCCGAAGATTTCCCAAGACAGTTGTACACGGGCACCCCGCAACTCTCTGCAGCACATCGGAGAGGTGCATCGGGGCAGGTATCCTCGATAATATATATACCGATTCATAGCG
Source organism: Nereocystis luetkeana (assembly GCA_031213475.1). NCBI lineage: Eukaryota > Phaeophyceae > Laminariales > Laminariaceae > Nereocystis > Nereocystis luetkeana. The sequence continues at coordinate 154,694 of JARUPZ010000019.1, forward strand.
GTTGAAAATTCCAAAGCGGCAACGAGGGGGAGGTGTGTAACTAACTGGAGTAAATACGACGCACACTGCTCATATACACGCTTATATACACACCCGATAACAACGAGTGAAACGCAAACCACTCCTCCTCCTCCTCCTCCTCCTCCTCCTCCTCCTCCTGCTCCTGCTCCTACGCTAGGATTACCGAGACCGCACTCGCCTAAATCGGGTTGGCACCAGTCTCTTACCCTACTCGACGCAAAGTGATGCCAAGCGCACGTACGTGCGGTCTCGTCCTGACTCGGACCCGTGCCTACGGTACGAAGGGATAGCAATGATTAGGGGGGTTTAGCAATTTTTCAGTCTGAGACCTTTTCTCAGTGACGGTGGAGCGCTTCTCAGCCGCCGCAGTCAACCATTCATTGCAGCTCTTAAGGCCCCCCAGCATCTATCTTTGGATCCGATTGCACTATATACGTTTGTTTCTACATCAGACGCTCGATACCAGTCTGACCAAATAAATGTAAGGTACATTTCGACGTCCTGTTACCATCTAAACGCCCCTTGTGCATTTACGATTAGACTGGTACATCCCCTGACCCTTGGGGTTGATTGTGTGTACACCCCGCATACAGAGGAGCCCATACCCCCGGGGTAAATAAAACCCTTTGAAACAGATAAAAAAAATCGCTTTTGTTGGAGAGCTCCTCTAGTAGTGAGGATAGGATAGGAGCCCTGACGCGTGCTGCTACCATGGGGGTTGCAAATAGGGGTATACATACAGTGGATGCGGGCTGCGGTAGGGTTGCACCGAGATTTTAGTCTGAAAACAGTAGAGACTAATCCTACACGAGCTATGTGACCTCAGGTGCATGACGAAACGCATACCTGGTACACTTTTTTCTTAAATAATAAGAACGATCTTAGGTATAGTACTGTACCAGGTATGTAGTAGTTCTCATCAGTCAGAAAAAACAAAGGGACAAAAAGTGCCACTGGCCCCCCAATCATTGTAGCGCGAGTCCGCACGTCCGATCAGCACCTTTTGCCTTCCAAGGCAAATGTTTGTGATTGACGGAGGAGTCATCCCACGGTAGGGGTTGCACTTTTTGGGCCAAAGGTTTCTGACCAATTGACTTCCTTTAGTGAGGAACCACCAGTTAGGATGAAAAATTTACTCAGACACTCGTTTTAGAACTAGCGCATACAAGTGCCGGTTGGGTGGCACGAACGAATTTCTTCGAAGTATTATATCGGGTGAGATATCGAGCTCTAACTGTGAGGGGCTCAGGAACTTCTGATGCACCCGTTCTGTGGGAGGGCTCGGAGGAGGTCCTGAACTGAGGAACCGCTCGCTGTTTTGAGCCTGGAACCCCTTTTCGTGTTCGCACAATGTTTTTCGTCAGCAGCACTTACTATTATTGCAGGTCATGAGGTAGTTCATCGGGCTAAGCCTACTACATACAGCAAGCAGTACACGTTTTTATCAAAAGTCAGTTTTGGCTTACTGACATAGCAATGGAGCTCCTCACCTCAGGCGAGGAGTGTACACCCAGAAAAAATGGGTTGCTACGTACCTACCCCTCTGTCGCAGCAATCGTCGCCCCTCAGAAGATTTAGGTACTCCGATTGTCGCTCGAGTCCTCGAGAGGAACCACAAAGCTTTCGGTGACCGATCGAAACGCATCTCTAGACGCAGGCAGTGTAACCACCGCCCCATCGAGGGTTTCCCTGGCTTCACCCGCCGACGGAACAGGACAAGCGTTCGGGACCCCCCCCCCCCCGCTGGGGCAAACAACAAGAGAGCCACGATAGCTACCCAACTACACGGCTGTACATAGAATCTGACTCACGTCCGAAGTCGCTCTGCGTGCTCCTTTCTAAGAACCGCGAGATTTCGTGATGGATAGAGCTGAGGACTTCCATTGTATGCACCTGCTGCATGGTTTTCGCTCTCGTCCCCTATAACACCGAGGTTCGCAGTGCGGGTACGGGTGGCGGAGCTTCCCACAATGCTTCAAAAGTGTCCTGCACGCGGTGTATGTTCAGGCATATCACGCCGAGCAGCCGGGACGGGGGAAGCTTTCTGCCGCCTCGGCATTATTGTTTCCTGTCGTCCTCACTCGTAACAGTTGTGACTCTCAACAATCATGTCTGCGCCATCCACTTTCAAGGCCCTCCCTGCGTTGTCTGCGCTTTCTGCCGCAGTTTGAGCGACCGTCCCAGGATGGTCCACCCCATCGGCTGCTGCGTTGTCTAATGCAGCTTGAGCGACTGTCCTAACCTGGCCGACCGTTCCAACCTACTCAACCCCATCGGCTGCTGCTACAACAGCTGGGGCCACCGGAGTCCCCTGCTCAGCGGTCTGCATGATTGTTTTCGGGGTCCATTTGGTGTCGTTTTATTAAAATATTTTTTCCTACCAACCATGGATAATCGCTGGCGGGAGGCAACGTGCACCACTGGGAGAGCTCCAAACACGTATTTTAAAATGTCATTTGAACGGGTCGAGGGCGCTTATATGCGCGAAAAAATGGTTAGCTGCAGGGGCGGGAACTGTTGACGAGAGGGGCACGGGTGGACAACGGCGTCTCATCGTGAAGTGACCTGTAGGTGTACGACAACCGTTACAAAGAAATAAAGCTCCACGTAGTAGTACCGGGCAGTTCCTCCCATACTCCGTAGACTTTTCTTGAGAAATCGTTACCCGCGGCGAGCTGGCCTTGGGGGGCCCATGCATGGAGCCAAAGCAGGACCACACCGATACAAGCACCTTCGTTTCAGAAAACCAGAAAAGTAAGGAAACCCTTTCGTATGCTGATCTCTCGAATAAAATCTATACGCCCGTTGATCCGTAGTTAACTCCATATATGAGGCACAACAACAACAATACGGCAGCAGAAGAATGGCGAAAAATCAGGGGGTTTCCTCTCTCCTGCCCCCACCGCGCAAAAACGATCGCTTTTTTTATGCGACTTGTCACGAGTCCCCCTTTCGGAATAATCCCAGAAACGTTTTTATCTCTCACGCGAGAAAAACATGGCATGCACGTAACGGTGTTCTTTCGAAGCCGACGCACCGGTTTCGTCTCGTCTCTCCCTACCTCCAGAGAGGGCTTCCGTAAACCCCAACAGTCCTCCACCAGGGTTTTTTTCAAAGTCGTTCGGTCACGAGCGGTTTATTCTAACTCTGACGACCGCATCCTCTGTCACCGTTCGTTCTCGACAACCAAGGCCACAAATAGGGAAGCCGAACGCGAACGCCTCCATCGTTAGACCTCAATGCGTGGTCGTTGTCTCCTTGACGTCACCAAATCGGCGACATCGCGGGGGGAGACTAAGCTGGCCCATGTGAAGGCACGCGTGGACCGTCCCAGTTGATGCCTTCAAAGATATCGCTGCCCCCGCTGGTTTCGGAGTTTCTTGGAAGCAGCGACCGCCGCGGAACACCGGCGGCAAAGCAAATCGAGCTACTACTGTAGGCAAGCAAGTCTCCCATACGTGGACTCGTGACGCTGAAGTTGCGGTAGCACGGTGGGCGACATTACAAGCGCAAACACATGCGCACTATTCTACGCCATTTTGATGAAAAAACGAGTACGTCACGTCGTCTCGATAAATGATTCGCCGCTACGTACGTACTGTATGTAAGTGTCCACAGTACATGATTGCTAAGGACGGGCAGCACGATTCAAGGGGGGGGGGCATGCATGACAAACAACATGACGCGTTCGTGGCGTTTTTTTTAACGCATAGCGCAGTGTGCACACCGTAGGAATGCTGGAGCTGTACCTTCCCGTGGCTCCACAATGCGGAAGGCTTTTCCCTGTCTACCACTGCCAAAGCCTCAATCCACGAGCATTACTTACCTGGACCCCGCTCTAAACCATATTCGCGACATCCCGCATCCCCTTCATGTAGTCTGGAGCATTGACGGCGTAATCAACGTTCTGCCACCAGTCCCTGCCGAGTGGGCGACGCCGAGCGAACCATGAACTTGGAAGTCTCGATGGCGTTCTTTGTTGAAAATTGACGAGCACGATGTAACGACTGTTCACGACGAGTCGCGAATCGTTGTTTTTGAGTCGGAATCATTTATAGCCCTCTTTATTTTCTCTTACCGGTGCAGGCGGTCACCGATATTCGTTCTCCCTCAGACCTGTTCGCATGTATAAATATGTGTGCGACACGGCAGTAAATACTTCGGAGTACCTCGTTTAGAGTAGGGCTGACCGCGGTCAATATTGGTCACGGCGAATAACCTCGTACCGCACTGTGCAGGGTCGTATATATCACTCAACTAACTCCTAAAACCGGGGCTAACCTTTTTACTGCCGCACTTTACAGGGTCGTACATCTCACTTTACTCCTAACTCCAAGTAGTTTATCCCCAACAAGAAGATGGGGTGTACAGTCCTACAGGGAGTAGCGTACCGTACAACACGCATGATAAGACACACACCCTTTCAAAGCGGATTTTCTTGACTATAATGGAGAAGGTGACAACCGCGCCGAGCGATATGCGCGTCCGTCCGTGGAAATATCTCATCGCGAGAATTTTCCAAAAATCAACCCTTTTGGTGTGGGTACGCCCTGCCGAGGTTTGGAGAAGCTCGGCTCTTATGTTCGTCCCTATAGGGGTGTGTTATGTTGTCACACGTGTGATATGGCACGTGGTAGCTTATCACCCGTGTGATACGGTAGTGTTGTCTCATCACCCGTGTGATACGGTGTGTTGTCTTATCACCCGTGTGATACGATGTGTTATCTTACCACCCGTATGATACGGTGTTATCTCATCACCCGTGTGATACGGTGTACTCTCTTATCCCCCGTATGATACGATGCATTATCTTATCACCCGTGAGAGATACGGTATGTTATCTTATCTCCCGTGTGATACCGTAGTGTTATCTCATCACCCGTGTGTTACCGTAATGTCATCTTATCACCCGTGTGAGATACGGTATGTTATCCTATCACACGAGTGATACGGTAGTGTTATCTATCACCCGTGTGATACCGTAATATTATCTTATCACCCGTGTGAGATACGGTATGTTATCTTATCACACGTGTGATACGGTAGTGTTACCTTATCATCCGTGTGATACCGTAATATCATCTTATCACCCGTGTGATACGGTAATGATATATTATCACCCGTGTGATACGGTAGTGTTATCTTATCACCCGTGTGATATGGTACATGCATGCGGTACATAACCCAACGAAGCCAGAACATTTACAATATTTTGGGCACCCTTTCATGTGCGTTTGTCTGTTGCGAAGTACCAAAGAAAACTCGACACACAGATTTTCCGGCAGCGTGGTGGAGATTATCACAACCATAACGATGGCGGTCTACGCCTCAGGGGGGTGGTGGCTAGTCGAGCCCTTCTGGACGAGAGTGCTCCGCGCAGCGAAGGCTTTTAGCAGCAAGAAGAGTAAACTCCCACGAACATCGGAAAACGGGGCACCAGAGCTAAGTAAAAAACCTTCGTATAGATTGAGCAGAAACTTCTCGGCAACTGCCCAACTGCAGGCCCTGCCTGTATTTTTTCGTGATTCGTATGTAGACCACACGCAGGTCCCGCTGACACTTCGAACGCCAGAAAATTGAAGACGGCGGAGCCGTCAGGAGTACAGTATGACGGGAGCCCATAGTAAATAGGACCTGGCATTGTTAGTAAAAATAGGGATTCCGGAAGTTTATAGATTTTGGTGTCTACTGTAGGCCCTATTCACTATGGTCCCCCGCATTAGTAGAAACTACTGTATGACAGACGAAGAGGAACATAGAATCAGGCGTTTTGTATCGTGGCGAAGCACTGTTCAACATATACGAATCGAGATAAACCCGCCCACTCCTCCTCCGCGCTCGCTCTCGACCCATTTCTTCTGCTCTAGCCCTGCGGCCCGACTATTTAGCGGGTCATCTCCAACATAAGCCTCGCTGTTGCTTCTCCTGCTGCTACCTCCGCTGCCACCCTCGGAGTAACGGCCGCCACCCCCGCCGCCGCCGCCACCACCGCCGCCGCCGCCGCCGCCGCCGCCGTTGAGCACGCCATGTTCATATGGGGGAGAGTTCCGTGACTGTGTCGAGTCGTTCACGCTAACGTCTTTGCAACGCACGCCTTCCGTGCTTCCCCTTTCAGCCGCTCGATGGAGCGCGGAGTTTGCCCCGAAGCGCTGGGTATGGGTTTGGGTCTGCGGGGAGGCACTGGGGGCGCCTGGCCCGAATAAGTTGATGAACAGTATGGTTCTCCTCGCTGCTGGTTGGGCTGGTCTGGTTAGGTTTTCGGGGGAAGCGGGGGTGGTAGTGTTCGACCTGCATAGATCGATGGAGCATATCACGCCCTTCTGGGGGGAGGCTCTGCGGGCGTTCGAACTGCACGCCTCGAAGGACCTCACTTTGTCGCCTGGAGGGGGCCGCTGGGGACGCTCGATTATCTACACGCATCGGTGCGGCCCTCCGCACTGCCAGTCGTGGCTCGGGTGGAGCCACCGGGGGTGCCACTGTAGGTCTCCATAGTCCGGTGGAGCGCCTCGTAGTTCAGTGTGCCGTCCGGAAGGAGCCGCTGAGAGCGCTCGATCTGCAGATGTCGGTGGAGGACCTCGCAGTTCACTCTGTTGCCCGAACGGGACCACTGAGAGCTTTGTATCTGCGTAAACCGGTGGAGGATCTCGTTAGCCCACTTTGTCATCTGGGGGGGGGACCGCTGGGAGTGCTCGGCCTGCATGCTCGGATGGGGCGTCTTGCGGTTCAGTCGCTATGTCGCCTGAGGGGAGCCAGCGGGGGCGTTTGGTCTGTATCTCTCGCCGCTGGGGCGCTCTGCCCTCGCGTTCTCTAGGCCTAGGGGGGGAAGCGCCGGAGGTACTCGACCTACGTTAACTGGTGGAGCTCTTTCTTTACTTGCCGTAGCGAGCGCGTCCTGTGGGACCACCGTGAGGGCCGGAAAACGAGACGGTGGGCGTTTCTCATGCCGCCATACTGTACAGAATGTGAGCATATATCATAAAAGGGCGGGACCCCTTATGCAGGTTGGGCATGGCCGATGGTGTTCATGGTGTTTTTGGCAGTCCGGGAAAAATGAATACCGCGCAGGACTGCGTCGTCTGGCATATCTGTCGTATGCGTTAGGGGCCCCTTGGCCGTGTTCCGTACGGAGAGTATGTCCGGCAGCAAGCGTGAACGGCGCATGGCCTGTGCTGACACGTTTCAAGTGTTTTCCTAGTCACTACCGGTGGCCTAACTATCTATGCTGCTAACGAGAGGTTGGCTATGCCTATCGCATGGTACGGTACATGGGAAGAGTCTTCCGGAAAAGTCTATTCAAGCTGAGCAAGAATGGTAGGTATGGTGTCAAGCCAATACCGCGCCCCCCCCCCATCATTGTATACTTTTAGCCCACGGACAGAAACGTGATCAAGAGTGCGAACGCGAAACACACAAAAAAAACAACGCCAAACCACATGACATGTGACCCGTTGTTTTGCAGGTTTCCCCTGCTGTAACTATCGTCCGCCCCCTCGCCCATGCGTTTTCATGCCATGTCCCGAGCGTAAACGCCAAGAGGGCCGAGATAAAGCATCCGAGATACGCGAACCGAGGGAAGAGAAGGCGACTAGCACCGCACTTGTTTCCCTACACTGTAGTACCCAACGACGTCAATCAGTACCTCCTGCAGCATGTCGGCCCTGATTCCTCCTCCTATTACGGGGGACCATAGTTAATAGGACCTATGGTATAAACAAAAACCTATATATTTACATATTTTTAGTAACAATATTTGGTCCTATATACTATGGTCCCCCGTAATAGAGAGATGGAAGTTCTAATTTGGTCACAAGATCAATGAATGGTACGTGGGTAAGCTTGAGACCAAAGCAATACGATACTCACAAGGGGAGCGGGTCTACTGTAGACAGCAGCGCTGACTGAGTATCTCAGTGATTCATCCTTTGTGAACAAACGCCTGTGATTGCAGACGCAGACTACGACGCGAGATGCTCAAACGAGCGGTAGCGTTGCATAGACGTGTGGCGGTGTCACTTTTACCGTGCGTACGAGTTCTGCCGCCGAAGCACACATATTTAGTTATATACGAAGGATCTGGAATGCCGATGTCTGATTATCCGGTTTCGAACTTGCGAATAAATATATCCGAAACTCTCGTGATCAAGCTCTCGATGCCCGTTCTCTTCGGTGTCCTCTTCCGCGCTGACGGCCCTTCCTGGCCTTGTCTCCGTTCACACCAGTCTTCACGTAAACAATCGCTGTCCGCCCTCTTCATGCGTTTTACATTTCACTCGTGAAACAAACATCTTGCGATTGACCGACCACATGACCGGAGAAAAGGAGCACCAAGCGGGTCGTAGATATCTTGATATCTTAATATCTTGATATCTTGAAGGAGAGAAGCCGGAGGGGGTTAGTAGTCCGTAAGAGTACTGAACGGTCAGGTAGTTATTAATAGTATTCCGAAAAGTGAGAAAAGGGAAGTACAAAGTGTGGAGCACTACCGTGAACTACTGTAGGAACTCCCACGGCCAACGAACCGTTCGACGCAGAATCCGAGAGGGGAATCAACGAGTGGGCAGAGGCGGGCGTAGATGCACCAGAATGGGAAGACAGTGGTTCTTAACGGGTACAGAGAGAGTCCACAAGGGAGTGAGTAAATAAGCGTGTAGCTAAACTAAAGAATAGGAAGGCAGCAGGGGCAGACCAAACAGTGAATGAATTTACGGAGTACGGGGGAGAAGGAATGATGCGGGCGTAGATGCACCAGAATGGGAAGACAGTGGTTCTTAACGGGTACAGAGAGAGTCCACAAGGGAGTGAGTAAATAAGCGTGTAGCTAAACTGAAGAATAGGAAGGCAGCAGGGGCAGACCAAACAGTGAATGAATTTACGGAGTACGGGGGAGAAGGAATGATTGCCATTTTGGTTATGTTCCGTAACAACTGAATATGGAAAAACGAGGACGCGCCTAGGAGGTGGAGAAAGGGAGTAGTAGTAGGAAACTTGTTGAGGAAAGGAGATAAGGTTGGCCCGGGGAACAACAGGGGGATGACTGTAGGCGAAACATGTTGTAAGATTTTGAACGATAGAATGGGAACGATGATGGAAAAGGAAGACAAACTAAGCGAAGGGCAGGCAGGGTTTAGACCAAATCGTAGTTGCGTACACCATGTGTACACAGTAGGTAAGATAATCCTAGGATGGATAAACGCGGGTCCTACAACGTACTGTTTCTTTCTAGATACACAGAAGGCCTAAGACACAGTATGGAGCAAAGGAAGATTGTGGAAAAAACTATGGGAAATAGGAGTCAGAGGAAAGATGTGGACAAAAATGAAAAATATGACGGAACGTGCGAGGTTTGCTGTGATGCTGGACGGGGTACTATCGAAGGATGCGGATTTTTTTGCAAGGAGTTGCACAGGGATGTATGCCATCACCTAATATGTTCAATCTATATGTCAGCGACCTGATAGTAGCAGCCGAAGCAGCAAAGCAGGTAGTCACGGTGGGGGAGGATACGGTGTTGGGATTATTGTTTACGGATGACTTCGTGGGAATATCAGAAACATCCCAAGGATTGCAAAATAAAACAGAGAAGGCGTTACGCGTAGAATACACTAGGAAATGGTGGGTGACGGCGAACGCAAAGAAGTGCGCAGTAGTTGTATGTAACGAAGATAAGGTGAACCCGGTAAATTTCAGTTGGAAGTGGGGAGAAGACGAACTATCAATCGTAGACCAGTATACGTACCTTGGCGTAGAGATCTTAGAAGACTCCTCTTCTTGAGATACAATACATAGCAAAGACATTAGGAAAGGGTAAACCACACGTACGTAGGCGAGATGGATGCGATCCCAACAGACTCGCACGTTGACACTAGGATTAAGAGATGTATCCTGATGAATGTAATAGTACCAAAGCTAGAATATGCAGGAGAAGCACGGGAAGGAAATGCGAAGTCCGTAAAACAGTGGAGGAACAGTACAGATGGCAGCAGCTGAACTGATACTAGAATGCTCACGTACGACGAGCAATGCAGCATTAAAAACAGAGCTGGAAATTCACCCACCCAAGACAAACAAAGACGTGAGAACGCCAGAAGAAGGGCAATCAATATAAAGCAAGGAGCTTGCCAAGAAAGAGATTGCCAGCCATAGTTGGTAGAGTTGTACAGGAGAAAGTAGCAAAAAAAGCGCGAGCTGAAATAGGGTAGGATAGCGCAGTCGAAAAAGTAAGGAGATGGGAGGAACATGAGAGATGATGTCCGTAGATACGTTTGGGAGGTTTAAGACGGAAGTAGAAGGAAGAACAACATATACAAGGGAAAGGCTAGCGCCGAGAAACAAGGTGACATCGGAGAAACACCTGGAGATGCACGGGGGGTTAAGCGAAGGGATAGGGAAAAAGTAACGTGTCTGCACGGCCCAGTGGACTCCGCGCAAACGCTGAAACTGCGATTTCGGGCAGGGGACCTGGACCTGCCATAAAGAAGAAATAGGTATACTTCGGAGTATACCAGTATCCGGGAGAAGGACGAAGTAGATGCACAGACTTATGTGTCCCCGTGTGGCATAGCAATAAAGAGTAGAACTCACATAGTAGGAGAATGTGGAATAAGCAAGGAATTACGGGATGTTTTAGAAGAGGAGTTTGATAAAGAAGGTAGCAGCGAGAACACTATCGCTACCTATCGTATTAATAGGAGATGGATGGTGGCCACAGGCGGCGAAAGAGAAGGGGGATAAGATTAGCAAAAAAAACATGCTGCATGTAATAAATGGAGTCAACACCATAGCGCCCAGCAGCAGCTGTTGGAGGCGTAGGAGTAGGAACTGTGCTCCGTCTCGAAAAGGGATGCGCCGTAAATTCAATGGTCGAATGACTAAGGCAAGCAAACGAATGAGTACGTTCCTCACCCCCCTGTTCAGAACCCCGACAAGAAAAACTAAAGCTTACGGATCGAGTTCATCAAATGAAGCTAACGTTGGGAATGCTACATCAGATCTCGGGTTTTCAGCCACGTTTCAAGTTTGCACAACAGTTACCTTGTTGTGGGTGCAAACACTATCATCAAAGATACACCCTACCTAGCCACTGAGCTAAGAGTCAGCGCTGACTTTCAGCTCTATAGTTATTAGGGTGTATCTGCTTCAAGCGCGATCCGGGATCAAATCTACCCGACGTCCCCTTCTTCTGGACATTTTCCCTGAAAGCCGTGGAAAATACGGCAGTATGCACCTGAAAGGCATGGTACACGCTTCCAGCCAAGAAGAAGCGCCCTATGGTATTACCTCCGCCTGTTCGGGGCAGTGCTGCTGACGAAAGGGATCGTATCCCTTGAGCAAATCCGGGGTAGCGGCAGGGAACCCCGGATTGTGTTTTTTTTATTATTACGGGGGACCATAGTTAACAGGACCAAATAATGTTAGTAAAAACGGTTGAACATATAGGTTTTTATGTACACCATAGGTCCTATTAACTATGGTCCCCCGTAGTAGAGGTACACCCTAACCATTAGGCTGACAGTCAGCGCTGACTGCTATTACGGGGGACCATAGTTAATAGGACCCAAATATTGTTAGTAAAAATGGTCAAATTATAGGTTTTTATGTATACCATAGGTCCTATTAATTAGCTATGGCCCCCCGTAATAGCTCACAGTCGCTTGGGTGTATCGCTAACAAAGACGTTGTCGGCAACGTGTCTAGAATCAAGTACACCCAGCGTTGCACGGGAACGCGTTGTGTTGGGGTTGTGATTCACACCACAACAACAAGATATTCCACAAGGAGGACGTCGAGGGACACTACTGTAGGACGTTCCTTCGTAAAATATCTCAATCGAGCGTTTCGATATATATGTTGAACACATATATTTGTGGCGTTTTGCACCTTGTTGATCATGCGTTCAGACGGTGGGGTCGAGTGTAACCCGTCCTCTCCTGCCGCAGGGAGAGGAGGACCCTGTCCGCCCTTGTTACGATCGATCGCCGCTGTAAAAAGTACGAGCATAGATATATATATACCCTTGCCTGCAGCAAAAAAACCCGAGAAAACTGACTGCATACGATAGCTCAGCTGTCGTAAGGTTTCGCACACCATTAAGTCTATTGGACCACACTATCATTGTAACACCGCTAGCAGCCTAGGTCGACACCGCACGCAAGCACGCGTTTGTCCTCCCTCCGCGCTCGATTTATATACGTAAACCAGCGGGCAAATAGTTTTTGGCTGCTCAATAAAATGATGGTGGTGCTTCTTCTGAGGATCCCCGCCATAGACGCGCGCGCGAGCTGCGTTCTTCGACGCACGTGTGTATGTGTGCACATACATACCCCATACATGCACCTACGCAGCAAGTATCAATAGTACCAGGCATGATTTATGGAGGCACGCAGTTTTTCAAAAAATAAATACCTTGATAGACAAAACGAGTAGGATTAGCTTGTTGTGGGACCTCGACAAAAACTGCGTTGAGAAACGACTGAGTGCTAAACACGCGTACCAGGTATCAGATACATGCCGACATATTTACGGCAAGTCGTATTCCACAACCAACCTCGAATAAATAGAAAGAAAACCGCGTTTTAATACCATCAGTTTATTTGCCATCCGACATGCAATCACTTATTAAATAATTATTAATTATTAATAGTAGTCGGGACATCGTTGTAAGTGTAGGTACGAATGACATTCATGAGGGATCAATTCGTGCACCGGGTGCGCTTGGGTGATGCGCGGGTGAGGCTTGCCCTGGGGCGGAGAGCCTTGCTCACGGAGAGCGGTCGATCGGAAGCATTCGCGCCATAAGGCGGTGGAAGGAGAGAAGAGAAATATATATTTTATCCTTTAACGTACCGAGAGCAAGGGGGGCACGTTCCCCTAGACTCTATAACCCCTGAAAGCAGGTCAAACACAATTTTATGCAACCCCTCGGGGAAACATAGTTATCATCACAATCTCTGTAGATGGATTGCAGTGACACAACTCAGACACTTGAACTAATACGACAATGACACGTACCAGGTATCAGACATGTGTACGGCTACATCATACGACCATGTCCGACAATTCATTCCCACAGAAAGTCACCAATTAATAGTGTTAAATATTACTGGAGTACTATTCATACCTTGTGTTTCATACTTAAAACAGCAAAAAAGCTCGTAATGTTGTCGATCTGAATCAAAATGATTGGCTGATTCATGCAGCAGAGAAGAGGACTACTCGTAGAACTAACTGTGTATTCACACATTCTTCGTACATAAAGACACACCGGCACGGCTACCGCGGGTACGCATCATACCGTACGTACCACCAGCACCTGGTATATCGGTACCAGCATCGAGTGAGTGAGTACTCGTACACACACCAGCCGGGTGAAGTTTACGTATACTATATCTCCCCATTATAGGTTCTTATTGTCCAGGGCGAGGTCCGTCGGAAGGAGCGAAACGTAACAGCCGCGCCGACTTTCGGCACGGCAGCCACCTCTTTTCTGTGCAACAGGTAAGAGAGGGTGATTGATTGTAGGCCTGTGCCTTCGCGTGTGATGGCGAGAAGCAGTCGACCGCCCCTCTCAAATGATGATGATTTTTTTTTCAATGTTTTCAAGGATGTTACCGCAGACACAGACAGGTATATATATAGGTATGCTTGTTGTGCCTATATATTACTAGTAATTGGTGGTAATGAGGCGCGACCTCGGTAATACCTGCAGTAGTAGTCATATCTGCGATGCATTATGCTGGGCGCATACGGATTGTTTTGTATTGTGCTGAACCAACGAACACGAAGGAATATCTACCACGTACGACTACTGTACTACTGTACGCCGTCGTGGGTGCATCTCAATAATGTTCGTAAATGTTCTTGGCCTCTCCTGGCTCTTGATATGAAGAAGTACTGGATTTGGTCGTGTGTTTCCTACGTGGTAGATAGTCCTTCGTGTTCGTTGGTTCAGCACAATACAAAATAATCCGTTTGCGCCCAGCATAATGCATCGCAGATATGACTACTGCAGGTATTACCGAGGTCGCGCCTCATTACCACCAATAATTACTAGTAATATATAGGCACAAGCATACGGGACTGGATTTGGTGGCGTGTGCGTCGAGCGCGGTGGTGAAAGGTGGACCAAAAAAATGTTGAATCCACACACCAACTGACACACACACATACATACAGAAAAAATCAAAACAGGCACCCTACCCTCGTACCCGAGCCGTTATGAAGAGGCTTTTTTTTCCTTGGTTAAAAACCAAGTAAAAAAAGGCTCGCTTCGCTCGCTCTCCTCATTGTTATGCTTGCCACCCGCCGACAATCAATGAGTAATGTTGCTCTTAAAAAAACCCTACTGAAAGTGAAGAACTCTCCAGAATACTCACGGAGGTTTTGCGCTTGGGGCGCTTTCAAACCCGACCCTCGGACCCGAACCCTGTACCTCGAACTTTAACCCGAACGTTAGTCGGTGATCAGTGCTGGGATGCTGTGCTTGACAAGATCCTTCTGTTATTGCGGGGGACCATGGTAAGTAGGACCTACGGTAGACACAAAAACCTACATATGTACTGGTATCTATCGTGACTATTAAAACAATATTAGGTCCTATCTACTAAATTTATGGTCTCCTGTAATAGGTTTGATTCGGCCGCGGCTTGGATGCCGTGCTTGGAAAAAGACTCTACCCGTAGCATTAATAGGTTGATTCGTTGATTCGGCCCGCTCGGGATAATATGCTGTGACTTGGAAAAAAAACTTTACAGCAGGATGGGTCGATTGAGCCGCGTATAATTCTTTCAGGAAAGCTATGAGTGATCTAAGTTGAACATCATGCTGCACATTGTAGGATGATGGCAAAAAAAGGGAAATAATAACAATATGTACTTTCCCGCGGTGCCGTACTTGGAGTACACGCACGCACATGAAACGAGAGAAGAAGAAAAAAGGAAAAAATGACCAAGAGTGCCAAGAGAAATGGAGAAAACAAAGAACTGCTGGAAAGGTCCGGCAAGTAATGAAAGGAGGCGGTTTGGAAGTGGGAGCTCTGAGAGGCCAGGGATGTACCAACCGAGCACGCTCAGGGGTTGTGATCTAAGTATGCAGTTCAATACCCCTTAGCGGACACAGCTATACCCGGTACCTGTATAAGGGAAGATTACTATCACCAGAAGATTTTAAAATTAAGTTGCCCCCTATGTACTGCTGTGGAAGTACTATTAAATTATTATTTGGCGTGTCACCCGACAATGTGCAGCATGAGCTTTCACGTTGATCAATCAAAACAATCTTGAAAGAAGAAATCTCCGTATACGAAGGAAACCTATACACCAAGTCTGTCCTTCTTTACTATTATATTGGAGAACAGGGATACCCGAAAAAAACTGTTATTACCGGGGACCATAGTAAATAGGACCTACGGTAAACACCAAAGACTGTATGTTTACGTATTTTTACTAACAATATTTGGTCCTCTTTACTATGCCCCCCCGCAATATTAATAATAGAAAACGGAGCCACACTCCTCGCCGCCACCAAGTCCGAATTGAAAGCGAACTTATGCGTTCGTGCTCGTAGCGGGTAGTAGTGGGATTTTCGTCAGAAAGCGAGAATAAAACATGTTTTTTTTTTTCAGTTTGTTTCGCTCGATTTTAGTATACCACAACCTGTCAGTGTGGGACTCAAGAAATGAAAGCGGTGTGCCGCTTCCAGGTGTCGATTTCTTGTTTTATTTTGTTATCGTGCACTTGTTGTGCCCTCTTGATGAGAACGATGTATTCTTCCACTGTCGGCATCTATGCACCCTATCTGCTATTATAGCCAACCGCGAGGGGTGCATGCGCTCTTTGTGGAGTTCACCGGTCACGAGCACAGGTCCTATTACGGGGGACCATAGCTAATACCTGGTAGGACTAAATATTGTCAGTAAAAAAAGTGGTTGGATATATAGGTTTTTATGTATACCATAGATCCTGTTAACTATGGCCCCCCGTAATAGTATAGGTTGTCC
The DNA here is from genome assembly GCA_031213475.1 of Nereocystis luetkeana. Lineage (NCBI taxonomy): Eukaryota > Phaeophyceae > Laminariales > Laminariaceae > Nereocystis > Nereocystis luetkeana. The sequence goes on from JARUPZ010000019.1 coordinate 170,709, forward strand.
TTGTGCTTGTGTAGAACGCCGTCTCGCCACCGGGAAACGTACTTTTTCGGGGGGGCATAGTAAATAGGACCTATAACAGACAAATCGGAAAAATGGGAACGAAGCCCAAAATGAGAACCAAGCCGTATCTCCAGAACCATGTGGTGTATCAGATAACCAAAATGATCCTGCGACACCCCTTGGCCAGCCCTGTGAGAGGAGCTCGTCAGAACGGTCATGCTCCATCTCGTGCCTTCGAGTGGGCGCAAAAAGCGATATACGCTGGCTCTATTGTGATTTCTCTAGATGCTGGCTACCGCGGCGATGCCGAGGACTTCCAGCCTGAGCGACAGCTCATTCGAAGGCTGCTGCTGTACAGCCCCACAGGACTGTCAACTTTTATTTTTGGAGTTAGTTGTACACAATTGGTTTGCTTTCTAAAAAAAAACGTCCGTTCTCATTTTTTGTTTCGTTCCCATTTTTCCGATTTGTCTGTTCTATGGTACACACATAAACCTATATGATTCCCTTTTTTTACTAACAGTATTTGGTCCTATTAACCATGGTCCCCCGTAATATTAGTACTACATTCGTTAAGCTATACGAGTACTGTCTTTACTACTGTACGTAGCTGACGGCAGAGTGCAGTAGTTCGTCTGCGCCAGAGAATATTCATTCGCGATATGTATGTACATGCTGCTGTGCCTTTGCGGGTACGTCACGTTCCCCCGCCGCCGGTGGGCGAATATCCTTGGCATGGGGGGGGGAAAGGGGTGAGTGCGGCGAAGTTATCTGTGATTATATTTGCTCGCGGGAACGGCCGAAAAACTCTAGCTCTACGAATCGACTGCCGTGTGGCTTTGCGTCGGCGGCTGATGGATGCGCCGATTTTTTTTTTTTTTTTTTTTTATCCTCCGGCGGATTGGTAAAAATAAAGCTTAAGCTCACCACACTTCCACGCGCCGAAGGGAAATATTTCGTCGACGAATCGTATTCGGTCGCTCTGGTGTGGTTGGCTACGACATGCTGATACTGATATACTGCCTTCGTTCAGCGTGCGTGTGTGTATTCGCTTGCTACAGGTAAGACAACCTATGTTTTCTTCTTCTTTGTGGGCATGGATGTTTATGAGTCGTCAACGTTGAAGCTCACATACATACATGTTGCTTATACATTGTCGGAGTGTTAAGGTTAAGGTTGGGACACTTTGCATCCCTGGACAGGTTAGCCTACTAAGCCGGTATACTCGCTGGTACTCACGTGTGTGTTGTTTGACTTAGATATAGAACAAGAAGAGCAGGTGTATTGCTTTCGTGCACGCGGAGACTGGGAGCCAAGCTCGTGCCTCGCGGGGAAAATCGCTTGTTTTCCATCTCAGATAAGCCTGCCCAAGTACTACAAATACGACCCCGGTGCCTGAACCGGCAATTACCGGGCTTTCAGCCTCATTCAAAGCAGTACCATAACACTAGCCTATTCTGATGAGCCGTATATGCAGAATTATGGAGAATATGTGGAAACCTCGATTCCACAAGCTAGAACATGAGTCGGAGATGCGGCTCCTCAAAACCCAATCCCACACCTCTGAACGGCAAGGTAAAGAAGCCGGCAAGGTACTCCAACAAAAGAAAAAGAAAGGAAGGCCTAGCCTTAAGGCGCAGGAATCAATCGTCAACGAAAGCCATTGCCATGCCACCCGCAACGTGGGTAGGGCGAGAAAGTTTATACGGAAAAGCGAAAAGTTGGCACAAAAACGAGACGGTCCTAATCCCCAGTGGTCGTTGTCAATGTTATCCAGAACGCCCCCAGCTCCCGAGCGGCGGGGGTATCGGTAGGACGAGAAAAAAATAACACGGAATACGCCAAGAACCACCTAAACCCAGCCGACAACTCCAGAAACGTGTCCCGTGCCGCACATGAGAGTGCCCCGATTACCCAGACCAGCCCCGACACAGAGCGGGGGGGTAAGCAGGACAAAATACGCATAGACCATCGCCAACCGAGCCCAAGGAAAATGAACCAGGAACATACCGAGCGGAAAAAAACCCTCGCGCGAAAAGTCGGAAATGTCAAAAAGTAGGACCCCCCCCCCCCCAGAAGTCCAGGAAAACGACAAGACAAAAAAAAACGAGTGTAGCCGAGAAGCGAAAATTAGCTATCCACGGCGGCGCCTCGAGATTCATCCACGTTACGCTGGACCCCCCGAGTAAACTTGCTGGCCAAGTGTATTGGCAGACACCAGGAGCCTCGTGCAGCTCTCGTCGAAGTCGTGTAGCGCGCCGGACAAAGAGGACGCTTGATCTGTCCCGGGTCGTCCAAAAATCGAACCTATTATACCCCATTCGTTGGCATAGTCGCGATGATTTTCCCGAGCCACCACAGGCCGTCGTCGTCCTTGAACCAAAAGTGGGCCCGGTTGGGAAGCACGGTGTTGCAGTATCGGCGGAGTGAATCGGCGAAGCCACTCGGAGTGTGATACGCAGTCATAGCCGGGTACCAGAAACCGCTCGCCGCTACTCCGAGGAAGCTCCCGTTGTGCCGCGCCGGTTCTCATCCAGCGTTACAGGGAGTTGGTTAGGCGGTGCTGGTTCAGGGTTCCGGCCCAGTAGCGCAGACTTTCGTGGCGAGAAAGCTAAACGCCCCTTTCCCGTACCCAGAATGGTCGGGATAGTCCTGTCCTGTGAGTCTCGTGCGTCACCGCGATGACGCCACCTCGACCTCTAATCGATGGGTGTCCGGTAATATGTTGCACTTCGAGTCTTAGAAGAGGGATCGAAACATCGTCCTGGGTGACGTGATACGGGCGGGATTTCTCGGAGAAGTTGTTGATCACGTATTGCGTCAACCCCGCTGGCAAAGACTTCGGCACGTCGCCACGGTCGTGGGGGTTGGCGCAGGTCTTGCAAGGTTGAAATGATACGCGCGGGCGAGCATCAGCGCCAGGAATATCGGAAGGAAGATCAAAATACAGGAGGAGCTTGGCCCCGAGAGGAGATCCGTCCGGGGTGTCCGCTAAGGAGCAGGGGCCAACTGCGAGGACTTTGTAGGTGCCCGTCCAGTTGAGTGAGAGTTTGGTCTTGAGGACCTTGGCGTTCGTGTCAGGCTTCGCGCCCTGGCGGATGGTGGCTGCCGTATTGTACACCCACGCCCAGCCGCCAACGTCGAACTCGGGGACTGGACGCGGAGCGTTGGAGAGGGCGGAGTTGCGGGGGTTCACGCGAGCAACAGTGAGGGCGTGGTGCTCGCGAGCGATATCGTACACGCGCTGCTGGCGGTCCGTCGCCAAGTCGCAGAAGGCTAGGTGGTCGCGGGTCAAACTCTGGTGGCCGGCGACTCCTGCACGCTCGAAAATCGTGAGGGGGAGGCGTGGCAGCCGACCCATATGTACCTCGTTGGGAGCCAAGCCCGTGGCGGCACTGACCGAATTGTTGTACGCAAATTCGACACGAGGGAACTGTTCATCCATCCCGGTTGTTTTGGGGCTCGTTGACGACTATTGCCAGCATCTGGGCCATCGTGTGGCTTACACGTTCCACCTCACCGATGCCGTTAGGTGGTAGGAGCTGGTATTAATAGCAATTTTCCAAACCTCGAGAAACTGATAAACGGCTTACGAAAGCTTGGAGAAGAACTGGATACCGTTGTCCGAGAGAATGCTGCGCGGGCGTCCCCAGAGGGGAATGCATCGGTTGATGAGAATGGTAGTCGTGCCCTCAGCGGGGAACTCTGCCGCTGTGACGGCGTACATGTCGGCTCGGCGGCTGAAACGCTCAGTGAAAAGCAAGATGTGGGTATTTCCTCGAGGCGCCACTGGGAGAGGGCCGAAGTAGTCGATGCAGACGGCGATGCCGGGCCTTGCTGGTAATGGCAACGTGATGGTGGGCCACCGGACCGTCTGTCGCGATGTTTTCCGTTCTTGACATTTCAAGCAGCTACGTAACCACCACCGGGTGCAGATCCTCACACCGATACACCAATAGAAACGCTCGAGCATACGTAGGGTGTACGCGGTTCCTAGGTGGCAGGAAGCTGTGGAATGACAAGCCTGCATGACCCAGGGGCGCATGAGCAGCGGCACATAAATGCGAATAGGCTTGTCGTCCAATAGACAGGCCGTGCGACCCACCGGGCGTTGCGGGCCTGACGGAAGGGGGGGGGCGGCTGTCGAACGAGTAGAACGATGCCCGCGTCGGTGGTGTGCAAGTGGCCTTTGTTAGCCAGCTCCTGGGCCTCCGAAAAGGAAGGGCGGTGGTGAGAAGGAAAATACGACATAAAGTCGGCGGGCAAAACGCCCAGCCGGCCAAGGTCTATGTAGCGCATGGCGGCATTGCACGCGGGCTCGAACTGTTGTTCCCGAGCTCAGTCGGCGTGCGAATAGCGCGCTGAGGAATAACCGAACTGAAAGTGGGCAGCTGTGCCGAGGGCGTCCGAGTCGATCGTGGTGACGGGCGGTGCGTCAGTCGGCGGCGAAAGCCATAAAAGAGGAGTTCCCACGGGCTCGGCGCGGTCGCGGTCGGACGGGATGGGTACCGTCGGGATCGACGAGGCGGCAGGAGCCGGGGCCATAACGACGGGTGCTGGCGGTCGCGGCCGTGGGGCTCGCGGCGGGGTGATAACACGCCGGACGGATGGTCTATAAAACTCCGCCGGGCCGGAGCCATAATCAACAGCAGGCGGCGCGGTACCAGCGGCAGCGGCTGTTCTTCGGCGCATCCGAGTGGAGGTGCGGCCTGAAGGCGGCGAAGGTATTCAGAGGCGCCGGGTTGCCAGGCGGCGCCATAACAGGAGGGCAAACACTATAATAATACCGGGATATAATGCATCCATATACATATCAGGTAGGTAATCGTACACGTAAGATGTGTGTCGAACGTTACGAAAAACTAGACTATTATCACATTCCAGTGCACTAACCAATTACATGTTGAGGATCTTCACCGCTACCATGCACGGGCGACATCGAGCACACCCACTACGTACACCCGGGTTTAGTGGACAGGAGTTTTGCGTGGTCACAAGCTACTACAGGCTGGTTCAAGCATACCCCCCCAAATTACTCAAGAGCCCAATGCCCACGCCGTTTTTGGGAGATAGACCTGGAAAAGTGTCACATATGTTCTATGACCCCCTGCCGACCCGTTAACGGTTGTGTTATGTTCTTTTTTTTTCCCGACCTATATTTCCGCTTTTTCTTTTTTGGGAGATTTTGGTCTTGAAAGTCTATTTTTTTCGGTGACGAAAAAACGCGCACACACGTTCATCAATGGTTCGGCAGAGGCATATATGACACGTGTGCAAACGTTCAGGGTTCATTCAGACCTTATTGTTAATGCCTTCCGACAATGTGACGGGTGACATGATCTTCATTCAACGTTGGTCACTCGAAAGCACTCCGGAAGAAGAATAGCCCGGAAAAAAAACAAAAGGAGCCCTACGCACACCGTCCCTTCTGCACCTACTTCCGGCTTGAGCACCATGAGCTGCCCTTGCTCTTTGTGCGGTAAACACGCAAATTCCGGCATCGCCTCGGAATTACTCAGTGCATAATCGATGTTGAGCGTTAAGTATGACTTAATAGTGATCATACATAGGCAGTCAGATCTTCGAGTATATTATGCGTGAAAAATTATACAATTATGCCTTGGACCACCTGGAAGCGGCTCGTTTAGAAATAAATGGGGGGAAATTAAGTGTCAGTACGGAAGAGGCGTTCTACGATAGAGGTTCGCCCTAATTTTTCTGAGGCTCCTCAGCTGAGGAGCTCCATACTACTAGTAGGTCACTGTTTTTTTTATCCCATGAATAATTCCATGGCCCAAGCATACCAAAACACCATTTTTCGAAACAAGGTTGGCATTCGGACGATTTTGGGTTAAGGAGCCCCGCCCTTCAGAAACATAATAGCGGAAATGACGTGCTACCTCTATCGTAGAACGCGTCGGAAACGCCTGACTGTTATTGACTTCTTGGAAGACGTGTGATTGGTCGGATCACATTTTCGGCGGTAGCGCCAGTCCTAGATCCTTCAAAACAAAACAGGCTATGTCGCCCTCTTCCACTATTTATGGCGGTCAGTATGATACCAACTATGCGGCAATTGAGTTGCTATGGCATGCGGCATTCGTGGTTGACGAAATTGGGGACGATATGCTTGTTCCAGCTTGTACGGTGGCGCAGAGAGCAAAACTGCATGTTGCAGATGAAAAGAGCAAAATATAACTAAAAATAACAAGGTTATGTGAGGGTAGTGCAGAGATATGAGCTGGTAAGAGACACAGAGATGTTGATGCTGGATAGGGCACGCTGCTTGTAGTTCCCGATCTTCTTAATACTGCTCCTCAGGTGAGTTGAGAGGGAGAGAGAGAGCTCGAGTGAGAGAGGGTGGGATTCGCCCGGAACGCAACTCAGCCCAAACGTTGATCAAAACTAGCCTGTATGCAGGTACGAGTGTATCGACACGTTCCCATAAAAAAAAATCCCAAGCTATAGCCGAATGTTTTGCTTAGACGGGAGTTTCTACACGGGTTCCGCTGAACATTCCCAAGGCGCTACTTGTAATCATACACTGCAAGGTTCGCATATGGCACGGGTATATTCCCAGAGCGCTACGTGCAACCATGTAAGATCCGCATACGGGTACATTCCCAGAGCGCTAAGTGCAACCATATAAAATTGCGTACGGGTATATTTCCATACGGTGGATGTGCTACTCCATCACATTAGCCCACCATGAATAGTCGTAGATGCAGATCACACAACGATAAAAGGATGATGAGCATACCATCCCAAACTCGGAAAGAGAGATCGAATATGCGGCTATTCAACAAAGAAATGAGGTGATAGATCTACCCCACACCTCGTGGCGAGGACGCCTCACTCGAGAATTAAGCGACTATCCGGAAGACGAATAACCCACCGGCGTAACGGTATCTGGTTGGTATACCGTTGTCAGGTGGTAGGTACCACAGGCTTGCGCTGGTAGAGGTCAAACTACCTTGGCGGTGCTTAGAAAGTGCAACAGATGATTGATGTCGAAAATATCCGCTTGCGGGCAAAAAAGGCAGAAGAAGAAGAAAAAGAAGAAGAAGGGAGAAAAGGGAGTGAGAGCGATGTGCGCGGGCGCAACCATCCCCGATCAACTCACATCTACGACGACCGAGATGTGCCCTGCGGGTCGTTGTACTTGTCGACCAACACCAACCCTCCAAGCATCGTTCCTGGTGGTGGTCGTGTGTAGTGACTACACATCAACACATACCTGGTACCAGTAGATGGATCTCAACCTCTATGCTCCAATACTGACTAGCTGCTACACTGAGGTCGTACCGAACCTTTCTCACGATAACAGGCCCTACGCTGCCTAACAGGCATATCTTTTCTTCAACAGGATCTTCCGTTCGTCGCGTCTTCCTACCATTAGTAGTAATATTAGTTTGCACGACGCTGTACGGTAAGAGGAGAGACAAGCCCGCAAGGGAAAAAAAAGGCCAAAGAAAACACCCTCCGCATCAAAGAGACGGGAGGACGCGCTCTGCGAGAGGGGTATACGTGGTGCTCTTTGGCCTACACATTCCTGACTGACCGGGCTCCTTGACTCAATATTGATGGAATACCAAGAGCGTTTTGCTGTACGTTTCGTGGTGCATTTGCTACTATTACGGGGGGCCATAGTTAACAGGACCAAATATTGTTAGTAAAAATTGCTAGACATACAGGTTTTTATGTATACCATAGGTCCTGTTAACTATGGCCCCCCGTAATACTCGTATTACGGGGGACCTTATTCTATTGGACCAATATTGTGGGTAAAAAATGTTAAATATATACCTGGTAGGTTTTTAGGTATACCATAGGTCCTATTAACTATGGTCCCCCGTAATAGTACGAGAGAAAGACTTTCGTGCCCACAGTTTTCTGATTTGGACTACCTGGTATTTTGTTTTGCTCTGGGATTGTCCATCGGGTCGCATCCAGCATTTTGTTTGACTTTTTCACATCAAAATCAGTTTTCGGCGTGCTACTACCGCGGGTAATAAGGAGGTCTGGAGGTGTGGGGGTATTGAGTTCATCGAGTGTGCACCTCCGGAAAAATTAGGTGTTATCTCTAGCACCGTAGCACGACTCGAAGGGGAGAAGACACAAGAAGGCGGCAGGCCCGTGCTACGGTAGAGGCACACCATACCCACTCTCTGGGCGTAAATACAAGGACAGCTTGACCAACGCAAAGACGTTCTACGATCTGTCAGTCGTTTATTAGAACCACACTACACATTGTCGGATAGGTATCGAACGAGCACCCTTTTTGAAAGATGCAACGGATCCGACGATATTGATCGGTGCGTACGTAGCTGCTCTCCTCGGTTGGGGCGCTTGGTCAATGAAAAACTTTAAAAAGTGTAAACCCTACCGTAGTAGCACTGCTCGGCACCGTAACACCACCAGCAGCATCACCGGCAGCACCATCCGCCGCCCCTTCCTTCAATCGCAGCTACCTGTTAATCAAACCATTAGTCGAACATTGCACACGGCAAGTCATCTCATTTCTCATTCTCCTTGTCTGCAAGCAGCATTTACCGCTGCTCCTGCTGCCGCTGCCACCCCCCCTTCCCCCCACCCTCCTCCCAGTTTGGCCAACTGCTACTCTTGGCCCATGATGAACTCCCTGTTTCGCGTGGCGCTCACGGGTCCTCTCTATAGCCCCTTGTCTGTGACGTATGCGCCGCAAGAGTCCAGCTTCTCCGCCCCCCTGTTCCACATGCCCCTTGGTCTCGGCACTGTCGTTCCCACCACGTAGTAGGACAGCCTTAACTCCAAACACCGATCGATGGAGAGTGCCTTGAGTATCCCTGGGCGGCTCGGAACACCTAAACGTCGCCCGCTCGACTTCCCTGCAGACAGCCGGTATAACTGTATCGTGTAGTAGAGTAAATATGTGGTGCGGTGACCTATCTGTCTGGTCGTGTGTGTCGCCTACCTATCGGCGTCGAATATCACCCGATAGAAAGATGCTGCAAGCGCGCAGGCGTTCGTTGTTTTGTCAGACTACTGCCCTCGCGAATACGATAGGGCTGGCCGTTTCGGCGGTCGTAATTCCATGCTCTCACATTGTGGGTCTTCCCAAATGTGATTACTAGGAAGTGTTAAAATGCACTCTTCTCCCAGATACAAGGCAGAGAACCGACACCAGTACCGAGGCTCATAACCTATCGGCGGTGTAATTGTGGTCAACACCCCCCCCCCCTCCATTGCCTACCCCGGTTAACTGGCTTCCAAATTCGATGGTGTGTTGGATCCAGCATCCCCGAAGCGCTCTCCGACCCCTTGCGTCGGGCTGTGCTTCACTAAAACATCATTATTACGTATAATATACCAGGTACGCAGGCCCTTTCCGTGGGCGATGCTCTTACCCGCGTATACCAGTAATTCCGGACCAAATAATCGCGACGACATCAAGAAATGCCTAAGAGCGCTAGCATTGCAGCAGTAGTCTCCAGTATGGTATAGCATGAGTACGTAAAAGTACCTCGTATTTGTTGTGTTATGTGTTTGCAGAATTGTCCATTTGTATCAAAACATGTACAGTATAGCTTTTTCTGAAAAACCACAAAGACGCCTGTTTAGGGCATGACAAACACCAAACTAAATGTCTTTAGGACCCTTACAGCAGGGGGAAGTCGGCAAACCGAAGGATCCAGGTAAAGATACGCGAGTTGCAGGTTTTCTTGCTTCTGTGATGTTGACTAGAAGCTTAAAAGCCCAGATTGTACCGTTTCTTGGCAGCCTCAACTGTCGGCAATATGTGCCCGTTCATGTGCGATCTCCCCTAATAGTACTGGTACCCCCTTGGCAGGGGGTAGCGCAGGCACGCGCTGATAGTGGTCAAATTATCTGGCTGGCGTTCGGAAACCATAAAAACAATTGATTACGGCTGAAGGTGTCGCTCGCGGACCAGAGACGCAAAAATAAAGGACGAGAGAGAGAAAGTGATCAGGGTCAGCGTATCCATCCTCGATCAAGTCGACAATATACACGCTTCACGGCTAGATGTACCCCACGGATATTGGCACTGACCGACCCACAGCAATGTCCCTTGATCTTTTCTCGTGGAGGTTGACGCTTGCTCGTGTCAAGATAGCTAGGTCGCTGTATTGCAAGCGTACCGGCCATTGGCCGCGACCATACTTATCGTAGCGTGCTTGCACGTTAATAACTGAAAAAAATCTAAGCTGATAGTTGTGCGGCATATTGACTACGAGACTCATACGCTTTACCACCAAGAAAAACGCGGAGAGGTTCCACAACTCTGTCTGGTATGCTTCATCTAATCAATGCCACTCCTGAGTATTGTCTAGACAGGCTGCCGCTGTCTCTTTCTTAACACCTCCTTTCAATGGAAACTGCATCTGCAAATAATGCTGACGTTGCAAACGAATCCCGTCATTATTCGGAATTGTTCCCGTGGGGCCACCGCTTACTTACTGTGAAATGGTGCTGCATCATGTGTCCTCTTGCACTGATAAGCTTGTCAACTCAATCAACTCTATGAAAATCCATGGCCTATCAAGTTGCTCTGGATCATTCAATAAGTTTTCAGTCGAACATCGTCATTGATCCATACGAAGAGGCCTTGAAATTGCGTTTTAGAAAGAAAATGCGCGGGTTCAAAGTCTACCATGTGTTTATCTGAACACGAAGACATATCAACATTCCTATGATAATGGGCACATGTGTCTTACAGCGCACCTGGTACCGTATACTGGTATTAGTAACCGCCACCACGCATACACTCTATGTTCCAAGTATGACACAGGCCGACTGTAAGAACCCGCCGAGGCTGGTGTATCTTGTGCATCTGATGTCGGGCACATGTGTCTTACAGCGCACCTGGTACCGCGTACTGGTATTAGTAACCGCCACCACGCATACACTCTATGTTCCAAGTATGACACAGGTCGACTGTAAGAACCCGCCGAGGCCGGTGTTTCTTGTGTATCTGGTGTATCTGATGAAGCTGATGAAGCTGCTGTCCCAGATGATGTAGTGGATAGAGTGGATACAGCTCATGAAAGTGAAGCAGCCGATTAACTTGATATGGCCGATGCAGCTGGTGGTGCAGATGGTGTAGCTGATATAGCTGGTGTAGCTGATGTTGCTACCCTAGATTCACTATTTTCTGTCGTCAGAGCGTCCGTTTCGAGTCGGTGATGCCAGGGTGAACTTAGATCAGGCCCTGAAATCCTTGTTCAGCCCAATGAAGTGCCGGTGGCGATGCTTGCGGGGAATTCGGCCCCCAGATCGACGATATTGTGCTCGGTCGGCACGTTGTTGATCCTAAGCTTTTGTCTTGCTGCATGATCGTGCGGATTATGTGAATAGAAACACCTCAGAGCCACGTGCTTAGCATAGGAGCTGAAGGTGTTGGCCCCTCCGACCACATGCCTAGCTTAAGTAGTGTAGATTTTGAGCGGGACATACTCGAACATCTCTCCGAACCCAGCTTCTCTACCATGGTTGCATACAGAACCGCCTCCCTCATCGCTAGTGCTGCTGAAGTATTTGCGGCTGTATGTCGAAGATGTTGTCGTCCATAGACCAGGGAAGTGATGACGCGATGGATGACGATGACGATGATGATGACGGTGACGATGACGATAATGCCGATTGTGCCGTTGTCCCGCTTTCGGGTGGTCATGCTGGAGGTGTTTGATCCATGCTTCGACCGGTTAGGAGGACCATTGTCGGCAGTCACTGAAAAGTTTATGGGCGTGATGACGACAGCGCGGGCGCACGATGAGCGACTAGCTGGTGCCTTCCGGAGGGAATGATCAAGGAGTCACAGTGTACGTGCACGCAATTTAGCTGTGGTTGTGCCAGCAGTAGTATCCGATGGAGTATACGTAGCTGGTCCGTAGACGTGGAGCTGATACAGGCTTTCTCTTTCGTTGTCCTACTCTAAATTCAAAAGAATCGCCTACGGTAGTCCCATGGCTTCTGGAAAGTGTTAGAAATTACCACCACTCTCTCCCCCTCCGAACGAATTTCGGTCTTCGGGTGTCTGCTCGAACAGCCCAAGCGTCGCGATCGAGAGTTTATTGATAATGTCTTCGTGCTCGCACGGCGGCGTCCCGCACATGTGCCTGCTTCCTCCGTGCCGAACCACTAGACTCGGCGTCCTGCGTGGCAGTGATGGTCATGAACTAATATCCTCCTTGAAAGTCCCGTTCTCCTGGTGCTGTGGGGTGGTGCTCCCCAACGTTCGTGGCGAAGTTGACGCTACCGTTGTTGGCCTGCTTCATTTGGAGCTGGCACTCGTCGTCTGAATGATTTATAGTCAAGTACGCTGACCACTGCTTGGTTCCTCTTTCGCCTTGTTTCTTCTGCGGGTTCGGTTGATCCTCCTTTCCCGTTGCTTTGCACTCGTCGTCGGAGTGGAATGCCGTTGTTGGCAGAGATCACCACATGGGGGACCCTTCTTTCCCGGTTTTTCTTGTTGTTGGGGTCGTACCTGGAGCAACCATTCTTGCGGCACCTAAACTGCCTGCAGATGTAGCAGCGCACATCGCTGAGGTCCTCCTGCGCTTGCATGGCGACACTGCGGTCCGCAACCGACGACGTGCTCGGAGAACGTGAAAGGAGTCAGCGTACCTATATAGTACGCATCGTTAATCTGGTGTCCTCCCGAATCACGGTGCCTGAGGGTGGTGCAGCGGACAAAGTTGTGGTCGGGTGTGAGAACATAACGTTGAAGGTCGCCAAACCTTTTGGGAAACACATGCTCCCCCGTATCATGAAAGCGGCTTCGTGCTACCTCCATGGTCTGTGCCCTGGCCCTGCTTTATTTTGCTCTTTGCCAGTCCCTCCTAAAGCTCCTGACGAATGGCGTTGCTGACGTCATCGTAATCCCCCTGAAGCCCCTCCCAATACGGCTGTCCATCTCCAAGCTCATCTTCCGGTGTGCTTCCCTTGCGGATATGCACAACTGCAGGGGTTCCCCCGTATGTACAGTAGTTAGGAAGTAGACGGAGTACAGGTTGGTGTAATTGCGCTGCCACTTGACCGTCGAAAGCAAGTTGTGTATGCCAGGGGCTGACATGTTCATGTGGACCTATACCCTCGCCTTCCAGTCGCTATAGGCGCGCTTGCCCTTCCCGCCGAGCAGCAGGGGGGGTGTTTTCCCCGTGTCGCAGCGCTGTTAGTGCTGGTGCCCTTCACATTATGAAACATATTGTACTGTGCCGTACCTGGTGTGGGCGTTCCGTGTCTTCGAGGATTCCTCAACTTTTACGAAATTGTATTCGCGTACCTGGTATGAGCATGGCGAATCTTTCCGCATTCCGTAACTTAACGGAGCGCACTTCGCTGCGCTTGTTATGAGCGTGTCGCAACTTTGCGGATTCCACATATTTACGGAAAATAGTTTGCTGCGCCTGGTACAAGTGGCGCCGAAAGTTGCGGGTTTCTTTGCCGCACTTGGTGCGTGCTTTCAGCCACAACTTTGTGAGCGTGAGACACCGCAATTGTACGGTATGCACTGGCTCCCCTTGGTACGAGCTTTAGCCACATACCGGTATATATATGTAGTAATTTCGCGGACGTCACACCAGTTTCAGCTATCACCCCAATAATCGTAGTTTTTGCAAATCCTCGACTCGTTAATATACGAACGCAAAACACTCGCGCCTCGAACCAGTGATCGATCGACGCGCTCATGCAGATGGTTTCTCTTGCGCTGTTTACGCATTCTTTTCAGGCGTGCATGTTACGACCGCGTGGCTAGATCTCTGTAGGGTTTACGGTTAAAGCATACTGGTAGAATTTTGGGCAAGGGGAGAAAGGTTGAACCTAACCCGGGGGAAATAAAGTTTCCTGCTTCAAGGCGAGGAACAAGCGTCCAGCCCCCATGTGACAGGTACTTGCTCTGTTTCCCGTCCCACTGCTTCTTCTGGCCTTAGCTCCGACCATTAGGGTAGAGGGGCACCAATCGTCTTGAGGAGATCGGAGGGCCGACAGTAGGTATTTGCGCCTACGGGGGGAGGGCGGGCGCGACGAGACTTGATATATTTATGTCAGGTGTGCAACCGGGTCATGGGTGTACTGCTTCGCCCCCGACCGGGAACAACAATCAATAAGTGTTCTTAGGTCATATCATCGATGGGAACAACAATGAAGAGGTGTTACTAGGCTATGCCATCGATGTCATCAGTATGGGAGTAATCTCTTCTGTGCCTGATGCGCGCGCCAAGCTCGTTCGTAACATGGTGTCAAATCAGAAAATCGCACTCGGGTTTTCACAGCCGCAAGGGGGTGTAGTGCCGACCTCACTCTTACTATACTATTTCTTCTTTTTATCATCACTGTTACTTTCCAGCTTAGCTCGTAGGAGGTTTTTACCCTCAGTGATATTATGGGCAAGTCGTGGACACAGGTGTCATCCCTTCTCCCCTCTGGATCGCGTTGTATATGCCGCTTGCGGGCATAAACGCAGTACTCAAATACCAGAAGGATCACCAGGGCGAGCGTTGCCGTCGTCGATCTACTCTCCAATAGCTAGATATACCCTACGGGGAATTGTACTGACCGACCCAAAGCAACTTTCCTGGGTTCTTGCACGTGGAGGTTGACTCTTTCTCGTAATGTGCGTGTATGTTTGTACGCGAGAACTGCACAGCAGTAACTGCTGAACTACTGTAAATACTGTGTCGTCTATTGGACACCAGATTACAGTATACCTGGTGTACCAGTACTACCTGGTAGTCGTTTCACGGCAAATGTGCCAAGCAATACATAGGTATACCTCGTACTGATGTAAATTATGAGTATCCATCAACAGTACACAGTTCTACTGTGCGTTAACTGGATAGGCTGTAATACTGTAGTCGCCACTGAACGCTGATCACGACAAGAGGTTATTGTTGCCTACCAGGCTGTTCTCAACAAACCCCAACCTGTGAAGTTTCAAACGTAAACGCCCGACAGTAGTAAGCGCGCAGGTGAGTTGCTCTGGACGCAGGTGTCGACCATTTTTATCTGCATGACCATGGTCGCATTGCCTTTTGCAGTTGAAGACATCGGCCAAGCTTCCGTTCACAGAGAGCCCTGTGCATATACAGTTTGTACTCTCTCCCGCGCGGGTCATTATTTTGTCGCCTTTTTACATACCCGTAGCTCTGATCCTCTCCGTTTATCGTAGCAACTCAGATCCGAGGTTTCAAAGCAGGGTTCATCTCCCCCTCCCACCCTCCCGGCTGCAGTGCGCACCTTAATCTTGTTGCGTTTTTGGGTCATGAAAGCATTCCCGTCGCTGGTCGATTCACGATGAATTGTGCTTACTCGCGTCGATATTGAATAACCATGTATTTTCCGCTCGTCACGGCGTAGTGCTCGTGAGAAAGAATAGAATATGTATCAGCGAGGTTCAACCCAAATATTTTAGCGTGTTGAGGGTGTGCCTGCAAGGCGAAGCGGTCGGCCTTAAAGCTAATAGTGGAGAAACGAGGACACAGACAGTGAAGCGATGGTCAACGTACGTTGGCGTTAGCTTGTGTGTGGTGTGGGGTTCTAAGTGCCCATGGGCGATGCCGTGTGGACGCTGATCTGGTGTGAATGCGTTGCACGCATGCAACTCTGGTCAGGTGCAGCTTTTTCATCTACCCCGCCTGATGGTATTTGACATACAGCAAGTGCGGGACACACGGATGGGGCAACGAAACGTAGGGGTATCACGTGGGGAAGTTTACAGGCGTTGAACCTCTCTAGACGTTTGGTTGAACGCTTTGAGATGGCGCCACCCAATACCTAGCTGAACTACCACAATTCAGATTGTCTATTTCCGATGTGGAAGATCCGTCCTCTTGGCAGCCTTGATTCCTAGCGAGACCTACTTTAGGGTGAAACCAGACCGCGGAACGAGACAGAGCAGAGCAAAGGCTTGCTTCAGGGTAGACGCTGTACAAAGCACGGCCAAATCCGCTTACTATATTACATACCAGGGGCATACCAGGGAAACATTTTTGCGTGTTATCCATCAACGTGGACTGCCCAAACAAGCGTTGAACATCGCCAACTATCTCTGATCTATAGGTGCCGGCCATTTCCTATCGTAGGATACAGCCAAGAGTTTTAGCATAAGAGATACCCACCGTCTCGTTTCCCGACCCTCGCGACGCTCCCACAGGGCACAGACTTGATATACGGCAGTGCGGAGTCCAGAGAGCTCCACCACTGGAGGCAGACCAGGTACCACCGGCGCTCCCGCCCAGGCGCAAAATGCAAGTGCAGGGCGTTTCACCGATGACCGCAGGCCAAGCACCCCCGGCGCTCCCCCCCAGGCAACAAGAGGTATTGCAGAGTGCTCCAACAACTGATGCGGGACAGTCAACCCCAAGGTACCCCGCCCGGAGACAAATGGAATTGCCGAGCGCTCCACCCATGGGCGCTGACCAGGCACCCCCCGCGCTTCCTCCCAGGCGACAAATGACTGCGCAGACCGCTCCACCCATTGGCGCGGCTGGGCCCCCCCCAGCGCTCCCCCCCAGGGAGCACGCGGCCGCACAGAGCGCTCCAACACCTGATGCAGGCCAGGCACTCCCAGGGCTCCCCCGTAGACCGGACCTCACGCCTAGCCCCCCCGGTTCAACTCCTCACCATCGAGCAGCCGAAGGGGGAAACACGGCGGCCGGCGTGTGCCCTGCTCCAACAGGCATGCACGACTCGGGATCGCCACGAATGCGCTCTCCTAACGGCAGTGAAACGGCGGCTCCCCCCAGCTACCATGATGTGATGAAAGGTAGCGGCGGCAGCGGCGGCAGCGGAGGCATTTTTTCCATGGGTGCCAGCAAGTTTGGTAGGATGTTCGGGGGCGACGACGAGGGCGGCGGCGGCGGCGAGGGTGATGGCGGCTGCAAGACGCCCGATGGGGAAAGGAAGCTAGATGAACGGATGTCGAAGCTGGAGAAGAAGAAGTAGGTCGAGCGAGGATGGCGCGAAGTCTTTATCGGCCTGTAGAAACATGTCGTCGAAGAACTGTTTTTTATTCCAAGTACGATTCCGGTGCCGTCTGGTTTCTTCCGTGCGAGGTATCAACTACAGTGTATCCACAGACTTGGTTCATAGTGCGCCCAAGAACCAAAGTGTGTACTGTAGACAACCCCTAATATAACTGGATAGAGTCTGGGGATTTCCCGTCGAACAGTACATAATCCAAGTGTAACTAAGATCTTTCATCATTCAGTCTTCCGGCATTTACCCAATATAGCCGGAACACCTTGACCAAATTGCTGAACATTGATCGACACAATTGTGCCGGGTGAGCAAGAAGTGTTATGTTTGTTGTGGTACCGTGCTTGCCTTCCGTCTTTAAAATTTCCCTTCTCGCTTTTACATAATGCTGTCCTCATCGGCTTCCACCACCGTATCCGTGGTATTGCTGTGTTCGAGCGTTCTTGCGAGACGACATCGAAGGAGACGCACTGCACACACGCGTGTGCTGCATGAAACCACATCCCAAAGTCAAGGTCTTCTTGTCCGCTCTGTTTTTACCTCGTCGAGTCATGTAGGGTGCCTAGTGGAGTGCACCGCCGCCGAACCTCTGTTTTACGGAGTACGTGGTGGCCACCGTTTAGAAAATTCAGACAATATGAGGAGATGGTGACTGGTTGAATTTTGGCATAAGTAGAGAGTGCCGGAAGATGCGTACAAAACCATTGACGATGAGTAGCTCCTCGCGCAGTTACTTGTCGTGCGTCTTGACGTGGTGTGTCACGCACGCCTTTCAATGTCGTCATGCCTTTGCATGCTGGCTTACCTTCCAATGCAGCCATGCCCTTTGAATGCCGCCATGTCTTCCAATGTCGTGACGACTTTCAGTGCTGGCATACATTTCAATGCCGTTGCATTTTTTCAAAGCCGTCACGCCTTGCCATGCGCCATGCTCTTCAATCAAGGCAATGCATGCACGCCTTTCGATGCTTGCATGCCTTTCCATGTCCGCATATGCCTTTCAGTGTTGTGTTGCCTTTCGATGCCGGCATGCCTTACCATGCCGCATGTAAATTTTCTACTGCCATGCCTTTCCTTGCCGGCATATGCCTTTCCATGCCTTTCCACGCCGCAATACCTTTCCATGATGGCATGCCCTCTCGCGATGCTTTGCCTTCCAATGCCGTCATGATTCTCAATTCCGTCATGCCACGCCTTTCCATGCCGTCATGCGCGTCCCACTCCGTCATGCGCCTCTCACGCCGTCGTTCCCCTTCCAATGCCGTCGTGCCTTCCAATGCCGTCATGCCTCTAACTGCTGCTGCGGCCACGCGCCCCTGACAGGAACAAGGCGCAGTACTTAGAATACGCAGTAAACGGTGCAGAGTACGCTGACCAATGGCAGGGCAACGCGGGAATTGTACGAGAGGGGGCTCAGGTGAGAAAATGCTTCAAGAGCAACGCCACGGTAGCGGTCCACACTTTTAAACGGTCTTTACGTTTACACCCACAGCTCCTCAAACGGAAAAGTGCCCAGAAAGAAAATAGGTTCCACCGACGCGCGCTACGATGGAGGTGGCAGAATTTTCCGCTCAACATGTTTTTTTGGATGATGGGGCTCCTTGACCCAACCCAAAATTCGTCGGAATTGTGTGCTAATCTCTGTCTCGAAAAATGACTTGTTTTGTATGCTTGGGCCATGGGATTGTTCATCAACCATTTCACTTTGATTTTCACTTGAAGTCAGTTTTCCGGTGAGGTATGGAGCTCCTTTACTGTGACGTGCGTCCACCAGTATCGTCGCAGAGAGTGTCACGGGGGCTTACCTTACGTAAGACCGCTACAAAATCCCAATTCCATGGCGGGCTAGATTTTCTAGCATACATTGTTCTAAAACATTCACATGGGGATCCAATCTTATCGGTTACGTAGTTCCTCTCGAGAGATAAGACGTATTGCTACGATAGGGGGGGGGTGGGGGGGGTGGGGGGGGTGGGAGGGTTGCCTTGCTAGGCAATTGTTTCTAACCGTTTAGCCTTGCAAGGTAAAAGTTTCTGGCCGGCGGGGGGGGGGGGTCCTCGACCGAGGAACTGCTTGTTCATACACAACATCGTTAGAATACAGCAGTAAGAACGTCACAGTATTATTTGTGTTACACTTATATATACACTATATACTACAGTATATGCTGTATACTCTATACTATATGTAGGCTACGGTGTTGTTCGCCGGGTCAACTGCCCCTTTGGGACTTCAGAGGGGGAAATATGAAGATTTAAAAAAAATGGCGATTACAGCATCGGCCACTGCGGAATTGGGGGACGTATTGGAATTTGGTGTCACGAGCTCACGGTGCAAATGAGTTCACACACGGCACGGGCGTAGCATGACCCTCTGCCCCGACCGCTGGGTGCTCACACTGCTTGCTCACAGGTGGTTGATAGAACCAAAGTTGCCGGTCGTTGTTTTTGGTCGTTATTTCGCGGTCCCAAAAAGGGTGAAGCTTTCATTTTTTTTTTACATCTTTCTCAAAAACGTTTTTTGTTTGTGTGTGTGTGGGGGGACCCTCAGAAACAAATGTTGTGCGACCTTTCTGTAGCACGCGTCTTGAGGTACCTCCTTTTCCTCCTCCTCTCGAAAAAAGCTTACTGAGTATACATGTATTAATAGTATATGGGAACAACGTCTTGGGGGCCCTAAGTGTTCGACGTGTCTTTACGATTACATACTGTAGGAGCAGGAACGGGCGCTCAGTCTCGAAAGGGATGCGTAGTCAACGGCCAATGGTAAAATTACTGAGGCGAGCAGCGTGTAAGTACTCCTCCCTCCCATCAGCGAGAATCAAAAATGAAACAAAACCGTACGGGATTGTGTCGAGGAAGTACTCACCCGCGTCACGGCAATACCGTAGTGATGCGAGTTTTATGGTACAGGAGTGCCATCGGTTTTCGGCGCTTTCTCATTTTTGCCGACAACGGACGGTAAGGGTGTTACACAAACGTCGAGCGTTATATTTTCGGGAGGCTCTCTCTCGTCTCTTCGATCGGAACTTTCCGAAAACACACACACACTCGTTCGGTATTTGGTAGCAATCTTGCCGTTTTCTGAAAGAAACAATCGCACCCCCGTGCGATAGATATAAACCCCGCGTCCTTACGGTGTATGAATGAGTGCTATGATCGCGCCCGCCATTATATAGGGGTTGAGTGACAAACTACTCAATCGATTCGAACGAAGCTCACAGCCGACCCATTCTGTATTGCACATCACATTGTTCTAAAACGAAAAAAAAAAAACAAAAACGAAATCGCAGGCCGTTGAGGTGGGGGCGGAGAGTTTCCAAGCCTCTGCAGAACTCAGCGGTATGACCGCCAGCCAAGTGGACGCGGGCGTGCACGAAATTGCGGCGGATCCCACGATCGCCGAGGTGACGGAGGGGGCCACGGGCGCGATGGGAGAGGCGGCCGCGACGAACATCGTTGAGGGTCACGAATATCACGAGTAAGCACGTATGGCATAGTGGACGCGTTCTTCGGTTAGAGGCAGGCCCTTTTCGGCCAAAGCGATGGGGCTTCTCAGCCCTTTTTGGTCGATTTGGTGGAGCTTCTCAGCCTTTTTTACCAAACTGATGGGGCTTCTCAGCCGCTTCGGTCAAACCGTTGGTGGGGTTTCTCAGTATTTTTGGCCAAACTGATGGGGATTCTCGTTGGCCAAACAGCAAGGGCTTCTCAGCCGTTTCGGCCAAACTGATGGGGGGGCTTCTCAGCCTTTCTGGCCAATCTGATGAAGCTTCTCAGCAGACTGCTGGGGGGCTTCTCAGCGTTTTTGGCGAAACTGATATGGAGCCTTTTGGACCAAACTGATGGGAGACTTCTCAGCCTTTTTTATCATAGTGATGGGGGGTCTCTCAGGCGAAGAACTATCACGGGGGAACATATTAAATATAACCTACGACCCATACAAAAACCTACCCGGTATATATTTCGCTATTTTTACTCACAATATTTGGTCCTATTTACTCTGGTCCCCCGTAATAGCCCAACACACCAACATCTTTTTTTTTGTTTGTCCCCCCAATATTTTTTGTGACAGGTCTACATAGTAGGTCATCGTGATGGGATTGATTGTTTGGGTTCGGTTGAGAGTGTGCATGTTTTTCTTTAAATATTCATTTTTTTTTGTAGGTAAGGCATGTAGCAGAGCGCTTCGAGCGAGGAAGATGTCTGAAACAATTGCGGAGGTGCATTCCTCTACACCAGTAGCACGCGTCTGTGATTGGCCATAAATATAAGATACCTTTCATCTTCGAATCCAAGCCCCAACAGGGTTTACATTTCCAGCCCAGAGTTTGTAGAAGACTTTCTGACTGTAGTTGTGGCGAAATATATCAGTCGTTTTTAGGAGGCGATAAACCCCCTCGTGCGCTCCTCTGTAGGGGTGTGGTGCAAAACGTGCGGGACGATACACACCTTTGTGGGCAGGATCTTCGGCATTACCCTCGACGGGGGGGGGATACTCATTTGTTGCTTGCCTTAGTCATCTTGCCCTTGACCACACATTCCTTTCGAAAGAGGAGGGGGGGGGGTGTACTCATTATCATGCATGGCCGTAGTCGTATGACCATAGACCCTCGCATCCCTACAATGCCGGGACGGAGCACGTCGGGTTTTCATCGACCAGGCAATGATGGGGGGTGTACTCGATAGGAGAGATGTACTCGATCTCATGCATTGGCCGTGGTCGTATGACCAATGAGGGGGGGGAGGGGTTGGCTTCAGAAGGGAGCGCACCCGATTCAGGGGGGTCTCCCATAATATGCTACAGCAGGGAATACGTGCAGCGAGTCGCGAGCTGTTCAGGTGCGTGCGACAAGTCGTGCGGTAGATGCAGCGGGAGTCTGTTTGCTCTGCCCAGCGCGAAAGACTCGGTAGCTATACCAGGTAGGTATCAAGCGCGGTGCGCGTACGTGTAGTAGCAGCTTCGAGCTTGAAGTGATCTGTGTAGATGTTTTCTTGCTGCCTTGCCCTGCCCTGCCCAAAAACGTGTAGCCGTATCCTGCTGCTCTCCCGCGACGGGTGAAGCGCGGGCGTGGGAACTATGCACAGAGTTACGCGAATGTGTGTTGCACTGCGTCTTGGTGCCGAGCCTCGGGTGGATGCACCAGAGCCTATGCTCCCTCGAAAGAGCAGAGCAGATATTTATGCACGAAGTTATCCGGCGTGACCAGTTAGGGGGAACCGAAGCGGACAGTGCAGTGCACGGGTGTGATAGTGTACACAGCAGGAGCACGTTGCGCGTCTCTACTATCGTTATTAATGTGTACCAGGTGTAAAGCTAGACATTACCACCTCCCCCCCCCCCCGACTGTAGGGATGCGAGGGTCTATGGTCATACGACTACGGCCCTGCATGATAATGAGTACACCCCTTCCCTCCCCACCCCCCGCCTCTGCTTTCCAGGTGGTCGTATCACATATACGGTGTGCCTGGTATATGGTTAGCCACTCCCGAGGCAGTTACACGGTGCTTTTATTGCAGTCCCTGGAAGTGGTCACAATGGATGACGGATCAGTTAATCCGACGCTGTCGTCGATACTCGAAAATAAAGTCCGCACGAGATGCCGAATGCCGCTTCAGTAATGTGCAGCTCATCCCCATCATGCGACTCGCCGGACACATATCTATGCTTCGCGCTTGGCGCAATCCATGTCCGCCTGGCCCGGGAAAACCCGACGTGCTCCGCCCCAGTGTTGTATTTAGGGATGCGAGGGTGAACGGTCACACGTTCGACTACGGGCATGCATGCACCCCACCTCTCCGCTATATCTTGCGTTTTTTGCTCGCGACGCGTCTATGGCCATGCACGACGATGATTACACCCCCCCCCCCCCGCCTTTGCTATCTCTGCGTTTTTTACTGGCCTGGCGGCAGGTGCATCGACGGCACCTGCCTCGAGACGCCTGTAAAGTTTGTAGCGGAGGAATGCGCGGTGCCCATGTACGAATGCATCGGGAACACCTGCTGCCGCTGCTTCTGCAGCAACGGAGCTAGCGAAAACGTCGACAACGCGAGGGAGGTGGGCTCGCCAAATTGACAAGATTACGCTTGTAGAAACATCAGAAGCAGCCCCTACGCGTCAAATACGTCAGGGGAGACAGACTTTCTCCCCCCTGGACAGACACCAAACTACTCCGTTTCAGCGTAGAACACTCGGCCCTATGTATGCCCTTGACAGCGCACGACTTCCCCTTGCTTGACATGCCTCCTGACATCTCTCAGTAGCAGCAATAGATACCGAGGCATGCGCCTGATCATTCTGAACAACACCGTCAAGGGTTTGTGTGTGTGTGGGGGGGGGGGGGGGGGGGGGGGATGTACTCGATGGGAGAGATGTACTCGATCTCATGCATGGCCGTAGTCGTATGACCATAGACCCTCGCATCCCTACAATGCCGGGACGGAGCATGTCGGGTTTTCACCGACCAGGCAGACATCGCTTGCACCAAGCGCGAAGCGCCGTGAGGTGTCTGGCGAGTCGCATGAAGGGTGAGCTGCATCCTACTAAGAACCACTTTTGAGGCGGACTTGCGTATGGACGACAGCTTCAATGGGTTGAATTAATTTCCGGTGTAGGCATCTCCAGAGACAGCAATGGGAGTACTATGTAGCTGCCTCTTGGGTGCCTTACCTTGAACACTACGTGATACGATTATTCCCAATTGTGCGAAGTAAAGGTTCTTTACCTCGCACAAATGGTCTAACTCGACAACCGGCTGTGGGCGGCCGCCAAAAACAAAAAACAAAAAAAACGGTACCTTGGTTGTCGAGCTCACGGAGTGAGCGGCATGTTTCACAGTGTCGTTGCCAACCGACGCCAACCCATCCTATATAAAATAGGGGGAGAGGGGCTAGAGTTCCCTTCAGGTTGACAGTGGCACATCATTTGTTTTTTACAGAAGAAAACGTTTTAACCGCCTCAACAAAAAAGGGTGTGCTTACTGGCCTTGGCAGCGTCAACCCCCTCGTAGTACCGTGATGTGCACGCACGTAAATCTGACTCTCATTCTGACCAATATACCCCCAAAATGACAACAGTACATTCCTGAAGGAGTTATAGCGCTTTCAAGACTGCAGTCCCGTTCTGGGGGACAATTGGGGTATAATTACTCGGAATTAAAGTTAGATTACGTGTTAATGAGCAGCGCAGGACTAAACGGGTTAAAGAGAGGAGGAAACGGCACGTGCGGTGTAATACCGCGAACACGGGCACGATATATGCCGCCACACCTTCTAGACAAGCGTACGTCAATGCGTATAAATGCGACTTCGTAGCGTAGGTAGGCTTTTTTGTGGTGGGGGTTTTCTTCGTGGAGTCGTGGTCTAGCCATACGAAGAGCGGTTTTGACAAAACCGTTGTGAGGCGGGAAGGGGGGGGGGGGGCATACATACGAAAAAAAGGCGTAACATTGTGCGGTGTGATCCTATTACGGGGGGCCATAGTTAACAGGACATATGGTATACATAAAAACCTATATATTCAACCATTTTTACTAACAATATTTGGTCCTGTTAACTATGGTCCCCCGTAATAGTATCAGGTATGTATCCGTTGCTCGCAAGGTCCGAATACATATTATTACGTACTATTAACAATACACTACTATTGGTTCTCATAACCAAAAATAAAATGTAGAACATAGTAGTCATAGCTGAACATGGCTACAAACAATGACATAACCAACCATGGTTATTTCTAGTGAAAAATGTTTAGATATACCTTACAATAGTATGTTTTTTGGGGTCATCTTGGGTTGAAATTGCTATCGCCTCCCAGTAGGAAGCCAAGGGAAAACCATAATTTTAGGATTTTTTCTGAATAGCAACAGGCGGGTAACCCCGCCTCCCTCCCCCCCCCCCAGCCCCTCCTCCCCCCTTCCCTAATTACCACTGGCTCGCTGTGACATCCATCATCGCTCAGGCGGCAGACAGAACCGACAATTTCGCGGGTGGTGCGGAAGAAGGTCTAGGGCACGCGAAGAGCTGTTTCAGCTCGGTCTGCGCGTGCTTCGACATGTCCGATTTTTGCGTGGCGGACGAGGCGCTGGCGTACGCCCTGCCATTCTGCGGGCTGCTCTTTTCATTGTTCAGGTCTGTTGTGGTGGGTTTAGGCCCCCCCCCCCGCTCCCGATCGAACGGGAGACACTCGTGCAAATTTCGCGATCGTGCACCATACCAGGGTAGTTTATCCTCCGGTGGATTGGTAAAGCACCAAAATAAAAACACAAGAAAAAAAACTTGACCCTTTCAGGGCAACTTGCAGTAGTCCCGTTTTGGGGGGGCAAACTACTCAGAAATTGAGCTCCCCACACTTCTGCGGTTTCTCTCCCCCACTTTCGACGCGTTCTCGCACGCTTCCATCCCATGTATACGAGCGGAACTTCGTGGAAGTAAAGTAAAGCACGCAAATAGATGAGGCGGTGTCGCCTCGTTTCGAGGCGTTTTCGCACGCTTTTCCGTTCCGCTATTATATTCGACCCACGCGATTTGTAGGGTCGTCGTAGGTCAGTCAGTCAGTGAGTTAATATCGTGCACGGAGGGAGCTCTGCCCGCCTCGCCGAATCTACAGTATTTTTTTTTTCGTCTCGACCCCCACGGTGTGCACGCACACGTGTACGATTTGTACTTGGCCTTAACCACGGACGCCGAACGTTTTCTAAGGCTGTTATTATACGACAAGCGAGAGGTGTGCCACGATAGTCTAAGAGGATAGATAGGGGGTTTTATAGCACTTTTCTGCCGAACTGTCACTGGGACTGATTGACCAGACTCCTTGACCCAATACAGTATGATATCGTTCGAATACCATTATTATTTTGCACTATTTTTTTTTTAATATATATATATATATATATATGCCTACTATCAAGATAGGATTTGGGACAACATCTTTTTCATCGGGTTGCTTTTAGCTTTCATCAAAATCAGTTCTTCGGGTCGGGGGGGGGGGGGGGTACAGAGTTTCTCGAGATGAAGGGGGAGCCTCAGACAAAAGTTAATTGCTCCCCCTGTAAGGCAAAACCACGCGTCGGTTAGGCCCGATACCTTCTAAGGCTGCCCCCGCGAGGAGCTGTATACTCCCACCCAGTCCCTGGCCTTGTTGGGGGGGAACAGGTGAAAGTGAAAAGTACACACCGTACGAAAGACGAACGCCACATCATGGGAAGCCTCAGCATGTATGTGTTTTCGCAAGCAAATGGTGTAGAAAAAACCCAACAAACTGCCCCAGCGATAAGGCATGTATGCCTTATAAGGGTCACGCCTTATTGGGTAATTCCTCAGTTTTGAGGACCATACTGTCAATAGAAGTCCGTCACAAATATTTGTAGGCCAAAAAGTGCTCTCTGTATACCCCCTGCATGTACTGGCGCTGCCGTTGTTATTCTAATGGTTGAAAACGAGCACTCACTCCCACACTACCTCCCTTCTCGTGCTTGAATGGTGACATACATAGTTAACAGGACCAAATATTGTTAGTAAAAATGGATAAACATATAGGTTTTTATGTATACCATAGGTCCTGTTAACTATGGTCCCCCGTAATATATATATACCGGCAGGCTTTACCAAGGTAGTTCGCTTTCCTTCAGGAGCTGCCTGGGGCTGTGGTCCGGGGTCACCACGCAAGAGAAGGCTGGCTTCCAGTGGATGATGGCCGAGGGTCACGCGCGCCTTTGGCAAGGTGAGACGACCGCTGCCCTCTCCAAGAACACCCGGGTCGTGTGTTGATCTAGAACTGTAGATCAATTACACGACAGCACAATCAAACATGTTTTGGGCACCACACACACAAAGCCAGGCCCCGGGGCAGGGGGGAAGGTGTTCTCAAGGCACGCTTGTTTCCGGTCGACCCCCCGCCCCCCACACAGTAGAGAAACCGCGGAACATCCTTGGTACGTTGGCGATCCCGTTTTTTGTTGTTACAATAAAATGATGTTTTTGCTTTTTTTTTTTCCCTCTCCTTTCGGGGGATGTTTTATGAGTGATCAGCGTTGAAGCTCGGGCTGCACATTTTCGAGGATGGCAAGCGCAACACTAGCTAGGTACGTAATAACACGGTTTTCGCTGCTTTCATCTCGTTGGGTGTATGTACGTACATACATGCGTTCTTGTTTCTCGAAAAAAACAAAAAAAGTGCTGTCTTTGTGTTTGGGCCTGAAGCGTAAGGCTTTGGATGCAAACATTAATATTACGGGGGACCATAGTAAATAGGATCTACGGTGCACGGAAAAAAACTGTATTTTTCCCTATTTTTACTGACAATATTTGGTCCTATATACTATGGTCCCCCGTAGTAGTAGCTTCTTTTATGCCGAGGAACCTGAGAAAAATGAGGCTACGTGGCCTTAACCCTCTTAGGACCCCAGCCCCGTTTTGGGGACAAACTACTTATAATTAGAGTGCTTTGTCCCCACATATGGGAGTGCGGTGCTAAAGGGGTTAAGTAGAAAAGGTGCCCCCTCTGTTGTTGCTGTTGTTGTTGATGTTCTCGTAGTTTGTTGCTGCCTGCCGCTATAGGGGGGTTCGCCTAATATTTTCTGGGAACCCTTTCAGTAGTGCAGCCCCGTTTTGAGGACAAACTGTTGAGAGTTTGGAGGCGTTCTACGATAGAGGTTCACCCTAAACTTTATGAAGCTCCTCACATAAGGGGCTCCATACCTCAACCGAAAGCTGACTTCAGCAGAAATGAAATTGCATCCCGATGAATAATACCATGGCCCCAAGTACACGAAAATGTCATTTTTCGAAACGAGGTTGACGTTCTGACGATTTTGGAAGAATAAACCCCGTCATTCAGAAACCATGTTAGCGGAAATGTGCTACCTCATCGTAGAACACGGTTTTGACTAGTTTCATCCTCAAAACGGGAGTGCAGTTGTTTTCCCCTAAGAGAGTGAAGATAACCCGACGAGCAAAACAAAACAAACCCCGTGGTCTGCTCGTACGAGGTCTGTCTCTATCGAAGAATGCCGTGCTAACAAAAACGACAAGGCATGCCTCATTGAGCGCTTCCTCGGTGCCCTCGGAGAGCAGCCCCATCAGTCTCAGGTGACGAAAAAAAAAAATGGCCAAAAAAGTGCTACAAGGCAGTAAGGCGGTCAGGCATGCCCTGTCTGTTGCTGCTGCTGCTCTCATCTTAACAACACAAATCTTCAAAAAACGAAAAATAAAAAAGAGTCCGCGGTCGCTTCACAGGACAAAGTTCCCCCCACACAACTCCGGAGCGGGGGTACGAGTGATGTGAAAAACTTTCCAAGAGAAACGAATTTGAAATAGGAAACGGACAGGCGTGTACTGACTGAAAGAACAGCACACACGGTACACACACACACCTCAAAACAAGAAAATGAAAAGTCTACGGTAGCATGACTTCATTCACCGAACAGGCCCTCGAACCCAAAAACCACACGTAGAAAAAGAACATGAAAATAGTTCCATTCTGGGGGCCACTTCTTCCTGCCTCTGCTGGGATAGTTTTAGTGTATGAAGAGAGATTCTGGTAATGTCTTCACCCTCCCCCCCTCCGCTCACGTGGTAGTTACATAGTTAAACCCAGTGCAGTCTCTGGAGGTGGCCCCACCTGAAAATGAATATCAATTATTTGACGCTGTCATCCTATCACATGCAAGAAGACAATCCGCCTCAAAAGCGGTCCTTCTCTAGCAATAGTAGGCTGCAGCTCACCCTTCATGCGACTCGCCCAACACCTCTTCACGTCTCGCTTCGCAAAGCTTGGCGCAAGGGAATGTCTGCCTGGTCGGTGAAAAGCCGACGTGTTCCGTCCCGGCATTATAGGGATGCGAGGGTCTATGGTCATACGACTACGGCCATGCATAACAATTGAGTACCCCGCCCCCTTCCCCCCCCCCGCTAATCCTATGGCAGAAGGTCATAACGGCGCACTCATCTCGGGGGAATGCCGCTCAGCGTACCATCAGCTGGAGACAGCGCGCGGCTGGCTGGCTGGCTGGCTGGCTGCTGTACTTCAGTTTTTTTAATTATTTTTGAGGGCCGCACAGCCCCAAAACACACACAAAAACAAGTGCTCGCCACATTTTCGCCGTATGCGCAGGCAAAAACGCCTTTGGGGATTTTTTTCGCCCGCGCAGGTGTTTTTTATTTTTATTTTTTATTCGTCCGTTTCGCCGAAGGCGATGCAGATGTTGAGTATGTTTACGCACTTATGTTCAAATTTTGGTTTTATGGGGGCCTCCGACGGGCGTCGGGGGGCCCTCCCGCCCCCCCTGGAGGGCGGGGCCTTTGCCGCCTAATTGTAACCCTGGTCTCAGGTCATACGACTGCGGCCATGCGTGGCATGGGTACTTCCCCCCTCCACCACCACCACCACCACCACCACCACCACCTGCCCGCCCCGACGTGTTCCGCCCGGGCATCGTGAGGATGCGAGGGCCTATGGTCGTACAACCGCGGCCATGCATGACCATATGAGTACACCCCCCACACACCCGCCTCCTTCGAGCAGGTTGCTGCGGACTCCTCGGGGCGGCGCCGGGGTTGATCATCGTCACGCTGCCGTCCATACTCGCCTGCAGCTTGGTGGCCAGAAAGGTCAGAGGCCTCACTCATTGCGCATCACCAGTCGGGTTGCGAGCACTGGAAGGGGGTTTGGTTCGGCTCTGCCGACTATCTTGTCGTCTCGGATGTGTTGGCTTGTCAATCACCACCCACCATCACGGCAATCTCGGAGGGCCGGTTGCTTTTTAGTCGGCGTGATTGCGGTCAAAAGGCGTTCCCCTTCAACGAACTAGCCCGAAAGCAAACACGCGTATGTTTGTCCCCTCTGGCTGGGGCTCTAAGGACGAAGGCAATCCATAAGTGTGTGTGACATTATTAGCGTCGCGCAAGTCTCGCTGCTTGCGCGGGTAGCATCCCTTTTTTTTTCGAGATTGAACCGATGGCCTCGTGCGAGCCGATATCAATATTACGGGGGGACCATAGTTAATAGGACCTATGGTGTACACAAAAACCTACATGTTTACCTATTTCTACTGACAATATTTGGTCCTATTTGCTATGGTCCCCCGCAATAGTAGCTATGTTTTTTTCGTAGTTTTTAATTGAGGAGAAGAAACCATATCTCTCAGCCGAACTGAGTCGCACTGAAATCTCCCCAAAAGGGGGGGGCGCGGAGGGTCGCATACATAGCGCCAAAAACTCTTGTGTTAAAACTTGGAGCGCGGTCTGGATTGGCTTCAGAAATCGGAGCCGTCACTCCCCCCCCCCCCCCCCCCCACCTCCTCCCCACCTGCGCCGTCATCTGTACGGGTATAGTCCAACTATTAAGGGTCGTCGCAACAGACGACAGGTTCGAATACGGCTTGTCGGTCTATAATACCTGGTATGAAATACGGGAGTATACGGCAGCACAAAACCAACTCCACACAGACGGTAGCTAAACTACAGTAAGTAGAGTGTAAAACATATCCCGGTCACCTTTTCTTTCAAGGGGCGGCGCGGAGGGTACTCTCGTAGGGCTCTGAAGCCTTGCGTGGTATTTCCAACCTCGAGCGTTTCTGCCGTCAACATTCGCCTCGCCCCCCCCTCCCCCCCCCTCATGATCATGAGTACCCCCCCTCCCCCCCCCCCTCCCCTAATCTCCCTTCATTCCGGAACAACCTATTTTTCTAGCAATTTAGCTTCCTTCGGCTTTGTCGTTCGCTGAGTGGGACAACCTCTGTTTTTTGTTGTTCGCTTCGGTTGCGTTTGCACCGCGTATATAAACGTTTTGCCCCGTTTTTTGTTTTCACCGCGGGTGTTCGTCTTCCTGTCTGTACACAGGCGCGAAAGAACCGGCTTCTCGTCGACAAGAAGGACGCCCCCGAATCCGTGGGCGTCGATCCCGAGAGCGGCGAGGAGATACCCGTCGTCACGGCGCAACCTTTCCCTTCGGACGATGACAGAAAACGTTTTTACGACCAAGCGTACGAGGTGAGTAAGCAAGAAACAACAATACATTCAGTTCAAGGGTAAAAGCTAGTCCCTGAGAGTGATTGAGCTGGAACCGTATTTTAAAAAAAAGTTGAGTTTGAAGGGGGAAAAAAAGACCAGGAGTTGTTTTTTTTGTGAGTGCTCAACGTTTCGAAGCTCATGCTACGAGAACGTGTTGACGGATGGCAAATAGGGCAACAACAATCACCAACAGGAGAACAAACAAACGAGACAGACAGAGAAACAAACGAACCAACAAACAAACAAGACAAACAGACACACAAACAAACAAACAAACAAACGAACGAACGAACAAACAAACAAACAAACCAGCAAGCGAGCGAGCAAGCTGACAAACAAACAGGCAGACAGATAGACAAGCAAACAAGCAAACAAACAAACGAACGAACGAACGAACAAACGAACAAACAAACCAACAGGCTAGCAAACAAACAAACTAATTAACAAACTAACAAACTAACAAACAAACAAACAAACAAACGAAAAAACAAACAAACTAACAAAAAAACAGTACCTCGCATTCCTTCTTGACATAAAAAGCGTCGAGTTCGCACGGCAGGCGGTTACGGTCGTGTTGTTTTTTAGCGCTCCGGAAGGGTGCAAAACACCGAATGAAATAATTTTCGGGAAAGATCTGGCCGAGAGAGAAAGAGAGCCTTTCCCAAAATGTAAATGTTCGACTTCAACCATCCTTATCCATATCTGACCGGAGGTCATCAAAATTGAAGCTAAATCGCCTGCTTCAAAATGAAAACGACATCAGATCTCCGAGGGGGGCACAAACACTACAGTAGCAACGCATCGTGCGTATTTCCAACCATCCACCAGGTACTTCTTTTTTTGTTTCGCATGGAAACAGCCGTACCTATATATATATATATAAATATATATATATATATGCTCTCGTATATGTTTCAGACAATCTAGCGCGAGAAAATGCGTTGAGTCCCTCCCAGCGAGCGGTTTTCTTCTCAAAGAACGGACAGCCTCGACACGACCAGCAGCATCTGTTTGGTCGATAGCAGCCCAGGGTTTTGGACGCAAGGGTGATGAATGTTCGGTGTGTATTCGCTTTGTTTCGTCTGGCCCATCCCGTTACACGTGGAGGGGGTTCTTGGTTCATGTACAGCAGTGCAGTAGTAGTGAAAGGTTTTAAGCCCCACATCACACACATATATAATATATATATATATATATATATATATATATATGTGATTATCCACTCCATCATCAGAATATCAAAAACAAGAGAATCGCAGTTCCCCCCGCCCCCCCCCCCCCATGCATGGCACAAGGGGATATGAGTAGCATTCATGTGCAGGTAATACGTGGAAACAATGCTATTGAGCGCCTAACTGCCGTTGGAAGTGTCTCTGTCCGGAGTAGGAAAAGTGTTCCGTCTCGAAAGGGATGCGTGGTCAAGGGCCAAATGCCTAAGTCAAGCAACAAAGGAGTACCGCTCTCCCCTTGTGGAGCACTGCAGTAGTAATATTAGTAGTAGTAGGAGTAGTAGTAGCAGTAGTAGTAGTAGTAGTAGTAGTAGTAGTAGTAGTAGGAGCAGCAGTAGTAGTAGTAGTAGTAGTAGTAGTAGTAGTAGTAGCAGTAGTAGCAGTAGTAGCAGAAGTAGTAGCAGTAGGAGCAGTAGGAGCAGTAGTAGTAGTAGTAGTAGTAGTAGTAGTAGTAGTGGTGCCCTTTTTCCTTTTTCCTACCGCAGTTGTGTCAGGGGGTTGAGAGGAGATGTATCGGTGTCGCCAATGCAGGAACGAAACAAAATCTCTTCAGTTCGCCTACCTCGGTTTCATACCTTTTGGGCCGAGGGGAAGTTAGGGCTACGTATAGGGTTAGGGCCGCAGAACTACGAAACAGAGGGACGACGCCTTTCTTGGTGCCGTTCCCCCTGGGTCGTTTTCCGGCGCAGGTTACGTGCGGTCGAGCGATGACCCGGTGAACGTCAGAGCGTCGTCACGCCTGCGGCTCAACGAAGAAACTGCCATTGAGGCTGCTTCGCGTCTCAAGCACCGTATTATATGATGTGTGTGTTTGGGCGGCGTGAGAGAGAGTCTCGCCTAGCAACTGAGGTTGCGCAGACACGCGCCTTCTTTTTTCGCTTCACGAGGCTAACACCTCAGCCCCCCAAAAATGTACACCGTGTACATCGCTCAACGAGGCAATAAACCAGTTGCCCGTCCCCTCGCCCCCCCTTCTCTCCCCTCCCCTCCCCTCCCCTCCCCTCCCCTCCCCTCCCGTTTCCTCCCGTCCTCCCCTCCCTTCCCCCCCCTCCCCTCTTTCCGTCCCCTGGCATTGAATACGTCTCAACCATGGCGTGGAAGGCTGTGTCCGGACGTCTGAAGCCCGATCAAATCACATCGCGGGAGTTCCTCGAAAGCTCTCAGATACCGAAGGAGGACTTCCCTGAAACCCTTCGTGGTCGGTGGAGTACGGGGGTGTTCGACTGCTTCGAGCACATTCCATCGTGTGTGACATCGTGCTTCTGTTCGTGCATCACCACCGGTCAGGCAAGCTCCTCCTCCCCCCCCTCCCCCTCCTCCCCTGTAGGATCGAGCTGCGATAAACGGCCAGGTAAGCTTCACCCCCCCCACCCCACCCTGTAGAATCGAGCTGCGCCTATCTAATCGGTTGGTTTTGGTCAATCACCCGTGTCCAGCTTGCTCGCTCAATGCCAATCACATGCATATTACTGTACATATTGTCTCAACATCTGCACTTCGAAGTTTGTCCGTTGGGCTCGAGACGAGCTCACACCTGTCTGTTGGAACGAGAGCGTTTCGGCACGAACAGCTCGACATCGTGATGGGCGTGTCACTCCCGGGAGTGTATCCCCGGCCGTAGACCCGTCTGAGAATGACACAGATGCGTTACCTTATGCCACGTGTTGTCGGCCAACCACGGGCCGACTCTGTCTGCCCAGGGTGAGCGGGTCCTGACGTTTGGGCAGACCAGCCGAGCAGGCACAAACATCCCAAAGCAATGGCGTGTTGACTTATCCCGCTTGAAAAGGGGGGCCGGGTGTACGTAGCTGCCAACTGCGATTCTCGAAAGCCTTTCCGATGGCAACACGTCTCACCGAGACAAGATTCACCCGTGACCGGGTGGCGGGTAATGTAGGCTGCACATCACCCGCGGCACTCCCGCGAGTGATACCTGTAACGTTGGTCCGGTTGTTTAATTTTTTTCATTTTTTTTTTTCGTATGTGATATTATTTTTGTTTCGTTTTAGAGCTTCAATAATGGTGTTTAACAATCGCAGCAGAGCTTCTGACGCCTCGTCCATTTCATGGCTCAGGGATTTTTTTTTGACAATTTTTTTAAATTGAGAGAACAAGGAAACTTTTGATTGCGCGTCGATTGCCGCGGTTGAGGCCCCTTGATAGAAGCTCCTCCTCTCAACGAACCCCCCCCCGCACCCACAGCAAACTATTTGTGACAGAATGGTGCGACGTCGTCGTCTACACGCGGTGCGCATGCAACACGTACAAGAGAGGCAGAACCCTCTTTTTTCTGCGCTCTGTGCCTCACCTAATAACAGCCGAATGTTCCGACGAAACAAAACACAACCTCGGAAGACCTAAGGACGCGCGCGCCACGCCACGGCAGGCAGGGGTGTTGCCTTGCTACGAGAAGCTTCTCTCGCACTGGGAAGGAGCTCGATATCTCTCTGCACCCGAAAACGTGACTTTCGAGATAACTTTGTTCGAGCAACCCGAGCAAGATCTCTACACGCTACGTACATAGTCCTACAACAAATATTATATTACTTACCTGGCATGTTAAATTATCATACAAACACCGGTAGTAGTTGCTCACGCTCGAGGACCAGTCGGAGAAACATTGAGCCAAAAACAAAAGTACCAGCCCCTATTAACGTGGGATGAGTCGAGTCGGGGGTGGGATTTTTTGCCTTAAAAGGTAAATATCGGGAGTGGCATTTTTTGCCTTGTAAGACAAACGTTTCTGACTGATGGAGGCTCCTTACCTGAGGATGTCTTACGCCAACAAGGCATGCCTTGTCGCTGGAACATAATTAGTGTTTTTCACTAGTTTTTTCCGACGAAATACCTGGTAGCATTGGTTCATCGTTTGTTGGTGGGGCACTTTTTGCCTTACAAGGCAAAAAATCTGACTGACGGAGGGGGGGGCTCCTCAACTGAGGATGTTTTACTTCAACAAAGTATGCCCTGTCCCTGGAACATAATTTGTGTTTAGTCGCTATCTTGTCTCTGACAAATAACATTATTTATCGTTTTTTTTGTTCGCCACTTTCATAATTTTTCTCTCGAGAATCATGTTTTCGGCTGGGGGTATGTACAGTACGTAGGTCCCTAAGGGAACCAACCCTCTTGGGACTTCAGAGGGAAACATTTAGGAGCGCACGAGAAGACCACAGCAATCACAGCCACTGCGTGATTGGGCAATTGATGAGACGAATAGGTGTTCGATTTTTACGGTGCGAGGGGCCGTGCGTGCGGCACGCGGGGCAAGCGACATGATCCTACGCCACCTGGACTGTACTGCTGGGGGGCGCCCACCGCTCACACTGCTCGTAGACGGTTGACCAACCATGGTTTCGGTCGCTACCGAGGGGTCCCAGAGGGGTTACGTGAGTCAAGTGGGTAGATAGTAGATAGTCCTGGCAGAAATACAATTGGTGCACAAATCCTATGGGCTTATATATATTACATGTGTTTGGCCAAAATTTGGCACTGAACCCCGACATCTGGTGGGTACATTTTTTTTTCAAGAGTTGAGAAACCCCGGTTTTTCAGCTGGTGAACGTTTTGGGGCTCAGAGGTGCGATCGCCCCTACACCGTAATATTTGTATACCGTGCGTAGCACGGCTCAAAGGCTGCACGGCACAAGGGGTATGCTCTTGGTGTAAGTGGACGTCAGGGTGTCAAAAACTTTGGTCGGGACCGAAGGCGTACGTACGATGATGCTGATGCGCGTTCTGTTGTGCCCTCTGTGAGCCTTGGCCTACAGCGGTAACTTCGCAATCGACAGAGTGTAGGACACAGGAGCAGAGAGCTAGCCAGACGGTTCCCTAAGAGCGAAGCAAGAGCGAAACGCCCACGTACTCATCGAGGCTTTTGCTGTGGAGTTTCTCATGTGCCTCCCCACCCCCTATGCCATATACCTGGTACATGGTATGTAGAGGTTGGGTTGGCGTCGGTCGGCTACGATTTTGTAAAACACGCCTCTCACTGCGTGAGCTAGACAACCAGAGTACCTTTTTTTCTTTTGTGGCGGTCACCACGGCTGGCGGTCGTGGTAGATCATTTTAGTGCGAGGAGGATCTTAACTCGGCACTAGGGAAACGATCATATCACGTACCTGGTAGCGTGTATATGGTAAGGCACCCAAGAGGCAATCACGGACGAGACCCATTGCTGGAAGTGGCCACACCAAAAAGAAAATAAATTCATTGACGCTGTCATCCATATGCAAGAAAATCCACCTCGAACGCGGTTCTTACTAGGATGCAGCCCACCCTTCATGCGACTCGCCCAACACATCACGGAGTTTCGCGCTTGGTGCAAGCAAATGTCTGCCTGGTCGGTGAAAACCCGACGTGCTCTGTCCCGGCATGGTAGGGATGCAAGGGTCTATGGTCATACGACTACGGCTATGCATGATCATGAGTGCATCACCTCCCCTCCCCCCCCACCTCTTTGGCCATACGACTACGGCCATGCACAATAATGAGTACAACCCCCCCCCCCCCCAGCCCACCCCACCCCACCCGATCCCACCCCGCCCACAATTCCACCAGGTGGCCGAGGGGGCCCGGCTCTTCAACGGTGTGTTCTACGTCAGCATCGCCGTCTTCGTTTTCGATCTCATGCTTGGACTCAACGGCTGGCTGTGGATAGCTTTCGCCACGTACGCTGTGGCGGTGTCTCGCGCTAGAATCGCCGAGGTCTACGGCATACCGCTCAACCGGGTCGAGAACTGGTGCCTGTCTCTGTGGTGCAACTGCTGCGTGGCGACCCAGGTAAAAACAAACGAAATGCTGGAGGACGCATCGTACCTGTACGGTACAGATCATATACATGTGCGGACGGGCCATGCCCTGCACAGCCGCACAGACAGACGATTTGCCACGTGTGTCCTCGTTCGCGGTGACTGACGCGATCGGTTCCGCACCCGAATTCTGGCCTCCTCTTTCTCTACCTGAACTTTTACAGCACGAGCAGCTGTTTTTTTTTTGTTATTATTGGTTGTTTGTAACTTTAGAATGCCAGACAGAAAATCGTGTGTTCGTGTGTGTGTTGATCTTCGCGGTGTACCCCGCATCGCGCTCTGCTTGGGGTAAACACGCTTCACCCCATGAGCATGCTGAAGGGCCTTCATCGGAGTTGGAGATTCTTAAACCGCCCGCGCGCGTTTCGCCTCGTCTTGTTCGCGTGCTACGGATGGGGGGGTAAGAGAGAGAGATGGAGAAGACGCTCGCCATTTAGCGAAGAGGAGGAGGAGGACTCACGGTGTAAGTATGGTGTCAGCTAAAATTCGCCCCGACTCCCCTTCCTGCTACGACAATACGTATCACTGCAGTGCAGTACGCACTACCGGCTCTCTGACGGGAAAGATCCCCGGCACGTCAGCTACACCGAAGTTTGTGTGGAACACCCCCTTCCTCAAGATAAGAAACCCAGCCTTGGCCACTCTGTCCTGGTTTCTTCTTATTAGGGAGCCGGTGCTGTACGTGGCGTGCTGTCATATACATATATGAGTCATATGTATGCACGATGGGCAGGCTTTTTTTCGCGCCGCGCGTGTCTTCCTGAAGAGGCGTTCTACGATGGAGGTACAGTATCACATTTGGGATTAAAAATATTCTTGGCCACCACGGCGTTCTCGCCGGGCGCCAGTTGAAGGGTGGGCATGTAGCGTGTGCTCTACATTGTTGGGTATAATGCGTACGTACACGTATGACATGCGTGTAGCATCAGTCGTATTATTCATATGTTTGTCCCCGTTGAATTCCGTAAAATGCCTTGGGCGGGGGTGGTGTACTCGATAGGAGAGATCTACTCGATCTCATGCATGGCCGTAGTCGTATGACCATAGACCCTCGCATCCCTACAATGCCGGGACGGAGCATGTCGGGTTTTCACCGACCAGGCAGACATTGCTTGCACCAAGCGCGAAGCGCCGTGAGGTGTCCGGCGAGTCGCATGAAGGGTGAGCTGCATCCTACTAAGAACCGCTTTAGAGGCGGACTTGCATATGGACGACAGCTTCAATGAGTTGATTTAATTTCCGGTGTAGGCGTTTCCAGAGACAGCAATGGGAGTACTATGTAACAGCCTCTTGGGTGCCTTACCTTGAACACTACGTGATACGATCAATTCCCTTGTGCGGAGTAAAGGTTCTTTACCTCGCACAAATGATCTAACTCGACAACCAGCTGTGGGCGACCGCCAAAAAAAACAAAAAAAACGGTACCCTGGTTGTCTAGCTCACGTAGTGAGCGGCATGTTTTACAGTGTCGTTGCCAATCGACACCAACCCAACCTATGAGGGGGGGGGGGGGGGGGTGCTTTCCTTACTCATTTGACCATTGACCACGCATCCCTTTCGAGACCGAGCACCGCTCCTATTCCTAATAGAAACACCTCCAACAATTGGGCGCTCATTTCGTTGTTTCCATATAATACATAACAACTTTTTGCTAATATTTCTCCCCTTCCTGTTTGGCCGCCTGTGGCCACCATCTATCGCCTTGGATAGGGATCGTTTTTTCGCTGCTATCTAGTGTATCAAACTCCTCCATGTCGCATTCGTCTATTTCCCTCATCTCCTCTTCTAACACATCCCGTTCCTCCTTGTAATTTTCACAGTACCCTACTATCTGAGTTCTACCTTGGGGGGGGGGGCATAGGAGCCTCGCAAAATTTATGATGAACGCCCATCGTAGAACGCCTCTGAACGGTTGAAAAAGCTCCCCGTCACCCACCACGTACCTATGTTACGTCCTGCGCAAAACATAGCGCATACAAGAAGGCGCCCGCTATCTCCAACCCTTTGAGGACTGCGGTTTTGGGAGACATCCACTCTATTCTACTGCGACTAGGTTATCCTCAAAACGGGACTCTGGCTCTAGAAGGGCTCAACAGCGAGAAATGCTAACTTCGCGTCGAGGCCTAAAGTTTAGGCCATCTTCCGTCGCCACCATTCATGAACGAGCACAGGCTGCTACTGCTTCCTGTTGTGTGCCGGTATATAGGATTTAGTACGGCACCCGACCCTGGTCTATACCGTTTGCCTATTCGGTCAACACTTTTAGTTTTTCGCAAGAAAAAACGAGCCTCGATTTCTTAGGGCTAACAAAGTTCTTACGAGAGGACGCAACCCTTCGTAATCGGCAGGTGGCTCGTCACCTGTTCGCCTGGGGCAAGCACAGCGGTCGGGACGCGGGGTGGTCCGAGTGTGGCCCGACGCCATCCAGTAAATGGCCTGCCGCCCCCGTGAGTGGTCAATCCTGCTACCAATCTGGCTACTACGCGGGCCGTTCCAACCCCCCTCTCCCTGGCCAAGGGGTCTACAACGTGCCTGCTGTGTACACTGTGCCTGAAGCGCGCGTGGTTGTGGTCCAGCCGGTCGATGTTGCTCCTACGGTGCGGTAAGGCCGTCCGCCGAAAATAAAGCTTGGTTGGTTGGTTTTAAGCGGTCGGCATCTATTTGTTCGTGTTTTTGTTTAGACGATCGTTTGTTTGTGGTTTCAAAACGATCGTTGCTGGAGTGTCTTTGTGTAAACGGTCCGTTGGTGGTTTTTGCGCTATCGTTCGTGGCTTTAGATTAATTAGGCAGCCGTTCGTTCGAGGGGTTTAAACGGTTCGTTTTGCGGTTGAAAACGGTCGTTCGGGGTATGAAGCGGTCGTTCACGACAGGCGGTCAACAGGAGGGATGGTTTCATGTCACCGGGCCCCTTCATTGACGACCTGGATGGTGTCTTCTCGCCAGTTTTTACTGCCAGAATGTGTTCATACGTAGGACGTACCAGGTATTGTACTGGTAGGTGGTAAAAAAGCGCAGTTTAATATTTTCACGTCTGAAGCATTGTTGGTGTGGCAACGAAAATCGTTATGTCCACGTCTGGAGCAACGTATATAGATACATACATGGCCGCACAATGATTTTTTTTTTGGCGTTTGAAGTGCGTTTAGAGTCGACGCTATTTTTTGTGTTTCCCCTCAGTCTGTATAAAAAAAGGCTGGGTATTGCAGCCGTCACCGGGCCTGAACGCTTGAAACAGGCCCCCGTCCACAACACCGAGCAGCGAAAGGACCCGTCGAGTTAATGGAGACGGGAAAGCCAAGAGGGCCCCGGTAGTTTGACCGGACAGGGGCATTGGCCGGACGTATACTTAGGGCTACTCCGTTGTTGTTTCACGTGGCGAGAGTTCGCGTAGCACTACCCGCGCATCGACCAGGCCGCTTCTCGAGATTTACGTTAGGAATTTGTTCTATATGTTTCGGCGGTTCGGCTTGTTTTTGTTGCCGTGTACTCTGCTGGACGGAAACGTGAGGACCGCTGGGGTATAGAGACGTCGATAGTAGGTGTGTACGTACAGTATATAGACAAGCAGGCACAAGCAGATAGACGGGTAGAAGAAAATTCGATCGTGCAATAGGCATGAGTACATCTATTCAGCAGAGTAGAGGAAGGCAGAGACACGCATTGGGTCGCGCGCTCACGCGTAGTGCGAGGATGGGAGCGGGGGGGGGGTGATTCCATGCACTGGGTCGCTGTACCGGGGAACCTTAACACATGTATACATACGAAGAACCGGGTGTAAATGGCCCGGTCCGTTCAGGTGTCGAGCATAGCGGCAACCCCAGAGCATTCACCGCTCCCGTCAGTGCTTGAATCTACACCGGAAAAACTCGGCTGGGTATGTACAATATGCATCGCAGACCATCATCCACCTTTAGCAACAAGTTGGAAGGGCACAACCCCAGGGGCTAAGTCCATCCGGCAAAAAGGTATGGAGGCTCGCTACGATGGGGGTATAGCCAACAAATTTCCGATTGGCGGGGCTCCTTAAGGGCACTGAGACCGCTGGGGTGTCATTCGTGTTTTTCTTTAATGCTATTTTTTCAATATACCGTATATTTGGGCCCTGGATCAATATCGGGTTGAATTTTCACTGTTCCCAAGGAGGCCGGGTTGGGTGGGGGGGATGGGGGGGGGTGTCGATATCATGCATGACCGTAGTCGTATGACCATAGACCATCGCATCCCTACAATGCCGGGACGGATCACGTCGCGTTTTCACCGACCAGGCAGACATTCCCTTGCACCAAAGCTCGAAGCGCCGTATCCGACGAGTCGCATGAAGGGTGAACAGCATCCTACAAAGAAACGGTTGTAAGGCGGACTTGCATATGGATGACAGCTTCAATGGGTTAAGTTAATTCCCGGTAGCCACTCCCAGAGACAGCAACGGGAGTGCTATATTACTTCCTCTTAGGTGCCTTACCATGAGCACTACGTGATACGATCATTCCCCTTGTGCGGAGTAAAGGTTCTTCACCCCGCACAAATGATCTAATTCGATCGACCACCAGCTGTGGCCGACCGCCAGAAAAACAAAACGGTACTCTGGTTGTCTAGCTCAAGCAGTGAGCGGCATATTTAACAGTGTCGTCGCCAACCGACGCCAACCCAACCTATATAGAATATATAGGGGGGGGGTCCAGAGCCCCTCCAACAAGCAGTTTAGGAAAATAGTAGATGCGAACCTCTATCATGTCAGCATGCATCTATACTTTACTATTTCGTGCTGCTCAACGCAGTATTATTGGGGGTCACAGTAAATAGGGCCAAAAAATGTTGTTAATAGTGAAAAGCCTTTCTAAGTTCACGTGAGATGCCTGCTTTGTTCACAACCGACGGGATTAACTATTTTTAGTCGTGGTCTCAACCGACGGAAATTAAATGGCTCAATTTGTTCAGAGGCAGAGAGAAGAGAAGGACGGACACATTCGTTTCGTGCCCCCTTGTAGCTTCTCGCGATAGGTGCACGAGGAGAGCACGGCACTGCTCGCTGCCGATTGATAGGCCTAGAGGCTAGGCCTACCGTTGTGGTTTATGTTCGTCCGGAATTGCACACCCCGTGCATTGCTTGTCGAGGGGGGACGTAGCGTTATTCGCGGGGGAGCGGGGGTTGACCTCGTTGCAGGGGCATCAGGCTACCGGCACCGAGGTCCTCTTTCGAGGCAATAAAGGCGACCAGGCTCAGCTAGGATCGGTTATCGTACGCACACGCGACATTGCTTGACGAGGGGTGACGAAGCGTTAGTCCCAGGGGAGCGGGGGTTGACCTCGTTGCAGGGGCGTCAGGCTACAGGCACCGAGGCCCCCTTTCGAGGCCATAAAGGCGACCAGGCTCAGCAAGGGTCGATTATCGTGCGCACATGCGTCGACGCCTTCGGGGCGCGTTCCGGGGTAGGAGCAGTCGGCGGTGCCGTCGCTCTCATGGTGGAGTTGTTGTCGGGATATCCGACGTTGCCAGAAAGTGCCCCCCTGTCGTCGTATCGGTACGGTAAGGAGTCCAGAGTGCGGGGGTACGCGCAGGCCCTCGGGGAACTTCGCGAATTGGTAGTAGAGGCGATGATTCCAGAGAAGCTGGCCTCCACTCATTGCGTATCGTCGCAACCACTACGCTGGCGGCTGGGGGGGGAAGTGCCGCAGAGGGCAATCCAGAGAGAAGGTAGATGGAAGTCTTCAGAGTTTTCCAAGACGTACACCCGCAATCACCCAGAGGACGCGGGTATGGTATCTCGTAAACTAGCAGAGACGGGAAAGATAGGGCACAGGCAGCCAGGCCAGGGTACTGTTTGGGGCCGAACACCGTAGTATCGACGCGACCTCGGAATTGGGGTATGTCAATGGTTTTCTACCATTGGGGGTCTCGGTCGTCCGAGACTGCGTTTGTTAGAGCCCCGACCAGTCGGCTGGGGGGGGGAACTCCCGGGTACTGGCAGTACGATAGGTAGCGAGAGTCAGCGGCCGGTGTCGCGGCTCTCGTACCACGCCAGTGGACCCCCCCCCTAACGTCGCAGAGAATAATAACAACATGACAATTTCGAAGGATATACAACTAACAGGTAATTATATATGTTTTTTGTGCCTACAGTAAGTGTTTTACTAGTTGTGGTCCCCCGTAGTAGTAATTCGAACCAAATACGGTGGGTAAGCATAGGAGGATACATGGTTTAGGCCTATCGTGGGTTCTGATTCTTATTACGTTTTCCCCCCCCTGTAATCTTGAAGCTGATATTAATAGTAGTTTTTTTCACAATTATTTACACCTCGGGACAGATCATGATACATCTATCTACAGATAGATCATCTAGTTCCACCACCTGCCGCTGTGAGAGGTTGAGCAGGATCTGCGTATTACATGCCAGGTATCGAACTGTAGTAGCACTGATAGATCATGCAGATTTGTGCGGGTCCCACCAGGAAACACGAGCCGGATCATACAACATCGAGAGTGTATCTGCCTATCGAGGAAAATATCTAAATCTACGATAGAGTGGAAATCGATGGGTTCTGCCTACTATGTATGGCCACCCTGTGATAGAATAGCGGAGCTGATGTGTCTCTACCCGTGGGCATCTGTGTCCCTTTGCACCATCTCCCCCACGTCCTCGGACTCAACCAAATTTTCTTCGTCGTCTGCTTCTTCTACTGACGACGAGGCGTGTACCGATACACGACTCTCATTCAAATAAGGAAAGGGTTCGGGTACGAGCGAGGCTGCGGCTTCAGAGCATCGGCCAACCTTGGGCGTACTCGTAGGGAACTCATGCATCGTAGGGGTCGAAACAGCAGGTGGTTCCGCGTTTGTGGTGTGACGTTTATGATATTTCACCGCGCTTATCGGTCACTTCTACTTTGTATGCGCGGTGTTTCGCGTGCGTCAAATGGAGAGACTGCTACGGGGGACCATAGTAAATTGGTATTGCCATCGATGAAATGCATTCGAGCGTTGTTCTCAGTTTGCTTGTCTTTTTTCTTGTGAAGTCGCAGTTGGAGCGAGTGTCGAGAGAGACCAGTCGGCACCGATACAGGCGGCGTCTCAGCAGGCGGGGTTTGGCTCAGATTGAACGTCTGCTTTTTTTCGTTGGAAAACCAAGAACAATAGGCTCGCGCTTCGCGCTCGCGCGCCTCTTTGTTAAACTCGAACGGTTACTATATTACGGGACAGAGTGGTATGCCAGTACAGCAGTACGATAGCATGGCGGGAGCAGGACGCCCCACTCCCAACAGCCACCAATAGGTTGTGGCTTGCCTGGTCCATACGGCGGTAGTGTATTCGGGAAAACACATCTATCTGCCGATATCTGTATATCGCAGAATGCCTCCCCTCGCCTCTAAGTAAAGCCCACACGGCTCACAGCTCCGGTTCCGAGCGACGAATGCAGCCGGAAGCCTGTGCCCGTCCCTGCGTACGGAAATATACACTCTTTTTACGAAGCATGCTATCATAGCGTCATGTAGAGTCCAGGCAGTGGTGGATCAGTAGGTACAGCTTGCAAGACATAATATGGAGCAGGTATTTATTTTCTGAAATCGGAGAGACGAAATATACGACGGTAACAAAGTGATCGACCGACGATTAGAGAGAACATACCTACATGTATGCATGTACCTCACAGAGGATTGAAAAGTAAATGGGAATTACTTTTCGTCTTGAAGTTGATGCGAATTAGATTTTTTCGTGCTGCTAGTAGTAGTAGTGATGATGCATTAGACTCTTTCACAGCCTACTATT
This sequence comes from Nereocystis luetkeana, assembly GCA_031213475.1. Lineage (NCBI taxonomy): Eukaryota > Phaeophyceae > Laminariales > Laminariaceae > Nereocystis > Nereocystis luetkeana. Next base: position 215,497 of record JARUPZ010000019.1, read on the forward strand.
ACTAGAAGAGTGGGAATGACAAAAGTGACAGATCTACGGCGGCACAGTAATGGTCTGCCGCGGGGTTTCTTGAAATGTATTGCGCTTTTACGCACGGCGAGTAGTAATCAACACTACACTCGTGGTCGTACTATAGTAGACACATTAGACTACGAATATGTACCTATTTGGGTAAGATTAGAGGAAAAAGCATCTATCGAGTCTTGTACGATGCCAAAATATGTGACGACAAGCGTGAAATATGGGTTTTCCCGAAATATCAACATGATGAGCACTTTTCTGACCATGTACATACAGTATAATATTATTTGATTGTAAGATTTTCTGGGCAGTTTATTTTCATAGTGTGGCACATCGTACAGCACACAGCGCAGCTCAGCCGCAGCATGCAGCAGGAACAGCCTCAGCTCTGCAGCAACAGCGCACAAAAAGCACCGCCATACGATCCAACCCCGAACCCAAGTACAACCCACTTCTCCGTGTAGAATGAACTCGCAGCTATCACCCTTCAACAGCAGCAATGTCGGCGGCGTGGAGGGGCACCCCGATCCTTCACGCGTGACTCAACTGACAGCCTCTCGTAGTAACTGGAAATGATCGACCACAATATTTCCCCGAATATACCGACCACACTCAGCACAACAAACACCACCACACACGGCAATGCACAACCAACCCGGCACACAGGCCGTGATTCCAACGCCCAGCCCAACTACTATTAATGAAGATCAACGGGTGGGTAATAAGCGCTCACACGATGGCGATCCGCCCGGTAAACTCTGCGGCCCCAGACCGCGGTCCGAGAGCTAACGAAGCTCAGTTGGCCGATGAAAAGCATGTCGGTTGTTTACACTAACGACAGATTGACATGTATGGGGTGTTTTTTTTTTGGCGCTGGAGCTGTTGTTAACAATCACAAAAAGAGTCTTTTTCGGCAGGAACAACTGCTTCGGTAGATGGTATCGTGTGTGATGTTGATCGACTGCGCCGGTTTTCGACTGCCGGGTTATTTACGAGTACAGAAACATACGATGAGGATCGCATAGCAAAGGCGAAGTAAAAAGTAAGCCACTGCTGTTGTAAAAAACCTATAGTATGCCAATGGAAACGCGAAGTACAAAAGGTGTCTTTAAAAAATATTGCTTTTAAAGGACAGCGGAAAATATCCCCGTCCCGCCGCTGTGGGGAAAAAAGGGGAAATAGAGTGTTTGCGACAGAGGTGGGAAAAAAAACTACTTTTTGCCATTCGAGACGGATGGAGATTTTTTGTCATCTATTTTGTGCTCACCAGCAGCCAATTGTGTTTTCCTCATACGCCTGGCCAGCGCCCGCAACACGTCACCGGACATTGTGTGTTGTTGCTCGGATTTACTGTGCGCGCACATATGCGAGCAAACGCCGAGGCCAACTGCTGCGGTTGTGGTCTGGTGCCGCGAAGAGACGCGCTGGGTGCGCTGAACTGCGCGTAGGGCCCCAGCGTCCGAGCCAACTCTGACTGTCTTTCTTTGGTCTGGCGGCGGAGAGACGTGCCGAGTTAACTTGTCTTGGTATTTTGTACTTCACAATGTGACTGACTGCTGCCGCTGCTGCTGCTGCTGCTGTGCCGCTGCTGCTGTAGTCTAAGAGTACATATCCGCTGAGAGGTGCGCGCCGAATGCGCTTCTCTTGGTCTCTAGGCCCAAACCCGCGCCAGCCGACTGTTGTAGTCTGGCCAGGGAGAGATGCGCCGCCCGCTGACCGCGCGTCGGGCGCGAAGCAACGACGCTATACAGGTGTGTCACCATCCAACTCAACGATCGTTCTGCTGCTGTTTGTTGTCGTGGAGAACATCTTCAATTCAGAGAGCTTGCCATTTTTCGATACGAAAAGCTGATCACCCAAGTCGCCGGGTTCTGTGTCTAGGATGAGGCATGGACACTGTGGACTTCCTGGATGTTCAAGGGTGGAAATAGCAGTCTGCCCCCTGGTGCCACCGGCCTCCCTTTGCACCTTCATCTCCCCATATATCACCTCACCACCTTGCACCTTCACCTCACTCATCACCTAATCACCTCGCACCTTCAGCGTATGCTCTTCTTGTGTACCTGATGTGATATCGCATGTTGGTATATGGTACCTGGTATGATGGTACTACGGTTTGATATTCTATATGAAAAAAAGCGGTATGGGATATATGGGATATGTTGGGGGTATGGTATATGGGAAAAACACCGTATGTGGTATGGTATTGTTGGCGGTATGATACGGGAAAAACACAGTATGTGGTATGGTACGTTGGCGGCATAGTACGATGATACGGTGTCGTGGATATGTTATATGGCTAAACACCGTATGTATGTGGTATGGTATTGTTGGCGGTATGGTACGGGAAAAACACAGTACCTGGTATGTAGTATGGTACGTTGGCGGTATGGTACGATGGTACGGTGTCGTGGGTATATTGTATGGCTAAATTTTCATGGTGGTATGGTATGTTTCAGTATATAAGGTCGGTAAGGGTCGAATACGTCGTATGAATATCATCTGTAACGACCTTGCATATCGACCATTGGAAACTGTTCGAAGATATAAGCCAAGCGGATAGACAGACAGACAGACAAGTGTGCAATTACCGCAGCTGACACTCAGTTTTACAAACAATTAACTGAGAATAGGACCAAATATTGTTTGTAAAAAAGTAAATATATAGGTTTTTGTGTGTTGCCTTGGTTCTATTCTCAGTTTGTAAAACTGGTTCTCAGCTGCGGTAATTGCAAACTTGTCTATATGTCAGTCTGTCTGTCTGTCTGTCTGTCTATCTATCGGTCTGTCCGTCCGCATGGCTCAAATTTTCAAGCACTTTCCAATGGTCGGTATCAAAAGGTCGTTACAGATGATATCCGTACGATGTATTCGACCCTTGCGGACCTTATATACTGAAACATACCATACCAGCATGAAAAGTTAGCCATATAATATATCCACGACACCGTACCATCATAACATACCGCCAACGTACCATACTACATACCAGGTACTGCGTTTTTCCCATACCGCCAACAATACCGTACCACATACGGTGTTTTTCCCATATGCCATACCACCAACATATACCCTATCATGTACCATGTTTTTTCCATATAGTACATCAAATCGTGTAGTACCATCATACCATATACCAACATACGATATCACATGAAGTACACAAAAAGAGCATACGTTGAAGGTGCGAGGTGGAGGTGCAAGGTGGTGAGGTATATGTGAGGAGGTGAAGGTGCAAAAAAAGGGAGAAAACCAGGGAACAGCAGCAGCAGCTAAGCGTTTGCGATGATCGCCCGAAGAACGACAGCAGCAACAAGTGCACAAGAGCATGCCATCGCTCCATACTGCTGTACCAAAAGGCGCGTTGGGGATCTCTTGAGGGATAGATCAGGATCATCCCCAGGGTCATTCCCAGGCCGTGGCTGGTCGCAGAAAGCGTCGTGCGTAACGAGAGCTCTATTCGTCCAGTCGTCAGAGCTGACTCACCGACAGCCGAGATCAACACGAAATCGGCAGCTATTTTCATGTCGTGGAGGGCTTTGCCGCTTCAGAAGTTGAACTCGCGAGGTACGGCAAGGCACGGTCGCCTCTCTAGGAGTCGGGGCACCTTTAGCGGCACGATCCAGTGGACGGCCTGCTCGCGCGCCGCTGGATTTGACGATTCAATCAGATGGACGAGCGTTGCAACCTCATGAAACATGATAACAGGCGATAATAGGACCCACCGCATTTTTTTCGCGTTTCCGTGTTTTTTCTGCGAAACTCGAAACAAAAAAATCCAGTTAATAACGACCCAAAGACATCGTCCGGTGGAACTGTCTCCCAGCGTCGGCGTCCTGCCGAGATTCGGCAGGAGGGGTCCGTGTCGACCAGTTAGCTCTTGGTATGTTCTCAAGAATTTCGCCACCGACTCGTGAGGTCATGAGGTTTCTTGAGCGAAACAGACATGTGTCCTCTCTGGGATCACAGTTTTGAGGCATTCTGGTCGAACCCGTGGTTCTATTATTATTATTTCTTTTGCCATCCGACAATGTGCAGCATGATCTTCAACATGGATCACTCATAACTTTCCCGAAAGAAGAAAACCTCGGAAACAAAAGGAAACCCATGCACCAAGTCTACCTCGCTTCCGTGCCCACTTTCGGCTTGTCTACTCTATTTGCTGTATTCGCTCCTTCCTTCTCATTACGTTCTATCCTTAAATCCTAAGCTGCATCCAAGCTCCATCCCCACGCCATCGGTGTGGGTCTGTCGTCCCTCCCTCCCCTGTTCCTTCTTCCTTCTAGGCGGTCCCTAAGCTGAAGCTTGAACCTCGACACCTTCCTCGAAATGGCGACCTGAGTGGCCACCGAGACGATTTGGAGCAGGCGTTCCTTCACTACCCCCTTCCTTGCCATCGACCCACCATACCTCCCCCCCACGACGCTAGCTGCCACCTGGTCGATGAAGTTGCTGCCCTCTACCCCGAGGCGCCCAAAGCTTTCCACCGCTAAGGTGGCTAGTTTGTGGCTCCGCTCGTCGAAGGACACATGTCCCGGACGCGCGTAGTGTTGGCGCTTGCGCGCCTCGGAGGTAGAGGCAGCTGATCCATCATGATCAGCGCTGCCTCCTCGCAGGTGGACCTGCGCTTGCGGGTCTGCATGGGTGACGCCCAGCAGGATGGACTTTTCCCTGTATTCCCTGTTAGGAGCGTCCCGAAGACCTCCTCTCCTGACAACGATGTCCATCCGCAGGTTCCGGTCTGCAGTGAACGGTTCGTCGCTCTCCACTTGGTGAGGGATTCCCAGCCGCTTCAGCGTGCGGGAGATCGCGTGAACCAACGGTTGATGTTGGTTTACCTGTGCCCCTGCTCTGGGACAGATGCGCGCGTGGCGTGTGTCTATGTCGACTGCCTCGCAGCAGGGGCACCTCACCGCCAAGTGCTCCTCGATGCCTATGAAGCGCCTTCCCATGCCCACGAACTCCTCTGCTGGTATGACACGGAGCGAGTCTGTTGGTCTCGCCCGAAGGCAAGCAGTGGCTCCTGCTCCTTGTAGGCTCCTGTAGCGAGCTTTGGCGAAGGCCTTGGTCTCGCTCCCCCCCAGCGGGTCGCCTGGTCCAGGTGGGCGTGCAATCTCCGGTAGCCCCTCCAGCGAGGCTGTGTGTGCAGCGTGTCGACCCTGATTCACCAGCTTGCCCAACCTCTGTTGAGCCTTCCGGGAGTTGGTGGTTACGGCATCATGCGCCGCCAGCATGTCGGCTTCAGGGGACCCTGGGACCAGGTCCCCCTCTGCACCCATGCTCCATTCCAGCCAGGATTCGGGGACGATGCCCTCCATCGCTTCTTTTGTCACGCCCCACGTGTCCCTGATCTCTCGCAGGCTGCCCCCGAGCTCAGCAATGATGCTCGAATGAGGGAGACACCTCTTTACTCTGTCTCCTAGCGGGCCCGTGAGGTCTGCTAGAACCTCCGGCAAGATGCCCACCCTACTCCCTATGGAGGCAGACATTCGCCTCGCTTCCGTCGACGGCAATCCTAACCCTCCTGCTCCCGTAGAAAGGCGTGCTTGGGCTTGTTGGTAGGGTTTTAGAGTCAGTTAGCTGGCCGGGCACCCCTCCTGGAAAAACGACTGTGCGTCCGCCGCTCCCGGTAGCTCTAGGACATTTTCGTAGGCCCACTGAGCCCCGTTGTTGGCCCTTCGGCATGCTTCGAGTGACAGCCCCGGGTCCAGATCCCTTTCGAGGTAGCCCGTCCGCTGCCCGAGGGATTCGACGGTGATGAGGGCCGCCGCTTGCTTGTCTGGCATGTTAGCGAGGCAGCGTGCAAGGCGGTCCTCGCCTCCGTCCCTCACTACCTCCATTGCTCGCCCCAGCACGTATTCATCCGAGCCGATCGGGACACCCACCACCGTCACCCCTCCTTCGTCTGCGATGCGGACGTCAACGCTCTCCAGGAGCGATATCTCCTCCGCCGTCGGGACGTGTCCTTTAGGTGGTAGTGCTACGGTCTTGGCGGGGTTGACCACAATGCCGATGTCGTCTAGCTCTCGCCGGAGGAAGGCAAAAGCTCTAATCGTGTTGGCCGTGACCCCCATAAGGCCGAGAGATACATCGTCCATGTAGGCGAAGGCTTCCACTCCTTCTCCTTCGAACTCCTGTCGGAAACGCTTCAGCCCTGGTCGCAACGCCAGATAGAACATTGCCGGCCCCATGGGGTCCCCTTGCTGGACACCGCTGGAGCAGGCGATCGTCCTGGTCTCCCCTGGGTCCATCCGGAAATACACGTCGGCGGGTCTTGTGCCATAGCACTTCGCCACAAACGGCGTGAGCGCTGGAACGCAGTTGGCCGCCTCTTCAAGCACTGCCGTCCGTTTAACCGTGTTGAAGGCGTTGGAGCAGTCCGTTAGGACGACCCAGTTGCCCGTCTCGTGTAACGTCCTAGCCCTCAGTCCCACATGCTCCACTCCTCCGGGTACGGCGACCCCAAACTGCCTCACCTCTCGGTTGACCTCCTCCAACCGCGGCCGCCACTGTCGCATAGCCCCCGCGGTGATGAGCCGCCTCCATGTCATGCCCACGCAAACCGGCCGGCACTTTTCCCCCAAGGCAGTGAGGCTCGACTGCAAGAAGAGCTGCCAGAATTCTGGCGGGAACGCGTCCGGCTCGTCGACGATTCTCCGCCAGAAGGCTGTCATGCCCTTTCCGAACTCTTCCCGCCCGATGTCGGTGTGGATGATGGATTGCAGGTGCGCAAAGCGTTGACCATCGTTTCCGGGGCCTGAAAGGGCACTGCGGGAGCTGACGACGTCGAAGAGCACCTCGGAGGCGTACTCATCGTCAGGGCGCCACGGAGGGGCGTTTCCGTCTTCCACCTCGGTGGCGGTCGCCAACACCGCAGCCGCCACCGCCGCTGACACTGCGGCGCGATCTTCGGAGGGGAACTTGGCCACCAGTGTGCTCCACGTCGTTTCGTTTCCAGCTGATCGTGGCTCTGCTAGCAGGTTGCGAGCTGCCACTTTGACCCCTCCTGCGTGGCGACACGCCAACGACGCCCGTTCAAGCTTCGTCTCCTCCGAATCTTCTTGGGCGGCATCCCGTCGCCTCAGGTCCCCTCCCCTGGTGAATGCTATCAGCCATGGGAGCAGGAGTACTATATCCCCGCTCTCCACCAACGCGAACCTCTGTCGCCTCTTGATTCGGCCGTACGGTGAGTGGAGCAGGGCTGGCATGAGGTACCATAGCTTGATCGCCCGTAGGAGCGAGTTCGGCGTCGCCGACTCTCGGTTCGGCCTGTGCTCACCCATAGCGTGGTTGAGGATGCCGAGCACGTGAATGCTAATGCGCGCGTGTGCGCCAGCCAACTGCGGTTGCACTGTTTTCCCGGTTGCGAAACGTTGGCCCAGGTCATCCAAGGAAACGGCATCAAGTGGTGACCCTATACCCAAGCTGTTCTGGTCCTACCCGTACCAAAGCCCCCGGCTGCGAAGGTCCTCGTCACCTATGGTCCCCCCTCCCATCCTCGCGGCCCGATTACGAAGCCCCGGGTCCGCTTGGACCGCTGCCTGCAGTGCTTCCCGTCTTGGATGTTGTGCTCCGCAGTTGGCTGCTGGGCAGCGGAGAGGTGCCGGTGCTGCGCCTCTCGCAAGGGCCTCCACCTCACAACGGGCGTGAAGCACGTGGCGCCCTTGTCCACATGGAAAGCGTACCGCCCGGTGCCCTAGTTGTAGCGTTACACCGCAGACCCCGCACGCCACTTCCCCTGTGGTGTCGCCAAGGAAGGCCCTGGGGCGCCTCCCGTTCCCGGGTCTCCTCCCCGATGCCCTGGGAGATCCTCCGGTTGGACCCTCGTCGTTTGGCATCTCGGACCCCCTGTCGTCCATTGCGGCTCCTCTCCCTCCACTTCTTTGGCCCGTCTCTCTCCCTTCTCTCCCCCCTCTTCCCCCCCCATTCCGCGGCCCTCCCGTTTCCGGTTCTCCTCTACCCTCACTATCTCTCTCCTCTCTGGTAGGTTCGCTCCTGGTACTCCTCCCCACTCCCTCCGCTTTCCCCGCCTCCCTCCCCCCCTCCACCCCGCCCCCCCCCTGTCCCCTCGCTTCTCTCGCCCCCCCCCCCCGCCCCCGCTCCTCCCTCCCACCCCCTGCCTGCTGACGAAGGTGGCGCACTACCCCCTCTCCCCGCTCTCACCGCTTCCCCCGCTCCTCCCGCTCCCCTCGCTGCTCCCGTCCCCCCCGCTTCCTCCGTTCCCTCCCCCCCCCCCGCTCCCCCCGCCCCCCCCACTCCCTCCACTCCCTCCGCTCCCCTCGCTTCCCCCGCTCCCCCCGCTCCCCCCACTCCCTCCGTTCCCCCTTCACCCCCCGCTCCCCCCGATCCCTCTGTCTCCCCCGGCCCCCACGCTTCCCCTTTTCCCTCCGCTCCCCCCACTCCCTCCCCCTCTCCCGTCCCGTGGTTCTATTGTTATGGACCCTCCGATGCGATCGCCATTTTGCTGAGATATTGTTCCACTCCCGAGTGTTTGGAGCCTGTCCTGTGACCGTGGACCCGATATTTGGCGATGGGTAAATGAAAAGACAACACCAACAACACAAGAATACCCTGCCAGCTCCCTACTACAGTACGAGAAATCTCGGCGAATCGCGTTCCCACATTACTGTAGTATACCCTGGTATAGTATACAACGATGATTGTAGAGTCTCGTTACCGGTACTATGTCGTTTTCCAGGTCGGGGCTCCCGAGACTTGTACACACACCTCCGGAAAACTCGTACGCAACACCATCGCTGGGATAAACTGGGTGACACCAAAAGCCGTCGGTCTTCACGCCCTGAATGGCGTTTCGTGTTGTGTACCTCCCTTGGGATTGCTCCGTGCTCCCATACTGTTACAATTAGCCAAACAACTTGCTAAATACACAGCCCTACAGACTCACGTGTGCGGGCGGGCGATAAGCACGTCGGGTGTGAGCCTAATCGAAATATAGGTAGACTCTCAAAGCCGCGAGCTGGCTGATGGGGTGGGTCGCGTGGGTGCTGCCATCTCATGAAGTATCTCGAGGCTCTCCTGGTGGTGGGGCCACGGTCGCAAGAGGAGAGGAAGACATGCAGGAATTATACTATTAATATATACTTGTACTGGTACAGTAGTCGTACATCCCAGGTACCAGGTATGTACGTAAGATCATATCGTGGCACCAGCCGTTCCCACTGTTCTGTGCGTAGTATTTTGCACGTGTACTATACCAGGTATACTGTATAGTGCACCGCAGAACCGTTGCTGACGCCGTAGCTACGTACAATAGTAAACATGGGTATGCAGAGGAATCCGTACGGGTGCTGGATGTCGCTGGGTAGGTGTGAAATTGGTACGTGCGATCTTCGAACCCATCACACGTGCCAAGGCAGCAGGTACTATATACGCAAAGAAAACCGCTTGTAAATACCAACCCACGTCATCCGCTCGATCATCGGACACGGCAATAAAGTCGAGGATACGCGGGGCAAGAATGGGATGAGGCAAAGCTCTGGACGGGCGTGCTCGCTGACACTAACGCAAAAAGCGTTGTCTTGTGGCGCTCGTGGGCTTGCACAAGTCGGTCGCGGTGGGATTACCACCAGAACCATAATCCCACCACGAGGGAACTCCCGCAGGTTCCACCGCCTTTTTGCGAGCTACGAAGCGGCTGCGAGCTGCGAGCTGGGAGGGGCGCCTTTACCTCGATCTGACAGAAGACACTGACAGACCGGGAGGGATGAAGCGTTCCCGTGCACCTTGTGAGGGAGAGAGTGATGTGCCAGATGTAGAAGTAAGGCTGAAGGGGATAGGCCCTGCGGGAAAAGGAGACGGAAATGGGGAAGCAGTTCCTGAAGAGTCTAGCCTTGGACTGCGGGTGCACGAGTGGGGACTCAACCCACTGTTTTGGGTAAGTGGATGCTATGTATGCTAGTCAGGCCGAACGTGAGATATGAAGCCGATTGAACCTGGCAGGACTAGTCTACGCAATCAACGTCGGGGGGGGATATGTATATCGCAGTCAGGGCGCGTACGTCAGCACCCGCGGCCTTCTTCCGGTGTTTTTGCGCGGCAGTGCGAGTACGAGTGCAACTTTCAAAGTCGTTGACTTGTCGTTTCTCATCATGGACCCTCTCGGTTTGAAATGCAGCCGTCAATCCCCAATCGTACAGAGGGATGCACTGAAAATCTATTTCGAAGTATACGAGTAGATCAGAGATGCCAGGTACCAGGTGCAGCAGTATATACGAGGTATATACCCCTGCCTAATGCATTCCTCACAGAGCATGGAGCCTGACCACCTGTTTTTCAGCGCAGGGGGCGTCCTGCTGTGTAAAATAACGATTCTGAGCGCGAGAGTTTATGCTACTCGTACTGCTGTATCATATTTATGATGTTGCTGTATCATACCCGGTCTGCTGTGGGGTCGGGTATGGTCGCCGGTCTAAGGTCTAGCCTTCTGACTAGCTGCTTCTGACACCAAGGAGACAATTCCGAAAGTTTCACCAAGTGTCCGGATGTAGTCAGTAACACCCTGACGATATATTTCTCTTGTCGACTGTCATTCCAACGGTGCCCGGCAAGAGCTTCGTGAAGCTGTTCGCGCGAGATGTACACGGGCTGGGCACGCTGGACGGTATCGACGACTCGCACGTTCTTCACGGCAAGGCAATCCACCGGGTCGAGGTTCTGGGCATGGTTGTCAACATCAAGCCAGGAGCGACGAAGATGTTCGGTGGTTACGGTAAGGGAGAAGCTACTGCTGCGCCCATCTTTTGAAGACAAACTACATGTAGTTGGGACTAGAGTAGGACATTGCTGGATTCTGGGTGCGTGTGACGATGAGCGAACCATTGACAAATTGCACGAAGTGTCTATTTCTAACTGGCATGTTTTGCAGTGCTTGAAGTGTGAGGGTTTAGGGTATATATCTGTCTACCTCTCGCCCTGAACTTCGTTTGCCCGCTGGAGCGTTCGATGTTGAGCCTGGGGGGCGATAGGACGCTTCGGGTTGTTCCAAAAAGTGTTGTCTCGGTGCTTGTAGACATATTCTTCACGTAGGAGACCGAAAAGCATAAACGATCTGTGTGTTACAGGAGGCCAGGCATGCATCAACCGCCCATAGGGGCGCTGTGTCTGAATATCCATGGTATTCTTGCCGGCACGAAGATCGACGCGATTTCTTAACGGCCTCCGTATCTTCTCGTCACCCCTCGTCGCTACCGCAACAACGGGGCTTCACTTCTCGCCGCTGGCTGCGTGCAGTGAAATATGTCATCGACGACGGCACGGGGCTTCTTCCGTGCACGCAGTATGACAACAGCGCCGGTGGCGAGCGCCTACACCAGGGGCACAGGGAACGGCATGAACTGGGTGACTTCTTGCTCGTGCAGGGAAAACTCAAGCGTTTTAGGGGGTGAGCTTACGAACAGAGCGGTCAACATGGTATCCCGCTTGAGATATAGTTGAGCAGCCAGCCCTTGTTCATTCGGGCCCTGAGAAACAATGCCACACGATTTGTCTTCACCTTGGGGTCTGACCGTGACCGTGCTACTACGAGTACGTTTCTTTCACTTTCACTTTTGTGCGGTGGCTCCGTCTTGATGCACATGGAGAGTTTTCAATCGGTATATCAGCAGCATGAGCACGAGGGAGTAAGCGACAAGCTGAACGCTTTCAGGCGCCCTTTCGTTTTTTGCGGCTCCGATCGCATCTGGGGCACTCACAGCAGTGTAATTGAGCCTAGCCGTTCGGAGCTCACTCCTTATCTCCCAGGGTGGGTGGTGTGCCGCTCCGGCGGAGGCGTTTCGACAATCGCTAGCATCGCCGCTGCGTTCGTGACTTTGATCCACGCCGCTCATTTTCAGTCGCTCATTGAGCATCTCCTTGACGGTAGGTTTGAAAGAAGTGGGCGGAGCCACTTCATTTGCAGTCGCTTGTTCCGTATTCCGTTGAAAGTGACGTTGATAGAGGTGGACGAACAGGCTGTCTCGCGTACGTGTGCACCTGTAATGGTTTTCACCGACGCCACTGTTGTATGTATATACACGAAATCGCCTGTGCAGACCACCGAGTCGTTACCACCCATACCACTTACTCGGGCGCCGCTTGCTTCCTGCGTTTATCTCGGCTACTTGTCACCTACCCCCTTTGTCGCCTGCATGCCGCGCTATCTATGCAGGGCGCGGGAACTAGTAATTTCCTCAGCGCGAAAGCCTGCCGATCCGAACGAGGAAACCCTTCACTGGTTGCGGTGTGTAGAACTGGGGAAAACCGTGTACGCCCCTCGGTTTCGGGTGAGTGATCTCTGAAACTTTACCGGGGGTAGCGCCTTGGATTTCGTGTCGAGAACACCACTTTTGATTTATTCCGCCGGTGAACATACCGCGTTCGCCATTGCCGTATATAGATCGTGCTCGCGTCTTTTGTACTAGGTCGACGCGGTCCCCCGCCCGAAACTTCTGGACTGGATAACAAGCAAAAATACTGGTATTTTGTTTGTGGAGGCTCGATTTCATCATCAAGGTCTGTAGCGTTAGCCCTTGGTGTAATTCCAGGGTGATGCGGCATAAATGAATACCGCGCCGTTTCTACTGTACGACCGCTCCCCGTCCGCCCACCCCTCGTTCTCCTGGGTCGTTCAGCGCAGCGAGTACGTCGACGACGAGCTTGTTGCAAGTTCTACGCAGGCTCGAGTAACGCGGTGCGATTGTGGCGCTGCTTATGCGGAGCAAGTCGGGTACTGCCGCTGCGTCGCGGCACCGCTCGCATTGGACCCGCACTTCGAGTTCCGAGACGCGTTGCTTTCGTGCTTGGCGGCGAAAGAAGAAAAACTTGCCCCAAGTGAACACCTCCGGTTTCAATTCGCCAGAGACGTCAGGGACGACCCTTCCTTGAAGGAAGCTGCAGCCCGCGTTGTGTCCGCGACACGGTCGGCGGGGACCCTGAGCGGGGGAAACGCCAGAGCTGCAGTAGCTGAACGTCTGGATAGTGCAGCCGCGCGAAACGCACACGAGGAGAAAGAGTGCCCAACGCAGGCGGCGGCCTCGGGGGGGTCTACTCACGGTGGAATCCACAGCGATGCTAGTGTCGGGCTGGCGAAGAGCACCGAGACGGCAGTAACCAAGGTCAAGGTTATCAAGCTTCTGCGGGGGGTCATGTCCAGCCTGCACAGGGATGGCGTGCTGCACTTCGCGGACAAGGCTCGGGACGTGTACCTCTTGCTTTCTAGGGGGCGCGTGTTGCAGCCCGGTGTGAAGACAGCGTGCCGAGAGAGGGGACTTCGTTTGACGCAGGAGAACGAAATTATCCGGGTCCTGCAGGGCTCGGCTCTTCTCCACCACGTTCCTGGTGCTCGCATACGAGCTTGTGTATACCTCATGAAAAAATCGCCGGCGCTGCCGGAAAGCTCCTAGTAGGAAAAACGGTATTAAGTGGATGATCAACGACTTTCTTCCGTTCTCGTCGGAGTGATGCTGCTGCGGTTCACTTTACTCGCCTCTACAAGTGACCATCGACAAGAACGATTCAGTGATCACCCGCCATGCACCCACCTTCGAAGTGGCGCTCAATCGTTTTCGTCGGTCTCCGAACCGTGTTTCGTTGGTAAGGGGTGGCTGTTTATCTGTTGTCTACAGTTAAAGACATTTCGTGCCGGCAGTTTACTCATTGGCAATGTTTTGTAGTTGCTGTGCATGGTACCCGGTGTATGGTAAGGTTCTGTATAGTAAGATTTGCGTAGATTTCCCGCCGAGCACAGTACCGTCGCGCAGGGAGTCGCGGGGCTCGCCTAAACCCGGGATTGTTAAGTAGATATCATATCTTCTTACGGGCGGGTCGGACCTTTGGCGCTCGTCGAAAATGTCATCGGGTAAAAACACGTGCCGCGGAGCCAATAAGTACGTTTGAGACGGCGTACTTTTGTATTCAGGCGGGATGTGCTCTGTGTTTTTAATCCCCGCTCACCAGAAGAGATCCCGATGTCTAACGAGTGGCGAATAACACCTGAGATACGATAGTAACAGCGTGTTTTCTCTCTTTCTCCATGTGTTCGAACTGTCTTGAACCCTCCCGAAAGGAGCTGTGAAAGAATAACGTGAGTTTTAGTTCTGTCAAAAGGCCTTCCGCCCGGAAAGAGTTCGTCTACGAGGTACCTGGTGTCTGTCTAGGCTATCAGGTCGGTTGAGGCTGCAGAAGACGGGAGATGAAATCGTACGTGTAGAGAGCGATACAAAAAATCTAGCCCGCGTTGAACGTGGGCATTGTGTCCGCCAACCATGGGTGGTGTGCTTGAGGGCTTCGCGGCAGATGTAGAGGCATGCGTAGTCTAGTGACCCGCAGACAACCGGGGAGGCGTTTGATGGTGATGTCGGCCTCGAGGTGGAGATAAGTTTAGGAACGGCCGGGGCTAAGGGTGGCGCGGTTTGAGACGGGGCGGGCGGAGCCGAACGTTCACTCTTGCTAGTGGGCATTACCGACGCCGTCGCGGCTTACGTCGCTGTGTAAGCGCGGAAGAGGAATCAGTTGCCGGCGAAGGCACCCAGGCCAAGACTCAGGGGGTAGCGAGGTTGTGGAGGGATATGTGGAATACGCCTTCCCTTGATGGCGTGCAGGCGAACCAAAACGCCTTGCGTCGAGAGGGAAATGGTATGTCGTACACCCCCGTGGACGTGTTCACCAGGTGGTTACGGTATTAGGAGAGGCCGGGGAGGAGGGAGTGTCCATGGACGTGCTGGTGAGGACGGTTACTAAAGCGGCAAAAGGGTGGGGGCCGACAGGGTACCGGTAGGTAGGTAGGTAGTATACCAAAGGGAACTGACGTCAGTTGCGCCAAGTTTGACTCTGGAAGGGGTTATTTGCGGCTACGCTTGCGTTCAGTCCTATCATGGGGGGGGAAAGGCTAAAATACGAGCCACGATGGCGTCGACGTGGGAGGCGGGATTAGAGCTTGAGACGATGATACCGTCGATGAAAGCGGCTTCGATTCGAGACCGTCGAGGACCACGTTGATCCTCTCAACGAACCACCGGGCGTGGCGCGGCTGCCGTGCGGCATGATGACAGCCACTCGGCAGGTTGCGCTGGCGTCCAGGAAGGAGCGAGGGGGGGGGATTGTGGGTGATAATCTGGCGGAACAAGAAGGCAAAGTCGGCGAAATGCATCAAATAGACGCCTTCAGTATGCCTGTCCCGTGTAACTTGACCATTTTCTCACTCCCAGCAAGAAATAGCGATATTCGGGACTCGTTTTATTTGAACGCTTCTGGCAGGCGTCACGGGTTTACCCGCGATATATGGGTATCGAGGATAGGGGAGGTTGTGTGTTGTCTGCATCAATTGATCCCCCCGTTTTGTCTCTCTCGTCCGGTTGCGAGGCGCCGTTGTTGTACTCAAGAGAAGCAGCATACCAGTCATGATGTCCTTTAAGTAACAGCGCAACAGACTTCCCTGTGCCCCCTCGGCAGCAGCTTCACGCAATATACCTACGCTGCACCAGACTTCCGCGTACATACAGGGGGTGGAATATGCTCCTTTATGGAAGCGTTATTGTTGACCTTGGCGTTGTGGGGGGGTCACATTGGCTGATAATACCACCCAGGTCCCTCCCAGGTTTACGACGCACCAGCAAATCCTTTCTACCAGGTATCTCTGTAATTCCTCCACGAGGAACTACAAGTAGTATAATAGTAGTTATAGATCGCGCGCGACCAGCCCATCAGCCATCACTCAGCTTGTTCTGAACTTGAAGACTCAGGATCAAGATCCTCCACATCCACGAGGAGTGCGCAGTGACTGCCGGAATCCGAAATACTCGTGCATTTATTTGTGAGTGCTGCTGTATATCGTACTATAATTACAATATATTACCAGTATCTTCGTTCTTGTGCGTGCTCTAGAAAGCATAGTAAATGTACTGCTGTACGCGTAGTGCAAGTGACTCAGTGGTACGACCCTTTTACTTGCACTTGTGAAACCTGTTTGTTCTTACGAACATAGACTCAATATATTTGTACAGCAGTACGCCTTATATACTCTCGTAGTTGGACAGATATATGAGCATGGATATACAAAGTACACGCCACTGCTGGCTGGCGCGTAGAAAAGTCTAGAACTCGCGCATGATCCGGTAACCAGTAGTACCTGCAGCCGGTACGCATATACCAGGGTACATGATATACATGGAAGTGTGAGGGGGGCTACAAACACGACGAAAGTTGAAGTAACGCCCCCCATCTCATTGATAAAACCTCACTATTAATACTCGTACCACAGTACCAGATGCCTGGTACCGACGATCATGTGGTACGATGATACCTCGCGGCCGCTATTGTACATATGTACACGGATGGGTTTATGGTCTATACATGGACGACGTTAGCCCTCCTGCTCGACGTGCAGAAACTCGAGTAACGCCCCCCCGCCCCCAGGCTCATTTACCTTACAGAAGAATGCGGCATATACCAGTATAAATAGTATCAATAGTGAACTGATGTACGTACAGCAGTACGTAGTAGCACATCAGTGTATTACCTGTATAATAATAGTAGTAGATAGTTTTCACGCGGCACAAAATGTACCACAGGAGGTAGGTATACCCGGTACCCTACGCGCCTCGTAAGATTCGATCAAACTACTGTACAAACACAATACATACAGGCAGTATACTCGTAGCAGATTAAAGTGAGCGATTACACTACTAATAACTATTGATGGATGAAGACCTTGCTGATGGCTGGCAGCTGGCAGCTGGCAACTGAGCATGCGTTCAAATTACGCGTGTTTGTGCATGTGCATGTATCATGTATAACGTGCCTGCTCAGGCACGGTACGAAGGTTTGGGCGGTTTATTTTTTATTTTTCTCGCTCATGAAAAAAAAGGTTTCAATTTTATTTTTTTTCGTCATGTTTCTGTCTCCCGGATCCCTTTTGGATACCGCCTCTGTAATCGTAAACATCGGGGATTTCGAGGTGGAAGTCATTCCACATGATGCATTTGGTGTCAAATGTGAAAAGGACCTGTGGGTAGATCGCTACAAAAGACAACATAGCACCGCCGCCGTTGTTCCACTGCAGTCCTAGAGACACCACGCCCATCTGCGACCGACGTATACACGTTTTGTGTGGAAGGAGCCTGTGGGGCGTGCGGCACCAGCGCAGCTCAAGGCGTCCGCGCTGCGCGCGGCTCAACCCTCGACCTTATGATGGAGCACCATCAACACGAGGAAAACCCACTACTGTCTCCGCCGAAAGACAAGCTTGATGGGAAGCACCTCGTACTCGTAGCCCAAATACCTCGACTGAAGCAGTGCGAGCAAGAGACACGAGAGAGGCGGGGGGGGAAGGAGGAGGAGGAGGAGGACGAGGCGAGAAGAAGCGTGGAGGGCGATTGCTTGCCGCAGGATAATAGCCGGACGAGGGTCGATTCGACGGTGCCCCTGAGCACGTGGACTCGGGCGGAAATGCCTGTCAAGAAAATCCGAAGTCCCGACTGTCTCCGAACTCAGTACCTCTCCAACCTCGGGATCTGGGCGGACAACCAGGCCAGGCAGCTCACGTCTTCGCCACGGACGGAAGCACGCTACAGGAGGAACGTCGGGTACGCTCTTGTTCTTTTTCTGTATTCTTCCTTCGTCGGGTTGCGCGTTCATCGCCAGGTGTATTTCTCGGTCTGGGTGTAATTCACTACTCGAACGGAAGCGTAAGGACCGTTGTATCTCCATACTAATATCCGAACGTTTCTTATATTTCCGTTCAGAGTTATGTCTGTGAAATAGTAATAGTCATATGGTATCTTACGCCTGGTACCTGGTACCTCGTACCAGGTATACGTGAGTGGACATGGGCTTTCTTTCAACAGCATACGTATGGGTCCCTCTCGCCACCACCGCCGTAGATGGACCCTTCCCATGACATGTGCCCAAAAAACATACCTGGTATATCTGTCTCTCTCCCGTGCCTAAGTCACCGCTCTGATTGGCAGTAGTGGCGCACATCCTTCGCCAAGGGTGCGGCACGGTAAAGCATTATCTGTACTGCTGCTGTGTAGAGTTATCAATATCAAGGTAACTTTTCGGGAAGGTTCAAGTGAGAGATCCATACTACCAGGTATCATTAATGAATACAAGTTGTACGGACGCTCTTGGCGCCATGACCCACGACACATACGACGTACCAGTCTGTCGGTGTTTCGGATGTCTCCCAAGGGCTGGGGGGGGAGATCTTACGAAACTTGGCTATTAATACCAGGATGATTCAGAGGCCGGGTCGCAAGAGTATATATATAATACGCGCAAGACGTTTGGGCTGTCGCTCATCGCTTTGCCCTCTCTGTTAGTCCCTCGGAAAGAGGGGGCCAAGGGCCAAGGGGAGGATATTCCGCTAAATACGATCGTACCTTTTGTGTAGATACGCGCACGTATTTTGACAGCCAGTACTTGTACACGGCGAGCTGAATTGCATGTCAGGTTGAAACATATTCATTCCAGTCTGTCTCCAAACATTGGATGGATAATTAGTGGGTACGAACTCGTACTATTAATACTACTAAACGCAGTACGTTGTTGTTGTTGTCTTCAAATTAAATCGCCCTTTCTACCCAGCTTCATCAGTACACCCAGTGTCCGTCCTGATTCCCTATCCTAGAGAGATCATGATTCTGTGGTCACAGACTGTGAGACAGAGGAAGACCAAAAATAAAACTAAAGCGCAAAGTCGATTGTCAAGCAAGTGAAGTGTCAGCGTACCGGGTACGAGAACACAACAACACAAGCAAGACCGGAAAAATAAGAGCGAAAAGACAAAAAAAACTAAAAAAGAAAAATCTGAAATGGAAAAAAGAAGAAACAAAAGAAAGAAACAGAATACAAACGACGCAAGGACTTCAGAAAGGCTGCTAGACGGAAAGCATACGTACGCAGGAAGGGCAGGTATCTGCTGCACGGACGAAGCACCACGAAAGAGAGGGAGATACTGGCAAACGTCTGTAAGAGCTAGTCGAACCGATACCTAGCCACCCGCTCTATCATTTCGTTTCTGCATTCGTCGACAGCTGTATCAGAGCAGCTGCCCCTCCCCCCCTCCCCTTGTCGCCGTTCTTGGCGTCCTGTGCTGCGTGGCGCAGCCGACTCTTCTGTGCTCCGTCCCTGTCCCACCTCGCCATGAAACAGTCCGCCGCTTCGACGACCCCACGGTACCACTTCCCGCTCTTCTTAGCCGCCCTCGGCCATAACAACGTATCTACTCCGAACAGCAAGGGGGAGCTTTCCGTGGACCCCTCGGTGGCTTGAAAAACCCTGAGGTCGTCTGCTAGGCATTGGGCCCAGTTATTTTCCGGTCGGCCTCGTCCCGGGTTCTCCCCACCAACCTTCGTCCCAAACATCACCCGGCGGGTCAGCCGCTCATTGGTCGTCCGCTGTACGTCCCCCGCAAAGAGGAGGCGTCGTTTGCGGATGGTCGTCTCAACGCTCTCGCATTGTGCCTTTTTGAGGGCCTTGGCGTACGAGATGAGGTGGTCAGTGCTATGCCGTCGCTGGAAGCCATTGATCCGTAGGAGGAGTTTGTGGTGTGCCGTTCTGAGCTCAGCGAAGTGCTCCTGACCAAGAGTCCACGTCACGCACCCGTACAGCAGAGTCTCCATCACCTCGGCCTTGAGCATGCGCACTTTTAGAGTGAGCGGGGCATCCTCCATATCATGCAGTTCCCGTTTGAACCGATTGTAGCATAATGCCCATGCGAGTGGGATCCGTCGCATGATCTCTGGCATAATGTCAGCGCTTGCGACGACAAGGCCGCCCAGGTACAAAAACTGCATCGTCTGCCTATACCTCTGTCCCGCTGCTTCGATGACGAGCGGTGAGGTCCGGGGTGCATGATTCGGTGTCCGCAGCAGCATGGTCTCCGTCTTCTTTTCGGATACGGTGAGGCCTGCTGCATCGAAAACGGTCACATTGATGACGATCATCTTCGCAAGGCCTTCCGCCGACTTGGACACAATGCCTGCATCGTCCGCGTACAGCATACCCCACACTGCCCTCCGTACGTAAGTAAGTGGGTCAACCTTCACCCCGTCCTCGCCGAGGTCCTCCTCGAGGTGAACCAAGTCCCTCAAAATAGTTGGGTCTTCACTGAAGCTTATCAGCACGGCGTGTATCACAGCAGCGAAGAAGATATTGAACGGAAGTGGTGACAATACACATCCTTGCCGCAGCCCCTGAGTGACGTCAAACCATTCCGAGTGCTCCCCGTCATCCGTACGCACGCGGGCTCGCATGCCTTCGTGGAACTGGCGGATAACGGTATGCATCTTCTCTGGTGCGCCGAAGCGTGCGAGCACCACCCACAGTAGCTCACGGTCGACGGAGTCGTATGCTTTCTGCAGGTCGATGAAGCACATGTACAGGGGGATTTTTCTAGCTCGTCCGAGTTCTTGCAGTCGGCGCACAACGAACAGCATGCCGACTGTTGATCGTGCTGGGCGAAAGCCGCACTGTTCCTCGGGGAGTATCCCTCTGGCCTGGCAGTAGTTTTAGTTACTGAGGCGGGGCGCGACCATTTTCAGCAAAACTTTGCCTGAATGGGCAACAAGCGAAATCCCTCGGTAATTGTTGCAATCAGAGCGATCCTTCTTTTTATGAAGGACCTTGATGGTGGCATATTTCCATTGCTGGGGGACGTCACCCGTTCTCCACACATTGACAAGCAGGTTGTGAAAGTACCGGATGAACTCGGGGTGGTCGATTTTCAGTAACTCGGCCGGAAGGGAGTCTGGTCCCACCCCTTTCCAGTTTGGCATACCCCGAATTACCGCCGTCGTATCATCCATGGTCGGTCCAACTCCAAGCGATGTACCTTGTATACTACTATTAAAAACAGTACCCCATAGCTCCTCTACTTGAATAGATTTCGCAGAAATCCAGCTACGAATAATACCGGCTATCTCCGACTTTCGACTTTGATTGGCCTGTGACCCCTAAAATCAAGTCATCTCGGTATTTTTGTATTTTTGCATGTACGACGTATAATATGTTCAACCTTTCTTACACCCGGCACGAACACGAAAGATGAAGATTCGACGATTCGTCGAATATGTAAATTTGTACTCTCCGTCCACGGACGAATAATCGCCCCATGGTTTAGGGCCCATCTTAACGAACAACCTTTTTCACGATAATAGGATGGGAAAAAAAATACCAGGTGTATGGTTTGATTCGAATAGAATTTCGTGAAAAATACGCCTTTGAGTCCTATCGAGGAATAAGCGTACATATTTTTTAGATCGAAATAACGCACAAGGGTCAACGAACACCAGAGGGCAACCAACGAGGCGAGCGACGGCCCGCGTCCTCCCCGGGGCGCCGCGGGCAGCGGCCGGTTGTTTCTGCCGGCACCGCCGACGAGGCTGTCGCTCTTGGGATGTCTTGGGTGGCTGGCGCAGCCCCGAAGCCCCACGCGGGCAGCAGAGCGACGGGGATACAGCGATCTTTTTTCTGAGCGAAGTCGTGACCTGGTCGGTGCTCGTGTGGTTCACGAGGCAAAGAGGAATAAAAAACTGGGTTTGCGGCGGCCTTGTAATTTTTTGAGGAGCCGCCGATGGTCTACACTGCTAGGGACCGTCGGACCTCGCGCTGCGGCTGCTCCGGTGGCCGCGTCTCTGAGGAATGGTGGATCTCACCTGTGAAGCAGCCGACGACACGGCTCAAGTTTGCGCGGCTTGCTTCGGTTTCAGGAACATGCCACGTCGAGTTGGGCAAACACCCCGATTTGAATAACACGAAGAGCAAAAGAAGTCCCAAAAGACTTCTTGTCGAATTCGTTTTTTTCGTTCTAATTCGAATCAATCATCAAAATGCCTGATGGGCGATCCACTTTTCGACCAATCAGATGCAAATCAAATAAAACGAAAAAAGATCGGCGGAGTATCATAATCAAAAATGTTCTCGTTAAGATGGGCCCTTAACGGCAGTATTCGTCCACAGGGAGTGCGAATACTTGCCCCCATGTTTTTGAGAGGCATATGGACGAGTACTCGCCCGATGTTATTGAGAGGGAATTATTCCATGGACGAGTACTCGCGACATGAGTTTTGAGAGAGTATGCATCAATGGATTAATACTCGCCCCATATTTTTGGGAGGGTATCCGTCCATGGACCAATCTTGCCCATGATTGACAGGGCATTCGTTCATGGACGAATACTTGCCCCATGTTCTGCGGACGGTATTCATCCATGTACGAATACTCGCCTCATGTTTTCAAGAGGGTATTCGTCAGTCGCTCATGAGTACCCGGTATATTGGTTGAAGTCAGGCGAATACTTGATACCTTGAGGAACAGGTACTACATACAGTACGTACGAGTAGTGTACTGCTGCTGTACACCTGGTACTGATATTGGTCTAATATACTTACCAGGTGGAGAATATCCATGTTTTCGTCAAATAGGACCTACGATATAGACAAAACCTATATGTTTCGCTATTTTTACTATCAATAGTTGGCCCTATTTACTATCCCCCGTATAGTTGCTAATTGCTGCGTTATTGTTTTGCGTTTTTTTTCAAAGAAAAATACCCAAAAATACTGAAAATATCAAGAAAGATACTCTACCTCGAAAGGATCATGGACTTCAAGGAAAACGTAGTATATGAGCCCTGGGACAATGGGAACGCGAAGTCTGAAAGGTTTCTTTCAGAAATGTTGCTCTCAAGGAACAGCCCAAGATATTCTCGTACCGCTGCTGCGGGGAAAGAAGGGGAAATAAGTTTGTTTTGTCTTCTTTTTTTCAAACAGCTGCAGGCGGTGTAGTTGTTTTTTCTTGTTTCGAACAATCAACTTGTGCGACGATGGACCTTCGATCGCGACATAGACTTAGCCCACGGCCAGCCAATCCGCTTGGTGTCGGGCAAGACCAACGAGTACAGATGAAGGCCTTGAAGATATCAGGTGGATCAATGATCTACGTAGGGGGCGAGAGCTTGCCGGCGGCGTCCTACGGTCTTTTCCCAAAACCTGAAGAAAACTATTGTTTGCCATCCGAGACAGATCGAGAAATTTTACCATCTGCTTTGTGCACACCAGCAACCAATTGTTTTTCGCCATATTCATACGCCTGGCCAGCGCCCGCCACGTAAAACCGGCCATTGTGTGAACACGGTGACCCTAGGGTGGGTCGGAGCCCCTAACGAGCGCGCTCCGTCCAGAATTCATGACGCAGTCATTGGTTTTGTCGATCGATGCCTGCCGAGGACTCGTAATCTCGCCGCTTCAAACTAAACATCCGCCTGAGTTTTTCTGAAGTCGATCTTGGCCCAACATCGGCCCCATAATAGTTTTTCCCTGGGTTTTCCAAAAGTTTGGAAATTGCGGTGTGAAGAATCATGCTCATAGCAAGCTCCACCTGCCAGTGTTGCCTCCGAAAACAGTGCCGATCAATTCTTGAAGAATGCCCCAAAAAAGGCAATCTTGACCTTATCGGCAATCTTGGCGAAAAGAGGCAATCCCAATCTCGATCTCAATCTTGATCTTCAGAGCGCCAAATTTCAAGCGATTTTGATGTTTTACACTCGTGGTCCCTGTATTCTACGACACTTACGCTGCTGTATGCTCAAAAAAATGCATCAGTTCTCAATTCAGCAACAGCTATATGAACAATGCTACTGTAGGAGTGCACGAGTCGCAGCATGCATCCTCATTGTGTCACGGAAAGGTGTACAGTAGGGTGTAGCATTTCATCTGAAGAAAAATAGACATCAAAGTGTGACAACAAGGTATCAGTATCAACTATGCACCCCGCAGGAGCGCAAGAGCGCATAGCGCACACGTACCAGAACACAACCCACGGCGCAGCTTCTTGCATAAATATATCCGGTGCACATTCTCCATTATTCATTGTTAATTTGCTGCTGCTGTGGTACCCCGTGCGGCTCCGTGTTGTATGCTGGCTTCCCACTCCCCACACCCCACACACAAAAAACAAGACAAGCGAAATCGTTATAGCAAGGAGAGGCAAACAGACATAAGACATACATCTATACATCTGCATGATGGTGCCTGGGCACAGCTGGTTTGTGTGGGTGTAGAGCAGGGGATATGGACGGGGAGGTGCGTTCAAGAGAGGTTTCCAGTGATAAGGCAAGGCGTTAGTTGGGCGGGATCCAAAAGTTTGAGATTGAAATATTGAATCAACCGATCTCCAATTCTCAAGCTAGATTGAAAGATTGGCCGTCAAATCCGTCAATTCGATCTCGAGATTTTCCAAAAGATTGCATTATTTTCAGGGCAGTTCAATCCCAACCCCCAACACTGCTACGAACCTGTATAATTATGGCGGGTATCCTTGGAATGGAATTCAATCTTTTTACTCGATGGAAACTTTGCGTTTCCATTGGCATACCAGGTATGTCTTTGAGATGCAGCAGTGCACTTTTGCTTTTGTTCAAAATGCTAATATTTCCAACTACAGCAGTACGTATCATACAGCCTCAATACCTACTTGACTCATGTTTTTGACAGCGTATGATACTCGTCCGAATGATTACTCGCCCGTTGTTGGGAGGGTGTTTATTTACTCCGTGCACGAATACTTGCCCATGTTTTTGAGAGAGCGTTCGTCCATGAACGAATACTCACCCCGACCAAATATTCATATTCATCCATGGACGGATACTTGCCCCATGTTTTTGAGAACATATTCGTCCATGGGCGAGTACTTGCCGCATGTTTTTAACCCTTCTTTGGGCTGCAGTCCCGTTTTGGGGACAAACTACTTGAAATTTGAGAGGTTTTCCCCCACAACGGGACTGCGGTTCTAAAAGGGTTGAGAGCGTATCGCATTCGTCCATGCACGAATACTTGACCCGTGTTTTGGAGAGGGTAGTCGTTCATGGACAAGTATGATAGTTGCCCCACGGTTCTGGAGAGGGTACCGGTATTCGTCCGTGCGTGGACCAATACTTGCACGAACTCGACACGAAGCCTACAAATGCGAGCGCCTACCAACCCCTTTAGAACCGCAATCCCGTTTTGGGGACAAACTACTTGAAATTCGGCTGGTTTGTCCCCAAAACGGGACTGCGGTTCTACAAGGGTTAATACGAGTATTCGTATTCGCGCGAAGTTTTGCAGCTGTTATTAATAGCATGCGCACTCACTGAAGTATGTACTGCTTGTCCTACGTGCCGGTGGGCGGGCGGTCATGTCGCCCCGTAACCCGCCTGTGCCTGCGTACGCACTGATAGCACCCGTACAGAACGAACCCGCTTTTATCTCTCCGAGTAATTCTGTACTCGTAGATGGTATACGTACGCGTACCAGGTACCAGTAGAATACGTAGATACACCTGTTATCTGCTGCGTACTGCTCTGTGGACTGCTGTGAACAGATACCTAATACGAACTGGTATGTTTTTTTTTTTTGTTTTTTTCTCATCCCCTTTTATTATCTTCGCACATCTTCTCTCTCTCCTTCCAACTCGTAACTCAGATCCGGGGTCACATAGCAGGCTCTTCTACCCCCTTCCCGCTACGGTACGTGCCTTCATTTTTATCGCGAGAATATTTCAGCCTTTTCTTCCCTCGTCGACTCGCATCGAATTGTGCCTACCCACGCTGCAAGGCGCTCTCAAGAATTGAATCCTTTTTATTTTTATTTTTGCAAATAAAGTCAAATGTCCGACCCACCTGGGGCTCGAACCCAAGACTCAAACACAAGTAGAATTCGAGGTTAACCACTTGAACCACCGGGGCGACCGGCTACGCGGAAAGGAATGTACCAGATACCGGTACCTTACAGCAGCAGGAAGAGCACCCGGTGCAGGTCGTGATATTGTACTTCGTGAATCGATCTCGAACGAGCTATACGCTATAGGTACATATCATCATGGCTAGTCCTCGTTCTCGGTCGCTCCCAGAAGCCCCCGCTGTGTGCAATATGTGTGTTCTTCGCTTTAAACCGTTCTTTCTACCCGTCGACATCCAGTACACAACCAGTGTCCGTGCCGATTTCTCAATCCTAGAGAGTTACTCGTACAGGTTATGTGGTCACAAAACTACGCCACAGAGATGCTGCATCGTGCGAAGAACTGAAGGTCCGGACATGTGAGACGGGCTTCGTTCGCCCGCCCCCCTCCTCTCGCCGCTCGTTCATTTTTTTTATTTCTTGTTTTTTTTGTGTTCGTTTTCCCTTTTCCCGTACTTTATGTTGCCCTCCTTTTCTCTCTCCCTCCTATTAATAGTCGCAACTCAGATCCGGGGTCACATGGCAGGCTCTCCTCCCCCCCCCCCCCCCCCCCCCACTACCGTTCGTGCAATGTTTTTTACCGCGAGAAGACTTCAGCTATCTACAGCAGTATGTCTTCCCTCCTCGACCCGCGTCCATGTCCAAATTCGACTGCAGCCTGTAAATAACAAATACGTACCAGTACCTGGTACGAGTAAACCCTTGCCCTCTTCACCTTTTTCACAGCGCTACGAACACGTACGTAAGCAAATATTTATTTATTCCATGGTCCATGGTTCCAATGTTCAACTGCTTCTACTATCTATTAGCCCTTTTAGAACCGCAGTCCCGTTTTGGGGACAAACTATTCAAATTTCAAGTAGTTTGTCCCCAAAACGGGACTGGGGCCCTAAAGGGGTTAAGATGCCCACGGTCGCTAAGTACCTACGTACACCTCGTAGCCCCCGAGTTCGTTCCTTTTCAGTTCGTGACGTAGCGGTTACCTGGTACCTGGTATGTTTCACCAGGTTTGTGCTGCTTGCTGGTTTTGTATTTCTTGCTGCCGCAGACTGCCGTCATACTTTCATTTTATGACGCGGTTTGTCTGTAGATCTTGTACAGTGCATCCATCCATGGTGTGTTGCGTTGATCTGCCCGTTCAGGCGAACTGCCGTAGATGTGCCCACGGACGCCCGAACCGCAGATAGAGTCTTCACGAATACAACGACCAGCTGGCACGACGATGCAGGAATTGTCTCGAAGTCGGCTGAAGGGCTCGCAAAAATGATGACAGTCATCGTGACTGTCTTCGAAGCAGCAGGCCTCACGGTGTCGGAAAAGAAGACTGAGACAATGGTCCTACAAACACCAGACCGGACAACCCTCGCACCACCGCTCGTCATCGAAGCGGCAGGTCAGAGGTATAAGCAGACGACCCAGTTCTTATACCTAGGCGGCGTTATCCACGAAAACGCTGACCTCTCGCTCGAAATCGACCGACGGATCCGCCTCATGCGAGCATGCTTCAAACGGTTCGGCCCGGAGTTGTATGATAGGACGACCGCCCCCCTTAGCCTTAAAGTCCGAATGCTGAAGGCCGAGGTGATTGAGACCCTGCTGTACGGGTGTGTGACGTGGACCCTCAGAGCGGAACACTTTGCCAAGCTTCGAACGGCTCACCACCAAGTCCTGTTGCGAGTCATTGGCTTCCAGCGCCGACTTCGTACTGACCATGCCACCCTCTCGTACGCGAAGGCCCTCAAGATGACACGTTGCGAGAGCATCGAAACGACCATTCGCAAACGGCGGCTCTTCTTTGCGGGGGGCGTGGCACGGCAAAGCAAGGAGCGATTACCCAATCGGGTAATGCTCGGGACGATAGCTGGTGGGGAGAACCCGAGACCAGGCGGACAGTGTAAGACTTGGCATAGATGCATAGTCGAAGACCTTAGGGAGTTCCGAGCCACCGAAGGGTCAACGGAAGTTGCCCCCTTGGTGTTTGGAGTTGAGACCGCGTTGTGGTCCACTGCAGCCAAAAAGGTGGGGAAGTGGTACCGGGGGATCCTTGAAGCAGCCGAACGGTTCATGGTGAGGTGGCACGAGGCTGAGGCTGAGATGAGTAGACAGCGCCGCGCATCCGCCGTGGATGGTGCCCAAAGGAACGGGGGGGGAGGGGGCAACAGGAGAAGTGGCATAAAGCCCGACCGAGTGAATGCGGAGAGGGGGGGGAACAGGAGGGGTAGAAGGGAAACGGCGGTAGACGAAAGTAGGAAGGAGATGGCAGACAGGGTAGCAAGGCACCAAGTCGACTAGGAAGTAGAATATGACCATACTACTAGTGCTACCAACTGGTGCAGCTGGCTCGAACGTGGTCTTCCCTTGTCTTCTCTTTTAGTTTTGTTTTTTTTTCTTTCTTGCGCTGACTCTCCGTGATTTTCATTTCATTTTTTTCTCTTCCTCTTCCTTTTCTGATTGATAAGCCGTACTCAAGGAGCCGTGTGGCGTGGTTGGAAGACGAACCTGCTCTGCTCGGCTCGTATTGTCTGACGCCAAGGGGCTGGGCATAGTTGACGAACGCAGGGCGGAGACGGCAGTCTGGGTAGCAAGGTACCAGGCGGATTAGCAGGGAGAACCTGGCTATACTACTCGTACCACAAGCTGCTGCCGCCACCTAGAAGGTGCTTTGGGCTTTGGTCTGCCTGTTATTTCCCCTTTGTTATTTTTCCTTGTTACTTTCTCCTTGGTTCTTTGTCTTACTCTGTTCACAAGCAGTGGTGTTTTTTTGTTATTTCTTCTTTTTTCCAGCTCGTTCTTTTTCAAGTGTAGGCCACCTCGCCTGCGGGGGGGGGGGCACGACAGATTGTTTCTCTTAGATTTTGCTTTCATTTTTCTTCTTTTTCTTTTTCGACTTGTCTACCTTGTTTTTGTTTTCTCTTTGATTGTTTCTTTTCGTTTCACTATTTCATAGATTGCGTATGTCGTGCCTGTCGTATCTAGTATGATGACATGGCTTTGCATTGCCCACTGCAGTTCACACTGCACACGTGGCAACGTAGTATCTCTGTGGCGTAGCTTTGTGACCACAGAACTTGTATCTCTTCTAGGATGGAAGAATCGGCACGGACACTGGTTGTGCTGGATGTCGACGGGTAGAAAGAACGGTTTAATGTGAAGAACACACACACACACACACCAACCGCCAACCAAGCAGACCTCTTTTTTTTCTTCTTTTTTCAATCATCAGTTTCACTTTCCAGCCAAACTCGTAGGAGGTTTTACCCTCGACGACCTTCTGGACAAGCCGTGGTCACAGGTGTCCACCCTTCCCCCCGGGTGCACACGTGGCAACGTAGTATCTCTGTGGCGTAACTTTGTGACCACAGAACTTGTACCTCTTCTAGGATTGAAGAATCGGCACGGACACTGGTTGTGCTGGATGTCGACGGGTAGAAATTACGGTTTAATGTGAAGAACACACACACACACCCTTCTCCCCCCCGGGTACGTGCCTTTATTTTTTGTCGCGCATAGGGTTCAGCATTCCCACTGCTCGTCGATTTTCATCGAATGTAGGTAACTCACGCTCTCGCGCTTTCCGCTAATCAATTTCTTTCATGCAAGAAAAAGCCCTTACGAGCATGCACTCGGTGGGACTTGAACCCACGAAATTGATCTTGATAGGCACGCGGACCACCTACCAAGCCACCGGGGACGCCTCTGGTCGGGGTCGGTCAGGGTGAGGGTTACGAGTTCCGGGTCGGGGTGGTGGCCGCCGTGAGCCGAAGCCGGGAAATATTCTCACCATCGGGAAAAAAAGCCCTTACAGCAGTAGTGTCTTGACGAAATCCCTCCATCGTTAGAACAGCATCATTTTATTCGGGCACTTCTAAAGTTGTGAAGAATTTTGCCAGGCATGGCGGTTACGGGCCGCTGATCCAATATGTATGGTGGACGGCAAAGATGTCAGGAGACATGTCAAGCAAGGCAAAATATGCGCTGTCAAGGGGGGACGGCCGAGTGTTCCACACTAAAACTTAGTAGTGTGGTGTCAGTTGAGGCTTGTCAAGGCAAAAATTGCTGTCTGTCAAGGGGTGGAACTGCTGTCTCCTGACATCTTTCGTGGACGGTGCATACACGTACAAGATGTGACGTATTTTCTGCCTCAGACTGGCGTCACGCTTTCATTTTGTGACGCTGTTCTCTGTAGATCTATAGATGCAGCTATTAATATCCATGTTGGGCGGTTGTATACAAGGTTTCTTGTTTGTGCGTGTTTTCACCTGAAACTGTTCTTTCTACCCGTCGACATCCAGCGCAACCCCCTACCCGTGCCGATTCTTCAATCCTACAAGATATATCTAAGCTCTGTGCTCTTGTGGTCACAAAATTACGACTAAAATAATACTATCAATACCTCGTGAGCGTAAGTTGTTGTTGTTGTTGTTGTTGTTGTTGTTGTTGTTCTCACATTAACTCACAACACAATGCAGTCCGTGGTCGCAGGACAGGCTCCAATAACTCTGGAGTGGAAGAAATACCTCGGTAGTAAAACAGAGGCAAAAACAAAAAACAAGCATACGCACTCCACCACTGCGGACACCAGGGAAGCAAAACGGAGACTATTAATAGCAGACAAAAACCTAAAAAAGAAAAAACAAAACAAAAACAAAAACAAAAACAGAAGCAGATAGCAAAACGCAAAAAAGGCAAAACGGACCAGACGAACAGAGACACAAAGAGGCAAACACGGGATTGAAAGAAAGAAGTAGACGATGCAGTTGTCCATGTCATCGTTCTGGACACAACAGGCACGACATACGTACATATTCTATAAAATAGAGAAAATGAAAGGGTACTCGTAGACAATACATTATACTGTTAATAATATGAATACTTGAAATTGTTCAAGGTGTCGCAATGTTTCATGTATGTCTGTCTTCTCTTCTTCCCAGGTCCCATTACAATCTGGGAGCTCGGATCTTCATATTGGTATAGAGGCTGTTCAGGTATTTTGGTTCCTGTTGGGATCAAGGTACGGGCGAAGACCTAACCCAACCCTAAGGGCGTGTCTTAACTCCCACCAAAGACCATGGGAACGAGCGGAACGAAACGAGGCTGTTCGCGGTTATTCGTTCCGTTCCTATCTAAAAAAACGTGTTTGGGTCCATGCAGAATGCTGGACCCCGCCAGCCGAATTGGCACGAACGGTATCTCTTGCACGTGCCGCGGCAAATTGGTGTCCACATCCATCTTCGGTGATGTCCATCTACATCAAATAATCTGCTATTTGTTCCCGTTCGATCGGGCCGTTCGGTCCTCCCCGACAAGAAAAAGGGGTGCAACACTTCTTCTTCCTCTTCCTAGATATACCGTTTTTCTCGGGCTGCACTGAATCTATTCGTTTCCCACAACCAATCAACACCAATTCACGTGGCAAATAATATTCCATTCGGTTCGTTCCAATGCTCTCTGGGGGGGGGTTAAGACACACCCTAACCCTAGCCCCAAACCGCACCCAAAACGGACCAAACCTGACCATTAATGCGGCTGCGCCGCGTTTGCATCGAACCTGGAAATTTCACAATTGCGGGCGACGATTCCGAAGTGCAGACCGCGCTACGTCCTAGCTCCCAGATTGCACAGCCTACTCCTTCCAGTACGAGCCAACTCGTTCGATAGAATGGTTTGTACACACTGCTATTTATATTAACAGCAGTTGTGTTCAAAAGACAAAGTGATTTGGGTCTGGTTGGTTTAGTGTTACTGCTGTACTGGCTGTAGTCCTCCTCGTCTGGTGTTTCGTGCAGCCCTCTACCCTCCACCAGTGTCTCGAATACCATGGTCGTGGTATAAGCTATCATAGGTAAGCTACCGTCCTTTCTCGGGCTTTTGCTCTGTTGTGCTTGCCCTCAACCGGTGGAGTTCACCAGGTACCACTTACTAACTGTGTTCAAGAAAAGAATGGGCATCATACTTTTTACTTTGAATAGTGCCAAGCGTTTTTTTTTTCTCGCGTCGGAGGCGATTTACCTGGTAGCAACTCTACAGCAGCAGTGGTGTATATAGCCTCAAACGGGATGGTCTATTATAGTAGAAATGGGTGCACCACCTTTTTTTTTTGGTGGGGAGGGGCGTCATATATAGCCCCCATGATAGGTCCGAGACAAAGAGGAGTAGTCGTAAACATTGGTTGATGGGATTGGGGTTACGGCTAACATTGGTTGGTTGGGTTGGGCTCAGGGTAGGATAGAGGGGACCTCCATTACTTGAAGGTTAGTAGCGGTAGCTCTATCTACTGCGAGAATACGTGGCAGGCTGCACTACTTGCTGTGCCTGTAGAGCAGCTGCAGCAGCAGCGTACATAGCTATGTTTTGCCTTTGGCCCAACCGAAAAGGATGAAAAAAATCGGCCTACACGTTTACCCTGCAACAAACAGCTGTCCTTTCTTCCGTCCGTCGGGCATTTAACCCTTTTAGAACCGCAGTCCCGTTCGGGGGACAAATCAGTCAAATTTCAAGCAGTTTGCCCCCAAAACGGGACTGCGGTCCTAAAGGGGTTAACAATCAAAAATACATTCATGCATGCATGCGTACGTATCCGATTGGTACTGATGTTTTATTGTACTGCTGTAACGTGTTTAGTCTACTGATTTATGTGCCTACGTGCCTACTGCTTTGTATCACTATGTGTGTGTTCTTCACATTAAACCGTTCTTTCTACCCGTCGACACCCAGCACAACCAGAGTCCGTGCCGATTCTCCAATCCTAGAAGAGATACAAGTTCTGTGGTCACAAAGCTACGCCACAGAGATACTACGTTGCCTCGTATATACCAGGTATGCAGTAAGGCTGTTTCCTATGCGGTTCGATTTCGAGCTTCAGATTTGTATTTTTCGATCTCAAAAACGAATGACCCTGCTTATGCAGTCGAAATATGCAAAATCTGACCGGAAATTTTTCGATTTGAGAATCCGATGACCCAAGTCGTCGGATTTTGGCCCAAAATCCGACGACCTGGGCCATCGGATTTTCAAATCGAAAAATGGCATGCTCTCTAAATTCAAGATGTTATCCATGACAGCAAACAGCATCAGAACGATCGATGAGTTGGAAGGTGACACAGCTGTATAGCGGCGTCGCTTCGCGCCCGACGCTCGGGCGGCGGGCGGCGCGACCCTCCGTGGCCAGACGTCAGTCGCCTGGCGCGGGCTCGGGCCTAGAGACCAAGAGAAGCGCACTCGGCACGCACCTCTCCGTGGATACGTACGAGTATTGGTACGTACACTGCTGTACAGCAGCAGCAGTCAGTCACAACATGGAACCCAAAATACCAAGACAGGTGGCTCTAGCGCACTCGCCACGTCTCTTCGCCGCCAGACCAGAGATGGTCAGCCTTGGCTCGGATGCTTGGGTCCTACGCGCAGTGCAGCGCACCCAGCGCGTCTCTTCGCGGCGCCAAACCACAAAAACAGCAGTTCGTCTCGGCGTTTGCTCAAAAATCTCTACGCACACAATAAATCTGATTTTTCCGCATACGAAGGCTGTTTCGATTTGCCAACTTCACATCTGAAAATGCGATCGAGCCAAAATCTGAAGCTCAAAGATCGAACCGCACAGGAAACGGCCTAAGCACAGCAGTGGGCAATTCAATGCCATGTCATCGTACTAGATACGACGGGCACGACGTACACATCCTACAAAATAGAGAAACGAAAGGAAACAATCAATGTACATACCGGTATCTATTAATAGATCTGTGGCCAGACGGAGCAACGTCAGCAGTAGGAGCAGCGACCACGACGGCGGAAGTAAACTTGGTACGTATCGTATTATCACTACTGTTTGTCCCCACGTTTATCGAGTGGTGGGTTCAGAGCTATATTCTAGGATACACGAGTACGAGTATATATTTCCTGCGGGGTGCCGGTAGGTCTGTCGGCAGAGTCTACTGATCGGGAGCTCATACCTCGTGCGAGGTAACTCGGACGTCCAGTATCATGTGTTGTGACGTCTTCGAAGTTGAAGTCGCCGTCGCCGTGCGTATATGCGAGTACAAAGTAGTTTCGAACTGGGAATTGGGAATACGTTTCGTGTTGCCAGTGTGTCCGAAATTGACGTTTCGAGGCAACGCCTCGCGGCGTTCGTAGGCATGTCAGGGAAGACGCTGCTACGTTTCGTTCGTGTTTTCGCGTCTGCCTGCTGTTGCTACACCGGCCACCTCGGACGGAGACGTTCGGCTAGACGCGCGACACACCACGCACTGTTGTAGTGTGGTTTCACCCGCGTGGTGGACGACAGAGCTCCCTGGTTGTGTTCCACGTACCCTATGTATTCACGCAGCAGTTATGAAGCAGTACCAGGTATCCGACAATAGACAGGAGGACGACATGCTGGTATTTCTTGCACGATTCTATATACTCATGCCACGTCGTTCCTGCCGGTGACGATATATTTCACAAGTACGGCCCACCGCCTTGGAAAAAAAAAAGCGGACACGCTCCGCAGTTGCGGCGGCGAGCGCATCCGGTGGATCAGTGCCGCCTTGAAACAATCTGCTCCATTTTCCTCGTTTGCCGATTTGCCCTGCGCTCTATGTTGCGCTTTGCTATTCGCCGGCACAGATCTACTGGTGAAGGTCCAGGTTTCGACGAGATCGCCCCCGGAAACGAACCGCCGGTGCTCATCCCTCCACGCCCGCCCGCGTCCGACGCGTCCACCGAGGGCACCGCGGCCGGTGGTGGTGGTGGTGGTGGTGCGGCTGCTGTAGCCTTAGTGCCCTTAAAGCAGCAGCAGCAGAAGCAGGGGGAGGGGGAGGAGAAGCAGACCACCCCGCCGGTCCCCGGCGAAGGAAACGGTCGGGAAGACGGTGGCAGCTCGGGGCGACGAGAAAAAGAGGGGTCCGTGGGTGGGTCGGGTTGCGGCGGCAGCGGAAGCGACGGGCTCCCGCCCCCACCCCCACCCCCACCCTCGTCCCCGCTCCCGTTCCCGTTCCCGCGGCCACGAACATCGACGGCAGGAGGTCAAGAGGGAATGCGAGGCGCGGCGACGGGTGCTGCCGGGGGTGGCGATGGCTGTGGCAGTGGAGGAGATATAACGTCGGCTTGGGGAGCTGGTGTGGCCTGCCGGGCGGTGGTCGATCCCCCTTTAACAGCAGCGGCAGTGGCGCCAGCAGCGGTAGCAATCGATGGTGTGGAAGTTGAAGGGGGGGTGGGGGGCGCGTGTGATGTGCCGGAAGCGGAGCAGGGTCGCAGTGGGGCGCTATGCTCGGCAGCCGTCCCCGGCATGGGCGGCGTCGCGGCCGGCGACGGTTCTGAGGTTGAGCTGTCAGCCGCGGGGTTGGAGAAGAAGAGTGCACATGTTTCCTCTCGGACCGCGGCAGTAGGGGCACGAGTGGAAGCCCCTGTCGCCGCCGCCGCGGAGGTTGCCGCGGAGGGAATCACAGAGTTGAAGACGGCGGTGACGGGGCCAACGGCAACGACACAACGTCCGGCGGCAGCAGGTAGTGCGGACCTTTCGATAGAGCCTTCTGCTGCTGCTGAGGCTGCTAAGGCTGCTAAGGTTGCGGCTGTAGCTGCGACCGCCGCCCCCACCCCGGCGACCACCGATTCCCCGGAGGTGCCCGGAAAGGATGGCGGCACTACCGTGGCCTCGGCGCTCGGCGCGGGGCCGAGGGAGACGCGTCGCCCCTCGATCTCGCCCGACGGCCGCCCAACCACGGCGTCGCCGTCGCCGGCGCGTTCCTCGGGGGTCGCGACGCGCATGATTGCCAACCCGGTGGTGCCCGGGTCGCCTCCGCTCCGAGCTGTGAGGCCGCCGCGGCGCGACATCCGCAAGGACTACCTCACCAACCTGGGCATGAAGGGTGCGGTGATGGCCGGGCCGGGGGGCACGCGCACTCCGCCCCCGATGGTCCGAAGGTCTTCGTTCATTGAGGTCAGTACGAGGAGGAGGAGGAGGAGGAGGAGGCGCTGGGTTTGCAGAGTTGTCCTGGTGCCCCAATCGGCGTACATATTTGAACCGCTTTAGCGACAACAGTACCAATGCTACTATTGATAACACTAGCACAAGCACAGTGTATGAGGTACACTCTGGCGCGGTCGATCGCCCGTTGTGATATAGTCGCGCGCGCATACGAGCTCTCCGAAGTTGTTGGTGTCGATTGTTTTTTTTTCGTGAACGTGGAATCTTGCGTCTGGCCTGTCCTGGCATCTTTTGGGAAGAGAGCGGAATAAGCGCGGCTGGGTAGAGAGGTTGAGTAAGTGGTCCGGATGATAGCAGTTTGTCTCAAGATTCTGGCACGCAGCCCGGCGCGGGAGACTCGAGCCAGCCGGCGGGTCAGTAAGACTTTTGCGACGTAACGGTGCTCAGCAAGCTTGGCCCTTTTAGGACCAGAGCCCCGTTTTGGGGACAAACCACTCAAATTTTCGGTAGGGTGTCCCCACAACGGAACTGTAGTGCTGTACTGCCGTTATAGGGGACAGAGGCACTTGAAAATTTGAAGTCAGATTCAGGTTCCCGTACACTGCAATACGTGGTACAATTTTTTTTTACAATACGTGCCCAGTCGTGCCTGACTACCTTATTTGTGTACCCGATTTTCAACAATGACTACTTGCCCCCCGTCGAAAAAGAAACCAAGACCGTTCATCATGAACCGAACTTCCACCTGAGGCTCCGGTCTCCCCCCGGGTCTAAATCAGAAGGCGTTCGTTTTTTTCTTGTTTATGATGCGTGTCTGTTCCGTGCTGTTTTTGTTTGTTTGTTTGTTTCGGTCGGGCAGAGCGTGGAGCATCCGGTGGAGGAGCAGCTCAAGGACCCTAGCGCCGGAGACATCACCCTCGAAGATGTGCTCAGGGTAAGCGCTCCTGGTGACTGGACGTAGCAGCCGTGGACGTAACCCCAGTCTCGGCCTCTCGGCCCGTCCTCCGCGGAATTGTCGCTCACCCCTATCTGCGCTTCTTGTGCAGCTGGTGCTCCCGTGTTCCCGACCAGTTTTTTCACTCCCCCCCCCCCTCCTTTCCTGTTCCTCCTTCTCCTCTTCCGCCTCCTCCTGCTCCCCTCCGAGAAGAGACGACATGGGCACCTGTTGGTGGGATATGTCTGTCTTTGTTTTTTTCGTACGTAGCCCCTCTTTCTCCCGCTTTCTCGACACCTTACAGGCGCGGTGGGACAGGTGTTTTTTAATGTTCTTTCTTCTTTTTTCTCCGGCCAAGCAACAACAGCCACGCCATATCGTACCGTACGATACCATACCATACCATACCACACCACAACTCAACCCGTCTACGCACGTACACGCTGTTCTTTTTCGACGCCGCTCAACTGGGTCACCGCGTATGGCGGCGTCCCTCCCTGGCCTCAGGTTGTCGGTAGCCTCCTGACAGGAGGAGGCGGCAAGGTCGAAATCGAGCCCCGCCAGTGCCCGACTTGCGTCCGGCAGAAGGCCCTACGCCACGAGTGCGAAAACGGCGCGAACGATAGGAGTTCGGCAGGCGGCGGCGGCAGCGGACGGGGGGGCAGGGGGTCCAAGGAGGAGGAAGAGAGAGGGGCGGCGGGGTCAGGGGCGGGGGCGGGGGCGCCGTGCGGTCACAGGCATGTGGACTTCGCCCCGCTGGTGTCGGCGGTGTACATTCCTGTGCACACCGAGTACAGGTGAGGGTTTCTTTTGCGTGCGTGTGTATTCGGCTGCTTCACGCCGGTGTGTTGCACGCGTGATAACGTCTCTCTCCCCGCCAGCTTGGTGGGTGCGGGAATGTAGTGCTCACCGCGCGATGTAGAGGCCGGCTTGGCGAGAGTGGTCCACCGCCCGCGCGATGATGATCCATTGCGAAAATTCGGGTGGTCAAGTACGCAATAGATTACCAGGTAGTTTGTAGACTTTTCCCCCTCTCATCTTTGTCCCAGCAGCTATAGCTGGAAGCCGGCCGCGCTTTGGCTTGGCTTTTGTTGGCGCGGGCTTGCGGAGCGGCCGGCCGGCCGCGGGCGCTGAGGGGCCGACCGAGGGGGCGGACAGAGAGGGAATCGGATACTCCGTCTCGTCATCGATACGAGCAGGGTTTCTTTGTTTGTTCCCTCCCGAGTTGCGATTATGCCTGGTATACCTTTCCATCACGATGTACCAGAAGAAGGTTTCCCTTTGGAGTCGTGTTGCAGCAACAAGGGTGACACAAGAAGTATCAAGTATACCTGCATCAACCTATCTGAATGAATACTCGTGTATATCGTATTCTTCGCGTCTGGTTCGTGCAAGACACGGTTTACCTTGTTGCGCTTGGGGGCTTGGCGTCAATGATGTTGGTTCCACAGAAAACAAAAACTGAGCGCAGAAGAGCTGGCGGCAGCGACATAAAGCACCAAAGCAGCACATCACACTTGCGCCTTACTGTTGTTGCAGGCAGACCGCAGCAGCAGCAGCAGCAAAGCAGCAGTGCCGAAAATGTACAAAGCTGTTGAGTTAAACTCTCGAAACGATTTCGCCAAAATGGAGCCGGAGCGCATACGTATAGCTATCAGACCATACAGCTATTAATACGACAGCAGCAAACACAACAGCCTGCGGAGAGCTGAAACAGCAATCATTTTGTGATGAGAGCCACAAACAGAGTCAAGACATGAAAGCCAAGAGCATCCTGGCGACTCTCTTGCGGCCGGCCGTTGTTCACGAATAACACATATTCGTATCGTACGATCATCATAATATGGAACGCAAGAACACACATCAGACCGAAAGCAGCAGTCAGTTACAGACACTCGTAGATCAGCAGAGCAGCAGCAGCAGCAGGCACGCAGAGCAGAGCAGGACCTCTCCCCTGTCCCCCGTGTCGTTGTCTCCTGATGATGCTGTCTTGCGTTGTCCCAATCAATGTACTACGTTGCCGTTCGTTCGTCACCCCAGCTAACGCTGAAGCTGGCCTGCTAGGGGCTAGTCATGCTGTTCATGCCGCCTGCTCTCAGCTTCTGGCACTAAAAGCGAGCCTGCTTGAGCTAGTCGCACCGGCCACCTATCCCGAAGTACAGCTAGTAGTAGTCGTGGCGGCCACCTGGGGCGAAAGTCTAACTTGTGTCTATGGTATGGTTTGATTTTCCTTGCACCGTTTCTTACCCTGCTTCGTCGACTAGGGCCCCACCCCTAATTGGACGCCTTGCGTCTGTTCCAGCTATTGTGGATGGCGATGGCTATCGTTGATGGACTTGGTGAACACAATACGTATCAATAGACAACTATCAATTGGTCCATTGCTCAAACCATGTCTCTCGCAGTTGCTTCCCTGACATCTATTAGTAGTGTTGAGGACATTATCGATCTATGGATGGTGGGTTAACTATACATGGATGGTTGACTAAGCGTTTATGGATTGTTGATTAACCATATACGGATGGTTGATTATCCAGTCGTATTCGACGCTGCGCCCACATATATATGTAAGAAAGTGCGCACAAGGCGCCGAAGTCCGCCTCACAGGCGCTTCTTAGTGGGATGCAGCTCTCCCTTCATGTGACTCGCCAAACCCCTCACGACGGCGCTTCGTGCTTGGTGCAAGCGATGTCTGCCTGGTCGGTGAAAACCCGACGTGCTGCGTCCCGGGATTTGTAGGGACGCGAGGGTCTATGGTCAACACGACTTCGGCCAGGTGCCTGGCAAAGAGTACACCCTCCACTCCCCTCCCCTTCCCTGTCCAAACTCCTCACGTTTTTTTCTTTCCTCGTTCCTTGCTCTCTTGTCTGCTCTCGTCGGGTCGAATTGCATCGTTTTCTTCCGTTTTGGAAGTGATCGCGTGCGGCGGAGCTATTGGAACAGCGCGGGAGAGATCCGAGAGATGGTGTACCGCAACATGATCGAGTTCGATGCCGAGGACTACAACTGGGAGAAAGTGGCGGAGGTGCGGGGGTCGCGTTTCGTGTGTGTGTGTGTGTGTGTTTGTGTTTGTGTTGTGTGTTTGTGTTTGTGTCTTTTTTTCGTTTCTGGCGTTTTTCTGTCCACTACTGCTGTCACGTGGGTGTTTTGTTTGTACAGAGTAGTGGTCCCTCTACGGGCTGTAGTGCCGGTATGCGCCAGCCGACAATGCCGGCACTATAGCCGCCACCGGCACTACTCCGCACACGGTGAATCCCGTATGTTTCAAGTGAATCCACAGGCATTATGGCGGGTAACGGCACTATACAGGGACCACTACCGTGTCATATGTATACAGGTGAAAACAAAAAGACACCCCCAGCTGTGCGGCCAAACAGGGAGGGGATAAGATTAACAAAAAAGTTTCCGTGTAATGGAAACAACGTAATGAAAACCCAATTGTTGGGAGGTGTCTCTACTATTAATAGGAGTAGAAACGGTGCTCCGTCTCGAAAGGGATGCGTGGTCAATGGTCAAATGACTAGGCAAGCAACAAATGGGTACCCCCCCCCCCACCCCCCCCCCCCCTCCAGCTGTGAGGTCGAAGGAATCGTCGAATCTCATGTTTGTCAGCTGCGTGTGATGTTCGTTCGCGCGTGCCATGTATACGCAGTGGAGTGGAGTTTTTTTGTGTACAAAATCTGGCATTTTGTGTACGCAACGAGCTCGGTACGACCGGCGAATATGTCTTGGTGAGCATCGGGTTCTGCGTATTTTTTTGTCTGTATGCGTAGGCATTAGGCGCGAGTGTGTGCAGAGAGCTCTTGGTGCTGTCGTAGCTGTGGTTGGTGCGAGGCACAGCTTCTCGGGATGCGCGTAAATTGTGTAAATGACTTGGTGAGGAGGGAGACGAGGAGAAAGAAAGACCTTGCAAGCACGTCACCCCGCGCTTTTTTTCAGCGCGGGGGCTCGCGCGACCGCTCTGGACGGAATCATAAGGGCCGTTAAGACATCATCATGAAGACTAAATGGTCCTCACATTTCACCGTCACCGTACTCACGTACGTACGCAGGGGTTCTGGCACCTAAGAGGAACCACGGCAGTGTGCGGACGACAGCCTACGTAAGAGTGTATCAGTCGCCAGGAACCTATGAACAGATTGATGGGCCTATATTATCTCTACTGCTGTGCAAGGCTCCCTGCTATGTACCCGTCTACTTCGAGGGTGCGTCGTCGTTTGCCGCGTTTTTCCCGGCGAACGCTGTGACGCGTACTGAAATGCGAAATACCGAAATTCCTCGACGTTCCGCTCTCACCGCCCGCAGGAGGAGGACATGTACTTTTGCGAGGAGACCGGCGAGTTCATCCACCCGATATTTTTCGACTCGCACGAAGAGGCCAGGGAGGTCCGGGCCAATTCTACTGACGTCGAGGTGTGTGATGCAGAAGCTGCCTGTGCCCTGTTTGAGTGCGGCCTCGGTATCACTGTCAATGGTGACGTCACCAGGCGCCTCACGGTACGCAGTCGGGCGCAGCAGGTACAACGTGGCCAAAATAGACTTAAACCAGGATGGTGATTCAGATTGTATTTTTAAGGCACTGCTCTAGTCGATGATGTTTTTGTCGCTCGAACGTGTGGGTGGAGTAATATCATACTATGTGCGCGACCGCCGTTCGTAAGACCTGTCCCCAAAGACGAAACGCCAAAAGAACACAGCTGGGACTCCTCGTTTTTGCGCGGATACACATGCCGCAAAAGCGTTGATGGTATTGTTTTGGCCCAGTTTGGGGCTACTAGCGGGGGAGTATGC
Source organism: Nereocystis luetkeana (assembly GCA_031213475.1). Taxonomy (NCBI): domain Eukaryota; class Phaeophyceae; order Laminariales; family Laminariaceae; genus Nereocystis; species Nereocystis luetkeana. The sequence continues at coordinate 256,859 of JARUPZ010000019.1, forward strand.
GGCGCGAACGATCGCGCAAGGATGGAACCGAAGCTCGCGGTAGAGATTCCAGAGACCCCATACAGTAGCGAATGAGATCGCGTAGGTCGTCTTGTTGCGTCGCCATATGGCAAATGGCAAGCCAAGCCGCAGAAGCAGAAGCAGAAGGGCGAGAGACCGAGTCGTAGTTGTCGGAGTTTGAAGAAAATCCTGCAAGCCGAATTATTTCTCTGTTCGGCCATCCATTCCGCGGTTGCTGCAGATATCCCCCCCCCCCCCCCCCCCCCCCCGCCTTTGGCTTGTGTTTTTATTTTTCATGCTTGTTGGTCTGATGGTAACCCCCCCCCCCCCCCCCCTCCCCTATTTTTTTGTGTGCTTGTGTATGTTTCTTTGTGTCGTTATCGTTGGTACAGAATCACGTCGAGTACATCAACGAGGGACGCAAGATGCCGGTGATGCAAAGGCGGTGACGTTTGTGGCAGCCTGGGGGGGAGGGGAGGAGGGGTTACGGGAGGAGGCGTGTTGGTAGCGGTGGGCATGCATGAAGGAAGGGGGAGCGGGGAAGGGGGTTGCCCGCGGTTGTGTCGGTGGGCGTGAACCGGTTCCAATCGGTTCGGCTCCGTTCGGTTCGGTTCGGTTCGGTGTGTCCCGAGCGTGTCAAGGGACACCAAAACTGGCGTTGTGTCACACGGAGATAATAGACTTGCTGTTCGTTTGTATATGTGGAATCAGGGTAATCAGTTTCAGGCTTTTTTTCAGTTTCTGGACGGGATTTGGGGGGATTGCACAGCCTGGCAGAGATGGTGGGGGTCTCCCACCACACGCTCCCCAGGAGCGAGGAGCGTGATTTTTTTTATGTCAGCGTTGATGTTCTCTCGCGGCTTTTGTACGCTTCGATTTCGCGGGTGGGTCTGTGGGCGTTTCCTTGTGTACAGAAGGTAGCAGGCTAGAGGTGGCAATGCCGTGCGTCCCACAGGTACTCGCGGTGCTTGCGATGGATGGGGGGCGGGCGTGTGGTCGGTCCTCGCGATATATCAGAGTTGCGCCTCTTTTTTTTTCTTCAGGCGGAACCCAGGCGACCCTCCTCCCTTATTTGATTTATTGTTCTTCCTTGTTCCATGGTTGAACCCCCCAAGTGCGCATTCTATTGTTGTACTGGTGTGAGGCGTTGCGAAAAAATAAAAATAAATAGTTTCGACGTTGCATATATATATAACGGAACAAGCGCTACTGAAACGGATGTCAGCATCGGAGATTCTCTTGTTTGTACCATACTTTTACTATCGATATTGCTATTCAGTACCGCTGTGCTGTAACCTGGCACCGGTACAGGCGGGAAAGGTTTTATATTTTCGTACAGGCGGAAAAGGTTTTTTTATTTTCATACAGGCAAAACGTGTACCTGGTGCAGGCAAGCGGATGAAGTTTTTTTTTTTTTTCCCCATCTTCGTAGGGTAACCATTGTTTGTTTGTTCCTGGGCGCGGACGCCGCGTGAACGGTTTATGACCGGTATACAGCCATAGTGGAGTTAGTAGCTGCCGCGATGGGCGCCTGCTTTCTTGCGTCGACGTCCTCCTGGCGTTTGTGCCTGTGTCTTTTGTTGGGTTTCGACCAGGCATCTCGGAGGGGTTGTGGGGAAGGAGGAGGGGGGTGCGGGGGTACAAAGTAGTGCGTTGTGTATCGTGCCCATGCGGTCTCATGCGGCCGGCTATTACATGTTTTACTTGAAGAGACGGGCGGTGTGCGCCTCGTGCTCTACATACTTTAGCGGACCTAGTATCACAAGCCCTTGACGGCGGTGTGTGATACGAGTCCGATAGCGCTGTTTAGTGCGGAGTGGTCCACTCTAAAACCTACCAACACAGTAGTAGTTTGGTGTCTTGTCGAGGTGAGTTGAGGCAAAATTCCTGTCTGTCGAGGGGCGAAATTGCTGTCTCCTGAAAAATGTGCGTGCAAGCTAAAGCGGTGCCCCGTGTATATATATATACATTGTGCAGGTCGCGAGACGCGAAGTAGCGCGGTAGGATCTAAGGAGTCTTGACTGCGTAGAAGAAGGGGCCGAGAAAAAAAGTAATGACGGGCAGCAAGACGCGCGCAGAGAGTGTCCGGGGACGGAATGATGGACCCCGGAGGCCTCGAAGGGGTTTCAGAGAGTAAAGGCGGCATGTAAACACTGTGGGACGTTTAGAAATTGAGCTTTGTGTGTGATGGTGGTGGTGATGATGGTGGTGATGATGCGCTTCTCCAGTTGTATTTCGCGAATCGTTGGATGTTAGTGTGTCGGAAGAGTTTGGCGCTTGTGGACGTTGGGGGGGGGGGGGGGGGGGGCTTTTGGCGCTTTATGGCGCTCAATTGCGATGGAAAAGCCCACGAGTAGTAGATATTCATGGTGTGCCTCATTTTGGTGTACCCTACCCTTTCATGTTGTGTTTGAAGAAAGGCGGCAAAAAAAAAGAGTGTGAAATAACATGGAAACATTTTAATAACGATGTCGGTGATGGTTGTCGAACCTCCGCCCCGTAGTACGCATGCATTCGCCAACGTATACCGGTAGGTATTCCGTCAATTCAAGTGAGCAAGGCGACGCGGAGAAACAGACTCCCGTCACGATGTAAAACACGTCCAACCAACCGTTTTGTGGCTGTCGGAGAAAAGCAAGACATCTGGAAGCGACTACATATGTACATACTCGCACCGCTCGGCGTAAATATCGATAGTATTCCGACGCCTACGGTAGCATAATATACCTGGTACCTGGTACGACTTTTTACTTGGACTTTCGTGGTGTGTTTTTTTACCAGCTGCCTGATATTACTGTGAAGCGATGGCGCTACGAAGCCTTGAATGACTGCACCCCATGTGCGCCTTTTACGTCTAGGTTTGATGCACCACTACATTGTTGTGCCGCCGCCATACTTCGAAATATATACGCTAGCCAGGAATGACGAAAAAATCGCGGCGAACTTTTCCGGCAGCGCTGGCCAACCTGCATCGTAGCCTGAGTTATCGAGTTCTTGCGTGTGTTGCACCCTGACGACTGCGCGCAGGATTATTGTACTACGACTGACTCCTCGTCCGTGCGCAAAAACTATTGTTTCCGTCCATTGGGGCTACTAAATCGACGCTATATACCCGAACTACAGTGCATACCGTGCACAACCTTTTTTGCGTTTTGTTCCACGTAATTCCTCCGTTTGCTGGGGTCCTCTGTAGCGAAACGTCCACAAAATAACGCGTCTGTCCCATGAGTCACTAGGCGAAAAACGGTATGCGGTGATGTTTCGCGCCAGTGGACGGTATATAGATGATGTCGGGAAATGTCCGAAGTATAAAGTTCGAAATATGACCACTGAGCCACTGAGCTACCCAGTAAACGCTGACTGAGTAGCTTAGTCGTCTATGTATCCTAAATATTACGAACAGGGAATCCGCAACAAAACGTTCCATATATCGGCAGTTCAAGGCCAACAAACCTTGCGGTAGACCGACCCCTATCTGCTCAGGTTGGCTCTTGCCGTTTTACAGCGTGGTCGGTGGCTTGGCCACTGAGCGCTGCCGATACTTACGGCGCGTTCTGTGACTTCCCCTCGATCGAGTGCTGCGAAACACCCCCCGGAATACCGTTTTCTGGACAACGCCTTCATCCGTCTGTCGGTACGTAGTTTTTGTTAAATAATGTGAAAGAGTGTGGCCGTGAATGCCTGCGTTATACACTAGAAGCCTTTTAAACACAAAACTCGAGACGTGCGTAAGCTACGCGCTCAGCATTCGAGCCAAACGCCGAAAATAGACAAATGGGGCGTGCAATACAACAGAGATCAACGACCACACAGCAGCAGTAGGCATCAACCGCCAACCACCATCCACCTGCAGCAATACTCGGAAGAAGGCCTCTGCTCGGAATAAGGCTACGGCAGCACGCAGCAACGCTCGGAACGAAATCTCTGCTCGGGGACGAGGTTGCAGGGCGGGGCGGCGGGTGGCACATTAGGGGAAAGGCGCCGTCTCGCGCCGCGCCGGCCCGTGCTCGTTGCGACAAGAGCGCCCAAATGAGGAGCAACCTCTGAAAAATAGGACTACAGGACGGCTTGAGGCATCGCTTCGGACCTCAGCACGCGCCGTCAATACGGGAAGGGACATTGCCATGGCAGGTTTTCGCGAGCCCACGGGGGATATAAGGGTCGGGGCGCCTGATCTCGCGCATGGCTGACTACGTATTTATCGAGGGAGGAGCATCGAACAAACGACGGCGGTTGGTCAAAGCTTTCGAGTTGTTTCGGTAAAAAGCCTGTTTTTCTTCGCATGTTTTCGATAATACTTCACTGTAGCATGCAGTCGTCGAATGAGTGTTTTGAGGCGCGGTGGCTCCTGCGTACGGGGTGCGAGGGGCCTCCGTGAGATAGTGAGATGGCGGGGTGCCTAGGGCTCGTGATGTGCACGATTGAAGATTCCTATTTTGGTGGTCATAGAATCTCCCTGGAAGCTCTCACCTTTTTCGTCTTTTTTCAAGCTCATTATTGCGCTGATGCTTTGTATAGGATTTTACTCCTTAGGAGTCGAATTTTACTGGCGTGGAAAACCCGGCTGTCTTTCAAGAACATGTAATATACGCGCAAGAGTTACGATGTTGCCGAAGTTACGGCAAGTTCCTCTTCGTCCGACCGTTCAACCTGCTAAAGCAAACAGTGCTCTTGTGGAACAGCGCCCCATTACCGAATAATTGGCGATGCATCACAGTAGTTTTAGTTTGACGGAGACGCAGTGAGAAATACGTACAAACGAGGCAACGGCTATCTCTCTAAAGTTCCTCGACTCATAGTCGCGAAATGCGTCATGATCGTCTAGCCCCGTTCTGGTTCTGTTCGGGTTCTGGGCAGGAACATTTATCTTCGATTCATCGTCCCCTCCCACTATTGGCAGCAGGGCTAAACTACAGGGATAATTGTTCGCGCTGCCCTCTTCAGACAAGGCGCGACAGGACCTCGGCAGATCGACTCGGGGGGGTCGAATTCCTGGTCTAACAGCGCCATCCAGACATCGTGCAGTGAATCCACCCTTGAACAATTCACCGCATCGACACCCCCATCTCCGGCCCCGACGGTCCCCAACGTCAGTATGTGTCGCCCGTCACCGTCACCGCCAGAGGTCGATGCTGGCTCCTCCTCCCCGGCCAAAGAATCATCCTCGAGCGGATCTTCGCCGCTTTCGCACCGTTGTCCTGTTGTCCTCGAGAGGCTGCCAGCACACTCATCAAGTCCCTCGCCTGTGCAAGCTTCTCCTTCTATTGGCTCCGACTCTTCGCGTTCGGCGTCAGACAGCAGACAAGCGAAACCGCGAGCGATTCGGTTCATGTCTGTTTCCGACATTCGGAAGCCCTCGATGATGGCGATCTCGTCATGAGGCCCGCCGCCGGTCTGGTGGAAAGGGTAATGGTGCGCGAGGAAGAAAGCGAACCGCGGTTTGCTTGGCGCGGCGTAGGTCCTCACCGCCCTGCGTAGCTCTCTCAAGCTAAGGCGGATCCCTTCCAATCGATCCGTGGCCTCTTCAAAGGACACCACAGCAGCGCCGCCCGCAGACGCCGCTTCACCGTGGCCGCTGCTTCCACCGGAGGTAAACCCGCGGTGCTCTTCTTGCCCGCGGCGATCACGGAACCGGCCGACAGCGAAGCCGCCTTCGTCGATCGAACCCGTGTCACCATCAAAGTCACCGTTGCTCTCGCCCACTCCTAGGAGTTTGTTCTCGCCGCCGCTCTCCTCCTCACCGTCGTCCCCCCCCCCGCCGTCGCCGCTGCCGCCGCGACTCCGGGTCACACCCGCCACAGCTGTATCAGACCTGACGCCATCTTGCTGCAGGGGCGTGTAGGTTGAATTTTTGTCGTAGAAGGGCGGGAACATTTCGAGGCAGGCGCGGCGGTGCCATCGGGTGACGGTGTACGTGCAAGGGGCGATGGGGTTCTGCCTGCCGTCTATTCGCGCTCGGGGGTCGATTAAACCCGCCCACTGCAGCATCTGGCACGTCAGCTTGTGTGGGTGCAAGACGCCGCACACACCGCCCTCGTTGCTCCTCACAATCACGACCGGAAACTCGTGGTACCCGAACGGCACGCCGGCCCGCCGCAGCGCCAGTCGCAAGAAGCTCTCCGTCTGCGCCGGGATCCCTGACTCGGCCTGGACCTTTAGGACGTCACAGGTGTAGCAAAGGTTCACGGCCGTGAACACCGTGTGCGCGTACTGCCGCGGTATCAGCAAGAATTGGTCGGCGAGCGGGAAGAAGTTGTGTCCAGCGTACACGCGAGTCGGCGGGAATCGACTCAGTGGTGGCATAGGTAGCATCCATCCGATGTCCAGTCTTGAGCGGATCACCCAAGTGTACCTTGTCGAGGGAGAAAAAGCCGAAGCGCGGCGATTTAGCCGCAGAAACACGTTGGTGTGAGTACGCTCCCTCTACGTCAGTCGGGAACGAACAAACGCGCGATGTCATCCGAAGCCCGATAGCCTGGTATGGTTTCCGCACTTCCCCCGCTGTCGCGTGTGTGCGACTTAGTAACGCATTTACTTGTGATCAAAGTGTGACTACCGTCATACGTTTCGCTGTATCGCATCACGCGCCGGCGAGGAAATGGGGCGAATGATCATCGCACCAAAAATCAGACGCTCCACGGGGAAACGTTGTTGCTGGTTGAGGTGCTGTGATTTGCAAACTTTAACTCGATGGTCCATGCGGGTGCGCGCCGCATACGACATGACTGGAGTGAGTGAGTTACAGTGCATACACTATTGAGACCGAGCTTAGGAAACGCGTACCCACTGCTGATATCCGCTGTATCTGTAAAGGTGCAGAGTGGGTGCTAGCTCATGCTATCAACCCCCGAAGCCCCAAACTTGTGTAGCTGAGGTGCCGATCAGCTGTGCAAGGGTTCGGCCCTCGCCCTGCTTTCGAAAATGTCGTGTGAACGAATGACACGACGCCTTTTCTTGGGTCTCAGTGCCAACATTTTGTCTACTCACGGCATTCCGATCAAGGCCTCGTGGTCCTCCATCATGCGGTATACAGCCCTCATCTTGTACAGCTGCCAGAAGGCGTTATTCTTGCATCGAGCACCACACCAATTTGGAATATAGCCCGCTTGGTCCTGGCGCGCCGCATATTGTAAGTCTAACGTTTCATGTTTGCAAAGAGTGAATACAGATAAGTGTCAAGCGTGGGTGGGCGTGCAGCGTGCATGTCTCGCGGGTACAATGCGCTCTGCTTTGTCTGTACTCGTCTACGGTAGCACAGGACGCCGACTAAGAAGCCGGGCTATGATTGACAGAAAAGTGGTAAATTCGGGAGGCGTTATGCTGATGCTAGTGTAGAACGCACATTTCCTCAAGTAAGAAATTCGATCTAAATCAGCATTCCTGTTTCATATTGTGTAGATGTCCTCATCTGTATGGCAGTGTTTGGTGGAATAACTACCGCGTGACGTAGGAACTGATCGCTTGCATACCCCCAGTCCTCCCCCTTGTTTCCGGCTACTCTGGAGGTGGGAAGCGAAGGCATGATATGTATGATATTGTAGCATAACCCGAAGCATACTGTCGAATGCACCGAGCTTCATTGTTCTACTGGACGTCCGCACGTCGTGCTTATTCAGAACATTGGCACAACGAAGCCAGTATCAATATTACACCTATCAGTCTCGGAAAGCATAAGGGTATACGTCCGCTTGAACTCATAGCACTAGGTAGTACTTTATCACCAAATCTCTATCCCTCTGGGATGAAAAATCAGGAGGGGCACTGGGTGTGCCAATGTCTTGCGGCGCACACGCGAACCTCACCTGATGGAACTGGACCGAGACTGGGTTGAGCACTTGCACTGCATGATCGACCACAGATTGGTGGGGGGAGTGCGGAGTGAAGGACAGCTCATCGGCGTACTTTCCCATTCGGTACCGCAGGGGAATCTCGTCCTCAACTGCGGGCGTGCGACAGAGACGATATTACCAAGACAGGTTCTTCGTGTTGCAGCAGTGCAAGCAGTGCAAGCAGTGCAAGCAGTACTACTGCAGGTATATTGTATATGATGCGCCCGAGGTGATAGGAGCCCGTGTACTATTCCTTAAGGGTATTTTTTGCTTAACGTGACAGATCGAGGAGAGAGGGGAGGCAACAAGGGCGGCTCACGCCGCTCGTGGGGTTAATTCTATGCGTGGTCGTGTGGGTGCGCCGGGGGGTTGTTGCTGCTGGTCGGAGATATCAAATGAAATATGAATAAATATGTACAGCAGTACTACAGTAAGAGGGGAGATTATTGGGAGCGGGATTCCTGAACGAATCTACGAAAACCCATACTGATATGCTTTCTTTTGTTTTGTTTTACTTGGTTTTGGAATCGCCCCCCCCGTCACCTCGAGGCTCGAAGGGCGAGCCACTGCTCCTGTATGCGCAGTAAAATACTGATGGTGCTTTCCTCAACGTGCGTTCGTACTGCTCGTGGGGATCTATGTGTGGCTGTCTGGGTGGTGTGTGTTGATGGCGCGTTGATCTGCTGTTTTTCTGATGGTGGTCGTTTTTACGTTATATGTGTGGTTTTGTGGGTGGGTGCGCTATTGATGCTTCTTGTGATCTGCTGCTGCTGGTACGAGTGCTTGTACTGTATGGTATGACGTTTTTGTTGGGTAGGGGTCGGCTGGTAACGTAATTCGTACCAGTTCCAATACAGTGTGGATATATAGGACAGGTTTCGGAGTTCTCAAATATCGGCTTCAAGAGCTTTGCTTCACAACTATCTAGCGGTATCCATCTGGTGGCGACGGAAAACCTAAGAGTCAACTCTTGGGAGTCGTTGACGATGTTTGAGGCCGACTAATGACGGTAGTCGAAAGATAAGCGATGAGGTTGTTGAAAGGCACGCCCGGTTGCGAGCTTCAGCTCAGAAGAAACAAGATAATGTCAAAGATGGCGCTCTCAGGCCGAGTAATAGAAGCGAGAAGAGAGAGTGAGGCGATGGGTGTGCCATCGCCTGCCAGCTCTCCGCAAGATGCACGCTCTACGGCTAGTACAGGGTCGTTGTACTGACCGACTTCCAGCAATATTCCCTGACGTTTGCTCGTGGAGGTCGATACTTCCTTGCGGCAAGACAGTTATCATAACTATGTGGTATGGTCGATCATCCGACAAAATGTTATCGCAACGTGCTCCTACGTACGACTACACAACGACTGCAATATACCTACCAGGTACCCCCCAACATGAACTGGTTATGCGGCACTTTGGCTACCCGACTATTGTACCACTTTACCACTCTTATACGTACAGTAGTTACATCGTGGGTATCCTTCAATAGCACTCCACGCTGCTGCAATATAGCTTGTACATAGGCGACTATGTTACCGATCTACGACTCGGGCTGCTAGATGCCTCAGACTGATTTTTCAAACGAAACGTATAGACCCCTGTCACCAACAAGTGCATTACCTGGCATGTATGCATACTAAGCATATACGTACCATAGCTTTTCACGGTACCGTCAAGAGCGTTGACTTCGCACTGGGGTGCGATCGGTTTTTCGGCCCTCGTTTTCTCAACAACGGTAACAGTGATACAGCAGTCGAACCGTATATTTTCGGAAGGCCCGCTCTTGACCAGCTATTTCTGATAATATTTTTTTCGGTCGGTATTGGCAATCTTCCCGTTCTGGAAAAATTGGGCGTTGAGCACTAAGAAACGGCATCCAGCCTATCCCCCGGCATACTATCAAACGCCAGGTATGGTACTGCTTTGAATGAAGCTGAAAGCCCGGTGATTACCTGGATTCAGGTATTAAGATCGTATTTGTAGTACTTGGGAGGCGTATCTTGGATGGGAAAGCAGGGGTTTTAACTTAGTCTCCACGTGCACGAAAGGAATAAAGCTGCTTTTTTCCTATCTCCAAGCAAACAACACACGTGAGTACCAGCGAGTACCTGCTTAATAGGCAAACCTGTCAAGGGATACAAAGTGTTCGGACCTTGATTTTAGCAAGTGGCGCCGACATCAGAGTGGGCTAATGTTATGGTACTGCTTTGAATAAGGCTAAAAGCCCGGTAACTGCCTGGGTTCAGGTATCGGGATCGTATTTGTAGTACTTGGGAGGCTTATCATGAATAGAAAACCGGAGGTTTTCCCGAGCTGGTTTTCCCAGCGAGGCATGAGCCTTACCGTCAGTCTCCACGTGAACGAAATAAATAAAGCTGCTCTTGTTTTATCTCTAAGCAAACAGTACAGTGTACACGTGAGTACCAACGAGTGCCAAACCTATCGATGGATACAAAGTGTTCCGACCTACACCCCTGTGCCAACTCCACGATATTTTTACCGGTATACTCTCTGGAGAAGTATACCAGGCATGCACTATGCACACATCTGCGCGTCAAGACACCAACCGATCTGCTTCTGGCCATGCTTTCCCTCTCTTGGCCCCGCCGCCTGTGAGGATGCACTGTGCGGTTCGGCCGTACTTTTTACCCGAATGGCTCTACGACTAATGGGCAGCGTGCTGTATTGGGTTCGTACGTGTATACCTGGTATCTTGTAACACCACCAGAAGAACGTGTGATTCTGTTTTTGACTGTTGGCTTGTTTGTCGTGGAAAGGCAGCGAAGATATTTTATTTCCTGTGCGAATTTCATTCCGGTTTTCACTAGAATTTGAAGTTGTTGTTCTTGGCCTTACATTAAACAATAAAATTTGAAGTACCAGCTACCAGGTACCTGGCATACAGCAGTATCGCAACGTATTACGTAGTGCCTACCCTACGCCTGATACCTGATAAGTACATGAACACGTCCACGTCGCAGTCGGATTTTATCTGCTCCAGCAGGTGTTCCTTGTGGGATAGGTGCACGTGCGGCTGCGAGAAGCTGCGTACGTGGCCCGAGTACAACACGGCGCATCTGCACGACCGTGGTGGTGGTGGCGGTGATGTTACGGCATCCAGAAAATATCTTGGTGGCAGTCCAGCCAGGTTCAGCAACAACAGTGCGATAGGCGAGCGGTGCGCTCTGCCGGCTCGACCGAGTCTCATAATTACAGAACGAGACACACCGCAGCGACTGTTAGAAAGAATCGTGACGCAGCAGTAGAGCTTAGGGTTATGATCCGAGCAGTGATCCGAGGCAAAAGTGGAGCAATGAAATGCCGGAAACGGGGTCTCGACATGACACTTGAAGGCTTTCTACGGGAGGGGCTCTGAAACCCGACGAGGAGGTGGAATGTACCCACCGCCCTCTGCCCTGCTGCCGCTCTGTGCTGCTGTGCTCCCCATGGCGGGCCTGATCAACCCCTTCGGAGCAGCTCGTTCTGGCGACCTGACCCTTTTGAGGTGATGATCAGGTTGTAGTATATAGCAATGCTTGTTTTATAACAAGGATGCATGCACCTCGGCCTATCCATTTTGTTCCGTGTACGGACAGAGGTACGAAAGATGAGATACGATACGAGTACACTTCGTAAACTGTACATAGCATAGTTGGCTGCAAAAGTACGGTGAATAGTGACACAGCCCCTGGGACGGTTCCGCTGCTAGAACTTAGCTACTGCTGGCTGCTGCGCGCCGGAAGCCACCGGGAAGGGCTCGGACTGCCGACGGCCGACGGGCATGTAGCACCGTCATTTAGACCGGCAGACGTCCTCGGACAGGAGCATCTTTCGTTTGTTTTTTTTCATCGAAAACGTACCCATACCCATACTTGTTGTCCTCCCCATGGAAACAGAGTTGGAAATAGAGTCGGAGGACTATCGTGATGAACGCACGAGTGCTCCCTCTTTTTGTTCAACCTTGACGGTCCCCTTCAACTCATACGAGTATCAGGCACGTATCCTACGCCACCTTGATCTCGGAACTACTTTGAACAGAGGTCGTAAATCCGCCATGTATCAAAGCAAGCGGCAAGCTTTTTCGGAAGTTGTTGTTGTTGTTGTTGTTGTTGTTGTTGTTGTTGTTGTTATTGTCTTCACATTAAATCGCCCTTTCTACCCAGCTTCCTCAGTACACCCAGTGTCCGTCCTGAAGTGCCCGAGTAAAATGATGCCGTTCTAGTACAGTAATGCAGTACCTGGTACCTGGTACGATTTTATTTAAGCACACTTTTCGAACTATTTCTTCACCTTGTGGATGGGAGCAGGATAGCAAATGGGATCAGATCCGGGTGGGATCAGGTCCTGGTCCCTCTTGGCACACCCTGCCCCCCCTTGCACCCTGCTCCCACCCGGACCTGATCCCGTTTAGCGCCCTGCCCCCATCCACAAGGTGCAGAAATAATACAGTCAGCCCTCCGCAGGAGACGCCGGAAGCCGTGAGCGCGAAGCGCGAACCGTTATTCGAGAGCGCCACAAGCGAACCGTCATCACACTGGTCGGTCGTTGTGCACTATATACGAGTATTGCACGGCGACATCCGTACTAAAAAATGGGGGTGCAGTTTCTGATTGATAGGTTTGAAGGTCACCAACGAGCCACTCAGAGCGTTCAACCGCAGCCCACACCGAAGAGCCAACGAGGGCGTGACGGCTCGCTTGCAAAGACGGCAGTGACGTTCCTTGACGAGGCTTCATATCGCCTCGCGAAGGTGCGGTGGTGGGTTTTGAGTTTTGAAGAGCCGCATGTTCGATTCGTGCTTTACACTCCTAGTCATACAACAGCAGCAGTAGTAGTAGTAGTAGTAGTAGTAGTAGTAGTTTGTTCAGCGTGTGCCTCCCCGAATCTTCCATATTGCTGCTGTGCATGCGGCTCATCAAGGTCGGCTGCTGTTACGGTATTTCTCGGGAAGACCTGCAAAATATCGGGATTTGCAAAATTGGGCAAATATAGCGTATTAGTCCGTTTCTTATGCAATTTTTTACTAGATTCAAAGATGAGACCCTTTTGCCTCTCCTGTTCGTGGTTTTCATTTTTGAAGCCGTGTACGCAGTGTAGTTTCTTGTGCCCGCGTCAGCCGAAACAAAGTTTTTCTTTTTTTTCGTATGATGCTTGAGACCACAAAATAGGAGACACTGCTTATAAATGACGCACTGCTCCAGGTACCATGTACTGGTATCAGGGTATATCATACCACTACCTGGTACCTGGTATGCACGTACCTGGTATACAGCAGCAGTACTGCCGCTACTGTGCGAAGCGGGTACTTCAGCAGTAGTACCTCGACCGTACTCGTAAAAAAAAAGTTAGCGTCGATCCACCCCCAACATCGCCCAGCACGTGCCGCCTCTGTGCCGGCAGCTCTTTCGACCCCAAGCGAGCGGCGACAGCACCCAGATGCCGAGCGTGCTCGGCGAGTCGAGATAATTGTTTCGGCTCTCCATCAACAGGGACAAAACACAGCCTCACACCAACACCAGTCGTAGGAGTAGATACGAGCTGTCGTTCGTCCACAAACCTTTCTCCTGGCGATCGAGGGTTCACACCCACCGCATCGTCCCTCCCCGACGCCGTTGTGAGAGCTACTGGTTAACCCTTTTAGAACCGCAGTCCCGATTTGGGAACAAACTACTTGAAATTTGAGTGGATTGCCCCCAAATTAAGACTGCAGTTCTAAAAGGGTTAAGGGCCGGGCGATTGTGGGCTTGTACGCGACCACGTCTTCAGTCGGTGTATGCAGCATCTGTGATGGTGTGCCGTGTCAAGCCGCGTCGATGTGTGATACCAGTTCTGCTATTTATAGTGATATTGTACTATAGTGTTTGCGCCTGAAAAACTATGTAGTGGCTGACCTTTTATAGCTCAGATTTGCAACCTCTAGCATTCCACAATCTGGAGCCCAGAATGTTCGAGGTCGCCGTATAAAACTGAGGTTCAGATGTTCTTGTGATGAAACTGATACGTTTTGGGTTGCGTGAGATGTTGCTTTCTCTGCCTTTCGTGAAAAGGGCTCAGTCTTCAAACTGGAAGAAATCTTGCATAAAAAACGGCCTTGCTTGGGAGGCCTATTCGTACATACACAGCAGTACGCGACATATGATGAGAAAGCCATATTTTGGCTCAGCCTCGCGTCTTACTTTCTCTGCGATTTCAGCAGAAATGTTCAAATTCAATTTCTTATGGTGTGGAGGGGCACGAAACGCGAAATTCTTGAAACTCAAGTTCTTCTTTTTTTTTAAGGCGTGCCGTGCGCCGTGCGACATGTTTTTTTCTTGAGCTGTTGCCAAGACACGGTTTGTTACCCATGGCTTCCGCCACTTGTACTTCTCCAGATATTCACTACTCACGAGGCTTTTCAAGACTGCAAGCGTCAAAATTCATGTTGCCCACCTTCAACGACTCCTCAATCTCGTTGTTCCCGGTGTAACAATTTACCCTTAGGTTTTCCGTCGCCTCTAAAGTCATACGCTAAAGAATTGTGAAGCGGAATCTTTGAGGCGGACGTTTGAAGCGAGAATTTTGAGGACCTCGGGATCTGTCACATACCCCCCTTCATGATACCATATTAGACGCGTAGTTGATAGTACTCGCGATCGAAGTATCATACGTACACAGGTTGCACAGATGAGTTTCGACCGAGTCCTGGATCTCACAGCTGTTATTATTTTAGTTTTATAAGCAAAATCATATTGCTCTCCCTTATCCGGGTTATATAGTATCAGTGCGCCGAATGATTATGTAAATTGTCCTGTTGACCCGGGTAGCATCCAGGGGAGTCACTGGCCTACATATATCCTTGACAAGGAAATACATATAGAATACGCGCGAACGACTTATCATACAATTTGTAAAATCAGTAAAAAATGGGGTATAGACGAGACGTAGTACGCAGCTTGCAAAGCTGAGTATTAACTGTTTAATCAGTCGAACTCACAGCTGACGTATTTCATAATTTTATAAAATAAATCTATACTGGGACTGCTGTTGTGCGACTTCCGTCACCAACCAGCGCCTACCGAAATAAAAGACCATGGCATACAACAGTGCAAGTACTCGCATGTACGTAAAAATGACACCGTCAGTATCACAGCAGCAACATTTATCAGCAAACACAACCACATGCGGTACGTAAATAGGACACCACTATTACGGGGACCATATTAAATAGGACCTACGGTAGACACAAAAACCTCTATATTTCGCTTTTTTTACTATTAATATCAGTATTTGGTCCTATTTATCATAGTCCCCCGTAAATAGCAGCAGCAGATCGCAGCAGCGGCAAATTCGGTAAACATACCCGCACTGCGACACAGGGGCCCCCACGAACAGTGCGTGTCCTTGCCCTCTGGCGGCAGTGAAGACCGGACACAAAGACAAGCGGATGAAAACTCTGGCCGTTTTTGGACACTTTTGGACATTTTTTTACGCTAGAAACCGACAAATGCTGCGATAGGGGTTCTGACTAGTACGGGGGACACCATAGTTAATAGGACCTATGGTATACATAAAAACTTACCAGGTATATATTTAACCATTTTTACTAACAGTATTTGGTCCTATTAACTATGATACCCCGTAATAGTTTTTTCCCCGAAACTTCCTAGCTTGAGGAGCTTTATTATATTAGTAAGCCAGCCGAACACTGACCTTAATGAAAAATGAAATCGCAACCCGGTATATATATATATTCCATGGGCAATATACGTAGGCATCATGAAACACAAAACCTATGGCATTTCAGCGATAAGGCATACGTACGCCTTATAAGGCACCTTGTAAGGCATGCCTTAATGGGCCCCCACAGTGTCCCCACAAAGGAACGGCAGTCCAAAATGGCTTAACAAAGCTCTTCAACCCGCACACAGCGCTCACCTCGAGCAATTGCCGACATCGAACCGCCAAACTGCCACTTTAATGGGACTTTTGCGTTTTAAATACCGTGCGTTCGCCATTCGTTGGCGTTTTTTTCTCATGCTTCGATCCTTCTCTGGCCGGCACCACCCTCACATCTGCTGCTGCTGTGCGTCCGGAACTCGGAAAAGGGACAGCCTGTTGTTACGAGAGAACATAGTAATCAGGACCAAAATATGCTTGGTAGAAGTACTACAATATGTACAGTAGGTTTTGGTGTGTATGGTGGGTCCTGGTTCTGGTCGCCCGTTATATTTGACGCCGAGAATGCGGTATTAAAAGGCTGCGGTTCATGGAAAAGCACGGCAATGGTCAATAATAACTGACAAAAAAAAACGCAAATCATGCCTTCAGGTTGTAAATATGTGCTCGTACAGTAATACAACAGTACTACTGTAGTATTATCGCGATTGTGTGTTTTTCGTACCGTCAGCTATTACGGGGGGGCATAGTTAATAGTACCTATGGTATACACAAAAACCTATATAATTACCTATTTTTACTCACTATATTTGGTTTTATTTACTATGGTCCCCCGTAATGGGCGAATCCCCGTATTTTGTTGCCTCGACTGCCGGTACTGCTCATCCCTGTGTACGTACGCGATCTTGCTGCGCTGGTGCTGTTGCTACTCGGCCGGAACTCGGAAAAGGAGACAACCGCTAGGTGCCAACTGCCAAAGGTATGCTTACGACAGTTCTCTCGACGTGTTGTGCGCTCGACTCCATCCACTGCAATGCTGTCTTTCGCCTTTCACGTGGCGATGCACCGCGGCAGGTTATACTTCGACCGAGGGGGCGATCCCAACCAGACAGACAGCGACAGCTTCACGGCCCTGCACTTCGCCTGCAATGGCGGACACCGAGACGTCGTTGACCAGCTCATCCAGCACCGCGCGGAGGTGAACGCCCGGAGCCACTTCCAGAGCACCCCGCTGCACTTCGCTTGCGAGCACGGCTTCGTCGAAATTGTCAGGTGCGAGCGGCGTCCGTCCCGGTCCGGTCGGGCGTGTTGCAGCTCGGTAGAGAGCACAAGCGTCTGTAGATAGATGGAAGGGTCCTGCCTTGTATGTGTATTTGCGGTTGTTCGAGTACTAATGCCGGGAATCGGAGATCAGGGTCCGGGTTCGGGTCTTTTATTGTGGCACGATTTTCTCGAACGATTATGGTGTCTAAAGACGAGCATGTGTATTTCTTCCTTTCCCTGACCCTTTCCCTGTCCCCCTCCCTCTTCCTCTCCTGCTCCCTCCCTGTTTCATCGAACGCCATCAAGGCTGCTCCTGGCCAACGGCGCCTCCGTCGAGGCCCGCAATAGCGACCAAGCGACGCCACTGCACTTCGCCAGCCAGGTGCGATGGGCACCCACCCGTACAACGACGACCTCGTCTCTTGAGCAGCAAAATACTGTGGTCGGTTTGTTCGTTTCGTGTAGTATCGTGTGCGTTTGCCCTTCCTGTGGGGGTGTGAAGAAGGACTCCACCTGCCTGCCGACTCCTACACAGCATACAGGAGGGTTGTGAGCTGCTGTTTTTTACCCATTAAAGCACGGCATGACAGCTAGCCACAGCGTGGCAGAGGATTCGATACCCGCGCGGTTCGAGACCTCAAGACGGGCCGAAGGCAGTACCGCTTTCACCAGGTTGTTTTCGCATTTTCGCGGATTGCATACCGCTGCTGTGACGACGGCGGGGTTTGACAAGGTGGGGGGGGGGGGACCTTGTTGACCCCCCTCCCCTTGTCCCGCACGCCTACCGCACGTAGCACTCGATAATCGCTAGACCCATCGCCTGGTCGCACCTCGCGTGCTTGCGTCAGAATGGACCGAGTCGGAGTGGGAGTGTGCCAGTATCACAGTTTCTGCCATCCATGTTTCCGCTCACAAAACAAAAACGACATCCTTGTTGATAAGAGCGTCACTACGCTCTTCTCGCGACGTGTGACATCGATCGGGTCTGTGCTGTGGGGCGCGCTCAGTCAGACCTTCGATAAATTTGCCGTCCACCTCTTGAGGGGACGTTTTCAGGCTTCCGATGGGTTGTCCTTTCACCTGCAGTGGCGTTTTCGGTTCTGCGGCGGTTTCTCCTTCTGCCTATTATAGCGTCCCCTGTGTTCCCTGTGTCCCCCTGTCCTCCCAGGGTGCAAGCAACACCACCGCACATGACCTCCATGAAACCCTCCCCCCCTCTTTTTTGTTTTTTTTGGCGGTCGCCCACAGCTGGCTGTCGAGTTTGATCGTTTGTGCGAGGTAAACAACCTTTACTCCGCACAAGTGGGAATGATCGTATCACGTAGTGGACAAGTAAGGCACCCAAGAGGCAGTTACATAGTACTCCCATTGCTGTCTCTGGAATTGCCTGCACCGGAAATAAATCAACTCATTGAAGCTGTCATCCATATGCAAGTCCGCCTCACTAGCGGTTCTTAGTAGGATGTAGCTCACCCTTCATGCGTCTCGCGGGACACCTCACGGCGCTTCGCGCTTGGTGCAAGCAATGTCTGCCTGGTCGGTGAAAACCCGACATGCTCCGTCCCGGCGTTGTAGGGGTGCGAGGGTCTATGGTCATACGACTAGGGCCATGCATGAGATCGAGTACATCTCTCCTATCGAGTACACCCTCCCCCCCCCCCCCCCCCCGATAATGAAACACAAGACCCATACAGTAGGGGTTCTATCGCTTCTCGCCGCAATATATATACTACGCTGTACCTGGTGTCTTTTTTAGCGTCGATTTCCCGAAAACTCAATCAACGTACTGCCGTGCCCACCTACGACGTGAATCACGGTGCTGGGCACGCGGACGTGACGCGAGCGTTTTTTTTTACATTCAAGTTGTGGGGGGGATATACATATATATATATATATATATATATTGTATATATTATATATATATATAATATATCCTGGTGTATATGAAAAACGAACGTGTCGAAAACGAAAACGTGGGGATCAGGGCTTAATCCTAGTTTTACACTGTTTGCGGGCAGCAGACCGAACTACATGTACCGGAGAGATGCTGAGACGCGACCCCCTCTCCCACGTCCACACCCCAATGTCTGCAGAAAGGGCACATTGACGCGGTGCAGCTGCTCGTCGGCGCCGGGGCAGAGGTCGACGCGCGCAGCAACCGAGGCAACTCTCCCCTCCATTACGCTTGTTTCTTCGGCCGGTATCCCGTGGTCCGACTTCTTCTGATGAGCGGCGCCGACATCGGCCTCCGCAACGATGGGTACTTGCCGCCGTGACGCGTGAATGGTAGCTGCTGTGTGATCAGTAGAGGCTTCTGCAATTATTTCCGTGCCGTATCGATCGGTAGGGGCTACGTATGGTCTGGTGAGGCTACTGTTATGATCGTATAGGCTACTGTTGTGTGATTGGTACAGGGTATGCTTAGTAGCCGAGAAGGGGGACCGGGCGACCCGACATTTTTCCACTTCGTCCGTCTCTTTTCGCTTGGCCGTTGTCGGTACCGGCACGCAAGTCGCTATTGTGTTTTCTTCGCTGCTCGTTTGCCGCTGCGATGCTGTACGTGCCCTTCATCCCGCACCCCCTCTCCCGAATCGCCCCCTCCTCTGTTTCGCTTCGGGGGCAGCGGCACCCGTCCCGGAGAGCAGTTCTTCGGGAAGGTGCCCAGGGAGACCAGGTCCTCGCTGTCCACGCTCCTCAGGGAGCGCTCTCTGTCGCCAGGCAAGTCGGGCATCCTCCTCGAGGAGAGGGAGAGAGAGAGAGCAAACAATGAAGAGGGAAAAAACGAGAAACAAGGACAAAGAAAAATAAGTGGAAAAGAGAGCGGTGTAAGCTTTGGTTTCAATGCTGCATGTGTTTGAAGAGAGGGCAGCTTGCGTTTGCCCGGGTTTGGTGGCACAGCAAGGGCGTCGGTAGACCGCACGACTCGTTTTGACCGCCGTGGTTTGTATTTTGAGGGAAGAGATAAGTCAGGGCGAGTACGGGCGAAGACGAAGGCGGCGGCTCGAATCACGGCGGTCATGTTCCGGGTGCCCGATACGCCCTTAGGAGAGCACGAAAGCCGAGCCTCGCGCTTGCGAGCGAGGCCTGGAGCCTTTCCTCGTCCGCGGCTTTGGCGGCGTTCGAACTCTTGTTTTGAGTTTTACTTGTTGGCCCAAAAAGGGGTCTCAGCTATCACAGCTGTGCGCCACCTACAAAGCAGGTGAAGGTGCCCCTGTGGTGCCTTGGCTTGGCCCCTTTGTATTTGCCGGTGGAGCTCTTGCGCTCGCCGTTAGCTGGTTTCGCCTGTTGCGTTCCGTGACGTCACCCCTCTGATTTTTTTTGTTTTGCCCCCACCGCCGCCGCTGTCGCGTGTGTTGTTGCCTTACTTCGTATCGATACAGGTTCTCGCACGCCTTTGAGCGGAGAAAACTTGGACGGCGCGGACGGTGAGGAACCTGTCCCCCCCACGTGACGTGCACTATACCTTGGTTCCTGGTGTACCTTTTCGCAAGCACGAACTACACCTTGGTTCCTGGCGTACATTTTCGCAAGCACTGGCTGCCCGGCGAAGCAGCGATTTTAGCGAAACCGGGCTGGGGAAAACAGCACGTGGTTTCCACACACCACCACCACGCGCACTTGTTTGTGAATCCTTCTTATCAACCCTCGTTGTTCTCTTCGCGATACGACGCCGTCAGTGACGCGCGACTCTTCTCCCTCCCTAGCGGGGCAATCAATCAGCGTAGTGCGCATGCCGTTTCCAGACCTTGGTAAATGCCTCGGTGTCTTTCCTATTTGGGCGCGTTCCGTCGGCCTCCGTCGCCGGGGTTGCGTGATTCGTCATATAGATGGCGCGATCATGGCCAGGATGCAGCTTTTACCCCTCGCGCGCTGACGTTTTTTTCGCGGAACCGCTTTCGCTATTTTTCGCGCAGACCCCACGACGGTGAAGGCTCTCAACTCTCTCGTCAGGCATCTTCGGGCGGAGTCGGTGGGGCTCAGAGAGAGACTCCGCGAGAGGGACGCGGAAGTCGAGCAGCTGCAGAAGAAGTTGGCAACACCGGTGACGGGGACCCGGAAAACAGGCAGCGGTTGAGCAGCGGTTGTTGGGAGTCCGAGAACGTGACAGCGGCGGTGGCTTGAAGAAAAACGCCCCCTCGGTAGTTAGTTGATTTATGGTGCTCTGGTCTTTTACGTGTACAGGGGCTGGATCAAAAGAGAGAGAGAGACGAGAGAGGCGTGGGTGGGGGTAGGGGTGGAGATGGGGGTAGGGTGTTTGGGTTCACGTGGGGTGCTCTCTGTGTTCTGCCAATTCGGTTCTCGTTTCAGCGGGCAGACCGGTTAGTCGCTGCGTAGCCTGCAGGAGTAGGTTTTAGCACTTAGTGTCGGCGAACGCGTCTCGTTTTTCATCGGGACGACGTGTCCGTGGAAAACGGGATTGAGTTTGAGCCGAGGAGCTTCGCAGAACTTTTAATGTTGGTTGGGCAGGAGGGAGGGGGGCAGGCGTGGGGCTGATGACCGCTTTTCGCTTGCCAAGGAGACTCGCGCGCAACGCTGTCAAAGGTCGCTCTGACCGGCGACTACGAGTACATTTGCACCGGCGACTACACATAGACTTACACGGGCGACCAAATAGATTTGCTTGGGGGGTACACATTCATCGCGCTAGAACATTCGAATCCGCGATGTTGTGCACGTCACGCGCTGCACCGTTCATTTGTAAAGTACGTACCAGGTATCCGATACCAGAAAATGGATCAGATATCGGGCGTGTGGCAACAAGCATTGGAGGGGCGGGTGGAGGTGTACTCGATTCATGCACGGCCGTAGTCGTATGACCGGCGGCGGGGCGGGCGGGGGGGGGGGGGGTGTACTCAATAGTAGAGATGTACTCGATCTCATGCATGGCCCGTCGTCGTATGCCGGGGGAGGGGGGGGGGCATAGTAACCTAGGTGGAGCAAGAGAGACAAGGGTAGGTTCGCAGGCAGCGACCGATCCGACAGTTTCGAGGAGTAGTTTAGCTGAGGTACTGTAGATATGTAGGGCAAAAAAAAACGCGTTCGCGCCCGCCTCCTGCCCTATAGGCGTAAAGGTCGATCGGTACTGATCTGCCAATGGCGTGTACTGGTGTGCTTCCCGTGGAGGTCGGTGTATGTTTTGTGTGTACGTTTTTTTGTTGCAAGTCGCTCGATGCCAGGCTCCGTCAGCTGCTCTGCTCTCGTTTCCTCGCCAAGGGACGCGACTTGTGAATTTGTGTTTTCACGGCGAACAGGTAGATGCGGGCTAAGAAGTTGCAGGCACGAACCAGGGAGGTAGTATTCCCAGGAGTAAATAGAGAGGGCGAGCCTGAATGTGAGGTGTATCAGCAGTAGGCCCGGACCAAGCGGAGCTGCACATCGTGTCGGAGCTCAATGCTGCGGTGATATCAGATTTGGAGTCAGAACAACGAACCGTGTGTTAGGTCACTTTTTTTTTGCAGAATAGTAGCAGGGAGTATGAGCGTGAGAGGATAACATATCAGGCCAGAGGGGGGGGGGGGAAGAAACAGGGGACCATTTGTTTGATCACTTTGCAAAGAAGTGCCTGGTATGTACGTAGCCAGGAATTAGCCCTCCAAGGGGCTTCACAGAGGGGAACATCGACGATATGGAGTGACCATTTACAGCAACGGCCACCGCTTGATTGGGTGATGATGAAAAGTGGTGTCCGAGTTACAATACAAGGAGTCCTACGGCACGCGGAAAACACGACCCTAATCTATTTGCTGGACGCTCACGCTTTTCGTAGAAGGTCGATTATACTTGAAGATAGTTTTGGTCCTTACATCGGGGTTAGGGGCGAGGGTAAGAAGCGGTAGCAAGAGCTTCTCCGACCGTGGGGCCCACAAGTTTTCCGGTGAACGGTACGTACGGCATATATATATATACCAGGTATATCACATATAATATATATAAATTGTCTGTTGTGTACCTGGTGTGAAGAAAACAGACGACAATTTACCGATACGTAAACACGAAATAAGGCCTCTCGTATCGAAACCAGGGAAATCGTCTGTATCCACTCCCGCCGAAAAAAAAACTTTGAGCGCCTGCCACGCGCTCCAGAGTGCACGGATCGCGCCGAGACCTCGACCAATGTGTCCGGCCGGGCCTCATGTGCCCGAGCATTTCTGGTGTTTTGCCCAAAAGTGCTTTGTACGAAGAGAAAAGTTGGCAAAAGTACGAAAATTTGACAAACATAGGTATACATATACCTGGTACATATATATCCCCAAAGCCTCGACTTTTATTCTCCTTCCACCGGAGGATAAAAAAAAGAAACAAACTCGCGAGTAATCTGATCGGTGCCTCTACAAGACCACAATCCCTTTGAATGCTGCCTACCCTGCAGGAGTTTTAGAGCGCGGTCGTTGTCGTTGCCTTGGCCGGTATTTTTGTTGATTTTTGTACAGCCCGGTCAAGAGGGCTGCGTGGCGCTTTTGGACCGATCGCTCGCTGCCCTGTAAGAGGGCTCGTGCTCGCGAGCCGGGTTCATCGAAAGCCAACAAACAACGTGCTCGTGTGAGTGGGAATACCATACCGTAGAAAAGTCGTCGTTCATCACCCACCCCTACGACATGTATACAGGAACACTTTGTGCCAACTTTTCCCTGCCAACCATTTTGGGGGGGTGCTCAGACAATGAGAGGGCACACACCGTGGCCTGTAATGGGTCGATGAACCGCAACTAGCCCACAAACAAGCCTCATCACATGACACGTTGTCTAAAGGCGGCTGGGCAGTGCTTGCCGAGGAGAGAACCTGGGCGGGGCTCGCCTCTAGGTGTCCGCGCAAAAGAAAATGTGGCCTGCAGTCTCTAATTGTACTTCGGAGTACAGTACTAAGATGAATAGTAGACGCTCCACCTTCTCCCTGGGCTAATGACACCAAGACCGAGACCTGCGTACCACCCGTCCCGCCGCTTTTATACCTCAGCGGCGCGGCGGGGGGTGCTACCCTTGCTGCATTGAACATCGGGACGACAGCAGTTATAACTTGTGCATGCACGTCGTTGGGCGCACGTAGCTAGCTCTAGGCCAGCAGGTGCCTCTATTTTACCTGTGCCTGCGCGTCCCGCAAAAAATTATTTTGGCGAAGCAAAATCACACTGAACAGAACGGAGCAGGCACAACAACACAAATCCTCCCGTGTCAACTGGGGCCTCAGAAACAAAATCGTTTCTAGTTACGTTGTCCGTCCGTGTCCAATCGATGGAATCGAATACCACGCGAAACCTCTGCTCCCTCCCCCCCCCCCCCCCCCTCACCGCCTCACTTGTCCACATCGAACGGTCGACGCACCTACCGCGATGGGAATCGATGGCTTGCACACATGACACCAGCGGCTTGCGCCAACTCTCAGCATCTCGGTTGCTTCCTGACTGTCCAATGACAAACTGTACACCAAGAGTTGGCCTCTGTTCACCCCCCCCCCCTCAAATGATCCCTATCTAAAATGGTTGACGTACACACCGCAACGGGTACCGGCATATAGCTGGCACACACACTCCACCAGCGGTCTGCGCCAATCCTCAGCTATTCGGGTGGCCCTGTGGCCGTCCCATTGCAATCGCAACACCAGGCCTAACCTCTGCTTCTTTTCCTTCTCAAACGATCCCTGTCTACCAACGGTGTACGCATATACCGCGACGGGTATCGGTTATATTACACATACCAAGCAAGCAAGCCACCTGCGTCACTCTCAGCTTATTCCCGGGTGCCCTGGGCGTCGGGCTAGGTGCCTGATACACACCGCCCGCCGAAAACAAAGAACAAAATATTTTTTTAAAGGTACAAAACTAACGATCACGAAAACAACAACAGTTGACACCTGCCGAGCCATCTACTCATGCGTAGCAACCGTCATGCCCTGCCCTACCGTGGACGCCCTCTACTGGTGCCCGCGGGCGGGGGGGGGGGGGGGGGGGGGGGGGGGGTAGGCCACGAGTCCTGCATGCAGAGATCCCCCCCCTTCCCTCGAGGCGCTTCGCACTTGGTCTGTTTGGTCGGTGAAAGTCATACGTGCTCTGTTCCGGCATTGTAGGGATGCGAGGGTCTACGGTCATACGACTACGGCCATGCATGACATTAATACACCCCTCCCCGTCCCTTGAGCTCTGCTGTGCGTAGAAGAATACCAAAATTGTACACGAAGTATGCATGTATCCACAACAACTGCTGCGTCGGGATGGCATGTCCCTTGACGCCCTGACCTGCCAGAGACAAGCCCCATGCAACAACACCAACACTATCATACCAGGTATCTCCGAACGGGCCACTGAAATCACTGGATTTTTTGCCACGGCTGCCGCGTTATACTTTTCACGACCGCCGCGTTGAGCCACACCACAAAAACGCCACTGATTCTTTGAACCCCACACTATACGCCTCTACCCTACAGTGCGACCTTCATATTTTCCTTCCTGCGGTCCATATACTATCCCCAAGCCGAGTGAATGGATAGTCAATACAAAGTGAACTCTGGCTGCAAACAGAATAGCGTGGGTAGGGTTGCGCAAGGGACGGGGGACGAAGAACGTAGGAACGGGGGGGGGGGGGGGGGGGACCGACCGATGTTAAAATAGAGACAAACACAAGCATAGAGCGAGCGAGCGAGAACGATAGGGGAGAGCGCATGCAGGATAGTAACACGCGTGTTCAACATACTTGGTTCGTCACAAAGAAAAGACGAGCGACACACGCAGATAATTTGGGAACCATACAGTCCCATGGACAGTGGCATCCGACTTGATTTTCCCAACAACAACGAGCGCAACCGCAGCCGCTGGACACGTTGCCAGATTAAGCGCTTTCTTTTTCAGAATACTCTCCGCGCAACCACGCCCCACCCTGCCCTTCTCCTTCTCCGCCGCCTTCTTCGGTCGCCTGCTTACACACGCCACCACATATCCCCGCCACTATTACCTCACGTGTTGCCTCCTTTTCGAGCGACCCCGGCCCGTCTCCCTCCTCCACCCCAGTCCAGTCGTCTCCCAACAAGGACGCCTCCTCCGAGGACTCTTCCTTGCGGCGCGATGTCGCAACATCCCTCGTCAATGGGAACATCGTGCTGCCGCCGGATGATGTCCTCCCCGATTTGGGGTGTCCGTCGCCGCCGCCGCCGCCGCCTGATGCAGCGCCGGGGTGGCACTTCGCGGTTGGCTCTGTCTGTAGGCAATGGTCGTTGATGAGGGCCTTGAGAATTGAGAGGTCGATTGGCTTGGGGCAGAAGCCATCCATGCCGCAGTTTTTGCATTCCTATGGCATGCACGCCCGTCAGCCCGCCCGCCCGCCCGCCCGTTTTTTTGGTTGAAAATGTTTTAGGTTTTTCCACGCACCATAGCGTAAAAGGGTAACACATAGCAAAAATGGAGTCAGAGAGAGAAGGTAAGATTTCCCCATCGTGGAAGCAAAAAGGGAGAATCAAAGAGCGGTTACGAAGTGCTATTTTTTCGTTCATGAGTGAGGCAAGTGGAGCGCGCGCATGTATACATGTGCACACAATTTTACGGCATTTATGTTTTTACTGGAAGTCCGGGGTTTGCAGTATAATAGAGTTCAGGCTCTGTCTGAAGGTTGCCGCCTGTCTCCGTCCAAATCTCCTACGACTCGTCGCACTGTCCAGAGGACATCAAGGCACGGCGTCAACTGATCTAAAAGCGCGGTGAATGGTTGATGCGTGCCGCGACGGTCCTGTCTGATGACATTCCTTGAGACTTCATTAGTAGACCCACGTTTTGGGGCACAACCTTCGTGTAATTTAGCGTGGTGTATTTTCCGCGGAAAGTAAAATGGATAAGATCAGGTCATGGGGGTTGGGTACTTTGCACAAAAACCCTTACCTAATTCCTGGAACTACACCAGTGCGCGCAAAGAACAACGACGGGCTGCCGCCGAACATTATTCGGGTGGTGACGGCAGCGGGGGTCCGGGATTGATGGTCGAGGGTACCATGTGGGGGGGCAACTCGGCAGGGCTGAAATAGCACTGTTCAAAAATGAACAGCTCCATCTCTCGCAAGAACAGGCGGAAGAGTAGTATGAATAGCGAGACCAGACAACGGCGCCGAGTTTTGTTGGCCACGTCGCTGACCCGAGCAACAGTGGTGGGGTCGTTCGTCGGAGAACCACGGAGACGTGCGCGCGTTGCACAATGAGAATGCACAGTACGAGTAGCACAGATTTTACGCGGCCGTCTTTACCTGAATTTCTGCTGCCTCGCTATTGGCCGACATCCCGATGATTTTCTGCCTAGAACCCCTTCTGCTCGGCGAAATCTGTCCCTTTTCTTCCCGAACACGCCACCTCTGAGTGAACCCCGGCCCGTCCATGACTGCGAAAACATAGAGGGGGGAAGGAGAAAGACAAAGCGCGTTGGTGCTTCGGTCCCAGCATCCTGCGCGGTAGGGCGCGAGATTCCGTGCCTTTACGGTCGAAAATCGGGGCGTTACCAATGAGGGGTTTAGAATATCTGTTGGGGGGGGGGGGGGGGTTGCTCGATACCATGCATGCATGCATGCCTATAGTCGTATGACCATAGACCCTCATCGCATCCCTACAATGCCGAAATGGAGCACGTGGGGTTTTCACCGAGTGGGGGGGGGGGGTCTGGTTACTATCGCTCTGCTTCGCTCGGTTGATTCGAGGGCAATGCCGAAATGCTACGGGCTTGGAGCGCGGGTCAGTCGCGAAACGCCTCGGAAAATGATAGTGACTGCCACGAGGACGACGACGACAGGCAGTGTCGGCAACAACACAAAAAACAACGTAACCAACGCCACTACCGTCACTAGTACCAACACCAACACCGGCAACACAACTCAACTCAACAACACAAATAACAGCACAACCAAACAAATCGCAACCCAACGAGACAAAACACAACACAGCAACCCGAAGAGCAGCACAACACAACACAGCACAACACAACGCAAAGAACAGTGCAACACAACACAACACATCACAACACATCACAACACAACGCAGCACAACACAATACCATCAACAACACCAATACCAACAACACTAACATCACCAACAACACCAACACCAACACCACGAGCAATCCACCCCCAACCCAAATTCGACGCGAGTTCACGAGGGAAGAATAGGGCTCAAGTCTTCCTCGGGGTAAAAATGCAAGGCACCAACCGTACATAATGGGGGGGGGGGGGAGGGGTGTACTCGATAGGAGAGATGTACTCGATCTCATGCATGGAACAGACAAAACGGAAAAATGGGAACGAAACAAAAAATGGGAACGGACGGTTTTTTTTAGAAAGCAAACCAATTGTGTACAACTCCAAGAAAAAAAGTTGACAGTCCTGTGGGGCTGTACAGCAGCCTTCGAATGAGCTGTCGCTCAGGCTGGAAGTCCTCGGCATCGCCGCGGTAGCCAGCATCTAGAGAAATCACAATAGAGCCAGCGTATATCGCTTTTTGCGCCCACCCGAAGGCACGAGATGGAGCATGACCGTTCTGACGAGCTCCTCTCACAGGGCTAGCCAAGGGGTTTCGCGGGATCATTTTGGTTCTCTGATACACCACATGGTTCTGGAGATACGGCTTGGTTCTCATTTTAGGCTTCGTTCCCATTTTTCCGATTTGTCTGTTATGGCCGTACTCGTATGACCATAGACATAACATAATTGGGGGGGGGGGGGGTTAGAGCCTGCCGTGTGACCCCGGGTCTGAGTTGCGACTACAAAACAGAGAGAGAAAAGAAGAGCGATTATACTAAATGGGAGGGAAAAACAAAACAAAACAAAACAAAATGCCAAAACTAGCAAACAAATCCAACACCACCACCACCACCACCACCACCAACAACAACAACAACAACAGCAACAACACGACTGCGGTGTAAGCCAGTAAGCAGGCGGAGCCGGGCCGGACCCGACCGGACACACCCACCTGGCATCTGAAGGTCGCAGAGCACCAACCGGTACGGCCGCTTCGCCAACATCTGCAATGCTTCCTGGCGGTCGCGCACAACGGGAAAATCCATAGCAGCGACACGTGAGCTCAATGAGCGACCAAGACCAAACAGGGTGGTGAAGAAGACCCCCAACCAGGTGCCGTGAGCTAGCTGAGTATACGTTGCGGACTACCTGGTAGGGAATAGTCTACGCTAATCGGCCAGGTGTTGGAAAACATATGTTTGATTCCTTGCGGCACTTTGCGAAGTTCTGTCCCGTGTTTTTTGTGTCTGGCTGGTGCGTTTGTTTGTGGCTCGCAGAAAAATGCAAGACTCAAATAGGAAACAAAATCACACATGAGGGGGGGGGTAAGGGAGAGTGAAATTGATTAGTTGGCACAGCACTTAAGATACGAGTGTGTGTGTTTTTATTGGTATTTTTTATTGTCGATATTGATGAGTGCTACCCGGTGAGTCAGTTAGCTGGCTTACTTCGCTATCCAACTATTAACTAGTTGGCTTACTTCGCCAACCCAACTCCTTATTAGCCGTCAATTCCAGCTAAGGCATGCCTTACTCACAGTCCCAACTGACAACGCAGGCCGGTCGATGGGGGACAGCATCGAGCGGAGGGGAAAGGCTGGGCCAGCCAATACCTCCGCTTTCTGCGCGAAGACACACACACACAGTCACGCCGAAATGCCCACGTGCACAGCATGCAGTACGTAAGTGCAGGAGAAAGCCAGTGAGAAAATACGTAGTACCTCGCGTTTTTTACGCTGCGGGTCAACCAGCGTACTGACAAGGCGCGTGAAAAAATCGCGACGGCGTAGTGAACCACCAAAGCACTCGCGGCCGAAGCACGTTTATGGAAAGGACTCCAACCACGTGGGGTGGAAGCACGCTATATATACAGCGGATACCAACGAACCAAAATCACCACCGCCGCCGCCACCGCCACCGCCGGTGGTCTTTTCGGCAAAAAAAAAACGCCTCCTGCCCCAACCTCCAGAAGCCGGTGGCTAGCCACCCTGCCCCCAACTTGGGGCCGGGTCTTTGCCCCACCCTGAGAGCCCCCCACCTGTCCGGTGCAGGCCGTGTCGACGCCTTGGCCCAAACGAGTCACCGCCCGCTTCAGCAGGCTCCTCACCGTGGAAGTGTCATCAACCACCAATACGTCTCCCTTCCGGTAGCTATCATTCTTGTCAAGCTCCTTGCCCTCCGTCCCCCGCTGCAGCTCCCCCCGGTCTTGATGGGCCACCCGTGTCCCCTCCCCCCTCCCATCTCTCTCCGCCCCCACCCCCACCCCCAGGTACCTTCCCTTCGGCTCCACCCCCTCACCATTTCTCTCGACGTTCAAGGCCGGCTCGACGGCACCACTTCCGCCGCCGCCGCCGCCGCCGCCGCCGCCGCCGCCGCCGCGAGAGCTGGTAATCTCAAGGAGGTTGGAGTTGTCGAGGGTCGCTCCGGAGCTGGCCGCCACGCCCAGCTTACCCGCCGGCGCCTCAACGTCGTAGGAGTATGCCGACGCCACTTTAACGACCCATGCCGGTGTTGGCCATGACGCTTCTCGCGGGCCGCACGTGTGTCTGGGGGTGTGCTGAGGGCGCGCGGTGGGGGGTCGGGGGAGAGCAACCAGTCAAACGCGGCTAAAGGGTGGTTGAGGGGGCGCGGGATGCGGAGCAGCCCGGGGGGGGGGGGGGGGGGAGGCGGGGGTGATGCCGAGGGAGAAACGAGCGAGCGCTGCGAAAACAAACCAAAAAAGTACCTGGCACAGGTTTTCTTGCCCGATACAGACATATAGGGATAACAACAACAACAATACTCGGTGGAGCCGTGGCCCGTGGCATCTCTCTCTCTAGCTCGCTCTCTCTCCATCGTACACAACAACCTGTTTACGTTGCTCCCACACTCTAAAAAAAAGTCAGCCCA
The DNA here is from genome assembly GCA_031213475.1 of Nereocystis luetkeana. Classification (NCBI taxonomy): domain Eukaryota; class Phaeophyceae; order Laminariales; family Laminariaceae; genus Nereocystis; species Nereocystis luetkeana. The sequence goes on from JARUPZ010000019.1 coordinate 287,464, forward strand.
TTTCCGTTGCATCGTTGCCGATTCTGCCGCCACACGAAAATCCTTGCTCTGGCGGCCCCTGATTTAGCAACAGCGCCCGCCGCCGGGTCCGGGTTTCGACGGGAGCTCGTGGCAATGCGCGACATGCAATAGGTGCCCCTCCCAGTAAACACAAATCCAGAGTACGCATGATACGCGTCTATACTTAAGCCAACGACACCTGACCGACAGCACCCGCTGGATGTTGCCGTCGCCACCACGAGAACGAAAAAAATATCTTAGCTCTGTCTTTCGTTCCCCACCTTTGACCCACCAACAAAAAACGTAGCTATACATTCGAGCAGACATGTAAACCCCACTTTGGAAACCACCATGACGGAAATACCAACATTGACACCCCATATAGAAAACCCATCATGGAAACCTCATCCTTTAGTCCTCTCCGATCCGACCCAAAGGGCTCTACCCCCCGGCTACGCCCGCGCACCCGCCGTCGGCATCGGTGCTCCGTCATCTAGACCGAACCCGACCTCGCCCGTGAACGATTTATAGGACTGCTGCTGTGCGTTGGCAAACTGCAGGTCGCGGACTAGCTACTATCAATAAGGCCAGGTATTTCAGTTGCTCGCGCGGGGTAAAAAAAATGCTGAGTTCTGCGTCTATGTACCTCTTTTGTTTTTTTTTGCTTTCCATCCCATTTACTTTCTTAGCCCTTCTTGGTCTCGCTCCCTCCCTATTAAGAGTCGTAAAACAGGTCCGAGGTCACTAAGCAGGCTCTTCTTGCCCCCCCCCCCCCCCCCCCCCCTAGAGTACGTGCCTATGAACTCTGAAGCGAGAAGAGTTCACCACTTTATTCCCTCGTCGCTAAACCTATTCCATACCCGACTGGCACATTCGCGTATTCGACGTGTCACGTGTATTGGCAAAAAAAAAAAAAGACAAATCAAAACTCGGATAGTCGGCATTGGACTGTTTTATTTGCTCAACCGCACAAAGAAGGCGCACGGCACTTCGCCGGGAAAGTCTCAGGCGACCCAGCTCCCCTCGCAACTACGAGGGACCATAGCAATCACAAGCGAATATGGTGTTGGAGTTGTAAACATAGGGGGGTAGGGATGCATGGTTCATTGGGGCCATCGCGGGTTTCTGATTGCTGCGACCCCCACGTGATAGCTAGCTACCAAGTGATTTCAGTTTCCAGTCCCCCCACCTTGGTCTCCGCGTCCTCGCAGTCTGTCGCGGAAGGGGCATTGTCGATTTTGTCGGGGACGTAGGGCACCGCGAAGAAGAAAACGGAGCCACCGCCGTTCAAGCGGTCCACGTTATCCCGCACGCCGCATGTTCCATGGAGTCGCGCAGCCTTCTGCTTGACTGAGTACAGGCCCAGCCCGGTACCCCCTAACAGTGTTGGGCGTGTTGCTTCGCGTTGCCGTGCGTGTGTGTGCGTGTGTGTGCGTGTGTGTGTGTTTTTGTTGTTGTTTTGTAGGGGTGTTTTCGCCGCGCGTATGTGGTTGTTTGGAGCGTTTTGTTCGTTTGTTTGTTCGTTTGTTTCGCGTGTTTTTTTTCACGACGCACGCGCCCACGCACGCGCCCACGCATGTACGCACGGGATGCGGAAGGAAGGGAGGACGGAAATAAGGAAGGGAGGAAGGGGAAGGAAGGAAGAGAGGAAGGAAAGAGGAGAGGAACGAAGGAAGGAAGGAAGGAAGTAAGGGTTGAGGAAGGAAGGAAGGAAGGAAAGGAGGAAGGAGGCCTCAACAATAAGACCAGAGAGGTTCGTAGGCGGAGGCAAGGAGGGTTCAGAAGGGAGAGTGTACAACGGGACGGACGGGCGGACGGACGGACGGATCAAGAACGAAAAACGGTCGCGAGTCGTGAGCTCCGCGAAACGAAAAAACGAGACAAAAAAAAAACAAACGAGGAAAGATCGTCCTGTCCCGTCCTGTTTAGATGCATACGACCAATTCCGCCTCCTTTTTAAGAACGGGCGCGCTCCTTTTCGGCAGGTCCATCGTACTGCCTCGGGCGGCCCCCTTTTTTTATAGGGGCTGATCCGTGTGCAAGGCAATGCCCTCCCCCCCCGCGTGGTCTCAACTCAGGTCCTTCAGACGCCCCTGGGAACAGACAAGCCCCGTTCTTCTGCGAAGGAAGGCAGTCACTCATGCCATAAGGGAATACAAGCGAAAGTGGTCGATTTCTCGGCAGCGCGTGGTAGTGTAGCACGCTTCCTATTTTCGGGGTTTAGGGGCCTAATATGTCCCCAATTCCGGTGGCGCATGAAGCTGAAAGGTGCCCCCGGGGGTATGGCTAACAACATTTTCCCCTGGTGTACTTTCATCACCTCCCAACAACACATAGATACACCTATATATTGTGTCTATGACTCGCAAAAATAGTTAGTCACCTCTTTTTTCACGTACAGTGGTTCGAAATTATACAGGTTCTTCGTCACGCATTTCAGTGAATCCTTCAGAGTCATTCGTGCTACGACATCGCGTTTCATATCTATCTATTCATGCCGCCTGGAAAGCCCTCTCTTTTCCGTCTCTCTCTATCTCTCTATCTCTCTCACCGTTGCTCTGTATTGCTTGGACCTGACTGAACGCCTTGAAGAGGAGACCCTTCTTGTCGTCGGTGACCCCGATACCCGTATCGGTAACGCTGACGCACAGGAATTCCGTACTGTCCCACCACAGGCTTCCGCCCGAGCTTCCACGCAAGCCCATGCACCTCGAGACACCAGAGGGGCTGCTACCAGGGCTGTTCGTTCCCCCCTGCTCCTCCTCCTCCCCCCCTGAGTGCTGTTGTCGCTGCTCCTGCCCTCCATCCGCCGGCTTGCGCATCTGTGGAGACGTTTCGCGGGTATTGTCGTCCATGCCACGCGCCCCCTCAGGGGTCACGCCGTTGCGAGGGAGGTCTTTGCCCAGAACGATCGACACGTCCAGCCGGATGTAGCCGTCGACCGTGTACTTGCAGGCGTTTGTCAGAAGGTTGATGCACTGTTTTCGGTTGTTTTATTGCCGCCATCGTTGCCCCCGAAACATTTTTTTTTTCGTTTTTTTGTTTTTGTTTTTGTTTCATTTGTTTTTTTTTCAGCAGCGAAGAAGAGAAAGGAGGGGACCGGAGCGAGGGCCGTGAGGAACCAGGAGACATCACGCATACACGTCATATCATACAGCAGGTCACCTCTCTCAACGAATCGCTACTGTAGATGCGTTCGGCATTGGAGGTTCCTCATGTACCCGTACGCCCCCCTGTCGAAGTTGGTGCCGGCCCCTTAAGGCCAACAGCGGGCAGAAATGGTGGGCAGAAAAATTGACGTCCCTTACATACCTGTTTTCCTCTAAAAGGGGTCCCCCCTATAGACAGATTTTATGACCGTCTACCATAGGAAAGCACGCGCGGTCGGAGTATCGCACGCAGCCTGCGTATTTTCTAACTATTATTATCCACTCTGGTCGGCAACGCAACACCCGTTCGGGGGTCTGACATGAACACCAAACGTTGCTCATGTTTCCGTGCGGAGTGGCACGAGCACAGCGGCGCAAGCAAAGCGGTAGGAGTGCGGACCCAGGCTGGATTTATTTCTCGTCCGCGAGCGGGCGTATTCTGCACGAGCTTCATCTAAGCGCCTTAAGCCTACAGTAGCGTTCTGTTGATATCAACCCGCCTTTGGTAGTGCTCGTTTTCTTACTTAGCCGTGTTGGTTGATGCTTGTACATGGAAAACAAGATGCAGACGCGACGTAGACTGGGGAGCTCTACGGATAATGGGATGTCTGGTAGCGGGATGTATAAGGGTGTCGGGTGCATTCTTTGTCCGGTGAAGAAGGCTGTCCTATATACCGAGGTCCCGGTACCACTATTCTATACATTTTCACCTCGAGAAAAAGATGGATGTCTGCGCCCAGACGGTCGGGGGTGGGCAAGGGGCGTGCGGGGCTCAGCGAGGAAAGACGGTACGATGGCTTGCGCTCCAACTTGGAAAAAGTCACATTCAACCAACTCTCTCACCATCTGCCACACCCACTCCCCGTCAGTGATTATGAACGGACTGACGTTCGAATCGATGTGGCACGAGAGCGGCACACACTTGGCGTAGTTCGTTATGATCTGCGAAGAAAATGAGTAGGCGTGTTGCGGCCGGAGGGGGGGGGGCTACTAACGTCACGCATGGCCCTAGTTGTATGACCAGAGATCCTCGCACCCCTATAATGATGTGTCGGGGGGGGGGGGGGGGGGTACTCATGTAATAGATGACCATAGTCGTACAACCATAGACGAGGGAGGGGAGGGGGGGGGGTGGGGGCTGCACTCATGTCATGCATTGCATCGCCGTAGTCGCATGGCCATCGGGGCGGGGGGGGGGGGGGGCACGTCAAGCACCACGAAAGACGGAGAGCGAAGGGTGGCAACAAGTTTCGTTCACGTTGGGATGGCTCACTCCTTCGAGGGGCAAGGCAAAAAGAAAAAGCGTTCGAACCGCTGGCGAAAGGAAGCAACGATTCGGCTGCAGATCGGGGGGGAAAGGAGCTATCGCAGCCCATCCATGGTAATTGGAGATGAGACACGGAGCAGAGGGGGGAGGGGGCGCGAAGAGCAACGTGCTTTTGACAAACAAAAACGAGCTGGTCAGGACGCGGCTACCGATAGCTCCAAATAACCCACCCGCCACAATCGGGTGCAACACTATTATCGCTGATTTGTCCAACGCAAAACAGGCAAGTACCGGGTGGGGTATAATGCAGCGCAAACTGCAATAGGGTACAATGCTGCTATCACGGGTGCAGTACATGCAGCGCAGTACAGCATATCACTGTACAAGCGGCGTAGCAGAGATACCGTATGATGCAGCACATCATGCGTTGGAGTACGGTACAGCCCAGCACAGCAGCACAGTGCAGCATACGCAGTGCGGTACAGCGTGGTACTGTGCAGAAGCGTACAGTTGTACTGCGGCCTAAAAATATATTGCAGGGTGCATAAGAGTAGAGTACCGCACAGCAGTGCAGTGGTGGTACCGTACCTGGTATATGTGGCGCGGTACAGCGCCCGGAATACTGCTGTACAGCGGCGTAGTACAGCTGCACGGCTGAATATCGCGGCACAGCGTGCCAACACAGTAAATTACAACACAGCAGAGCAGCACAGCATGCCCTATCCCCCCCGCTTCTCACCTGTTCACACTTGCCAATCATCTCGGGAATGTTGACCCTCCCCCTCTTCGGCTGCAGCTGATTTCCGTCCTCGGTCCGCCCGGAATCCAGCGCCTGGCCAATGACCACGCTCATCATCTCAACCGACACCTGACCAAGCACGGCAGGGCCGTTTGGTGGCTGAAAAAAACTCATCACGTCTCGGGCAGATAGATCACGGTCTAGATCATACCCAGGTACATACCATCTACAGTAGGTTCTAACCTGGCGTTATGATGTGTCCTGCAGGATCTGTACAGCACAGATCCAACACACGAAACATGTCCGAGACCACGCACATTATGCGCCACCCACCCGGCAACATGAGCTACGATCTGGTTCCAATGACAGACGGAACGTTTCGGCTTCGGGCACCTTGCGCCATGGTTTTTGGAGAGTTGAGACACTAAATTTGGCGCGGTTGCTCTTCGTGGCAATGTGAACGAAAAAGAGAAACTGGGTTTTTTAAATCTACTATATATTCCCCCCTCTCCTATTTTATATAGGTTGGGTTGGCGTCGGTTGGCAACGGCACAGTAAAACATGCCGCTCACTACGTGAGCTAGATAATCATGGTACCGCTTTTTATTTTCTTGCTTTTTTTTGGCGGTCGGTCACAGCTGGTTGTCGAGTTAGATCGTTTGTGCGAGGTGAACAACCTTTACTCCGCACACGTGGGAATGATCGTATCACGTAGTGTTTATGGTAAGGCACCCAAGAGGCAGTTACATAGTACTCCCATTGCCATCTCTGGAAATGCCTACACCGGGAATTGAATCAACTCATTGAAGCTGTCATCCATATGCAAGTCCGCCTCGAAAGCGGCTCTTAGTAGGACGCAGCTCACCCTTCATGAGACTCGCCAGACACCTCACGGCGCTTCGCGCTTGGTGGAAGCATGTCTGCCTGGTCGGTGAAAACCTGACATGCTCCGTCCTGGAATTGTAGGGATGCGAGGGTCTATGGTAATACGACTAGGGCCATGCATGAGATCGAGTACATATCTCCTATCGAGTACACCCCCCCCCCCCCCTCCCCCCTCCCCTCCTATATTTTATACCTGGGTTGGCGTCGGTTGGCGACGACGCTGTAAAACACGCCTCTCACTGCGTGAGCTAGTTAGATCATTTTTGTGGGGGGAGAATCTTTCCTCCGCACAAGGGGGATGATCGTATCACGTAGTGTGTATATGGTGAGGCACCCACTAGGGCAGTTACATAGTAAACCCATTGCTGTCTCTGGAAACTGGCCACACCAGAAATTAAACCAATTCATTAATGCTGTCATCCATATGCAAGAAAATCCGCCTCTATAGCGGTTCTTAGCAGGATGCAGCTCACCCTTCATGCGACTCATCCAACACCTCACGGCGCTTCGCGTTTGGTACAAGCAATGTCTGCCTGGTCGGTGAAAACCCGATGTGCTCCGTCCCGGCACTGTAGGGATGCGAGGGTCGATGGTCATACGACTACGGCCATGCATGATATTGAGTACCCCCCCCCCCCCCCCCCGCAAGGTTCATAATTTGCTCAATATATTGTTCTAGTACTTAGGCAGGAGCTCCTTACCCCAGCCTTGTAGGCTCGCAGAAAAAAAGTTGCGTGCATGCTGATGAAATCAAGTCAAGAAGTTTCAGGGGCGAATTTCTCGGCGCGTTGATCGATATATGATATTGCCTGAATACGTAACATATACCTGGTACCTGGCAGGCTTTGCTACTACTGTACCCAGGCAGTATATACCTGGTACATAGGAAGGTAACCCCTATGAAATAGCGCCTCCTCACGAATTACGAAGAAGGCCCAAGATCTCTCTCAAACTACAACTCGCACGCCAAAAAACATCTTCACCGATGTGGTTTCCCTCTCCGTGCGGTCATGAACGATTATATGTGCTCTGTGTCGAAAACTTCGACGTGTTTTTCATTGGATGCCCGCGAAGGTGATATGTTGTTGCGCTTCGCTTCTTGCCGGAACCAGCTCGTAGATCATATCGGTATAGATCACACAGATCACGATCTGTAGATGATATATTTGATCTTTCTGTCCGGTGTGTGAAACCTTTTACTATTAATACTGCAAACACTATCCCACACTGATTCCAAGTAGTTGGTTCCCCAAAAGAAACGTGCTTGTAGTTGTGAAACGGCTAAACTGGGCCGCGGTGCACCCAACCCGCACATATAGGGCGGATTCTGTATTAACCCCTATAGCACGGCACTCCCATTGGGGGGACAAAGCAGTCAATTTTTAAATAGTTCGTCCCCCAAACGGGACTGCGGTCCTAAAAGGGTTAACCATTCTATTAATAGCACTGCACTCTGTAGCTAAACCTATATTTTTTACTATAATTTCCAAGAAATCTGTGCCCACAGCGGGAGTGGAGTCGCAAGGGTGTTGAACAGCTATTTGCGCCAAACGTAAGGGTGCGAGGCGCCAGTAGAAACCACGTAAGTGTGATATATTATATATATATATATATATATATATATATATCAGTAACGCTGAAACGCCCCGCAGCAACGGCGTGGAACACCCAGCCCTCACGACGGGCGAACAAACCTGCCGAAAAAACAGCGTACGCAACAAGTGGTTTGGACGCCGTACATAAACAACGTGGTTGGACGGGCCAACCAAGCCTGGCAAGGTGACACTACTTCGGCGCTTGTATCGCTCACGTCACTTGAGAACAAAACAAGCTCCCTCTGTAAATGGCGTTCCTTGTGAACCTCCACTCACGACGAAAAAAAGAAGTTTCGCTTTTGAATGACGTTTATTGTATACATACATCCACTGACGAAAAAAGCAAGGTCCGCCTTTAAAAGACGTTTCTTGTATACCCCGCCCCCCCCCCCCCTCCCCCAAATAATTCCGCCTCACTAGCAGTTGCTGGTAGGATGAAGCTCACCCTTCGCGCGACTCGCCGAACACCTCGCGGCGCTTCACAAAGCTTGGTGCAAGCAATGTCTGCCTGGTCGGTGAAATGCCGACATGCTCCGTCCCGGCATTTGTAGGGATGCGAGGGTCTATGGTCATACGACTACGGCCATGCATGACAAGGAGTACCCCCCCCCCACCCCTCACCCCCAACTATTGCAGGTACCTCTCTTAGGCGTAGGAACGGTGCTCCGTCTTGAAAGGGATGCGTGGTCAATGGAGGCCATGGCCAAACGACTCAAGGCAAGCAATAAGTGGGTACGCCCCCGCCCCCCCCCCCCCCCACTCGCGCGTTGTCTGCTACCTGCTACGTAATATGCTTCAAAACGCGCCCATACAACCCCGTAACACGCACAATCGAAGTGTCACGCGCAGCTTGCAGCTAAGTTTTTCGACGATTTTGTCGATCTTACGGCTGAGGTGTCTCTCTTAACTCATATAAAACCCGTCCACAAGCCACATGTGTCACGTCGTTATCTACAGCAGCATACCTTCGCTTCGTGAACGATGGCCGTCTGTTCCGCGGAGGTGCGGCCGGCCTCGAGAAGCCCGAGGGAAAGCTGGAACGTCGTCAGCGGCCTGTGCAATGGTCCACGAGTCGGTCGGAGTGGGTGCGAAACAGAAGCGTTGGGTGGAGGCACGCGCTTGTGAATCACCGAAGCGAACGGCTACAGCAACTGCAAACGCAATAGCAGCAGCAATAGCAGCAGCGATAGCAAGAGCGTACAACAATAACAACAAGAGCGCACGGCAACAACAGTCTACAACAGCCGCGGTAACAGCCGCAGCAGTAGCAGAAATAAATAGCAGCAGCCACAGAAGCAACAGCGACAGCAGCAGAAGCAGCAGCAATAACAGCAGCAATAACAGCAGCAATAACAGCAGCACCAGCACCAGCCCGAAGCAAGGCGAATAGCTCACGTCTTGAGGTCGTGCGCGACAGACGAAATGTAGCGCATCCGTGTCTTGTTTGCCTCCACGAGTTTCAACCGCTCCAGCTGCATCGCCTCGCGCTCGTCACTTTACGGTTACGGAGGCGGTGGCGGCGGCGGTGGGTGGGGGGGGAGGCAAGGAGCGCTTCCACGTCTTCGACTCGTTGAGTATCAATCACTCAATCGGTCGAACTCACAGATGACGTATCTGCTATATTACTTGTTGTTGCACCGCGACAAGATGGAGGAGGTGAACGCGCCGAGTGATCGGAACCACCACGATACCGGCGGGCGTGAGACTAGAGGCAGCAAATTTCTGGCCTGCCACCGAGCTGAAACATCTGCCGTGCCTCGACTGTCTTTGGGTGCAGGGGTGCAGCGCGCCCGCCCGCCCGCGTGCTGACCACGTTCGTGCCGCGGCGCGCGTTCGCCGGGAGCTCTCTCTCTCTCTCTCTCTCTCCTCCTCTCTCTCCCTCTATTTATGTCTCTCTCTCACACCGATCGGTCACGTCCTTTGAAATGATGATAACGTGGCTTTGATTGTCGGTGTCGTCGCGTTGCTCCTGACTGAAGAACATAGATGCCTCCATCTGTGACGGGGGTTGGGGTGGGGGTGGGGTTGGGGGTGGGGTTGCAAGGAGCGGCAGCAGGCACAGTCGGCGGGCGGGCCGGGGAGGCGCACTATCCCCACCCATCCACCCCGGGCGTGCATAAAGTACTCAGGTTGGAAAAAGATGTGCGGAATACGGGTCACACGGAAGCGGGGGCGAAGTGGGGGTCAACTGACTTAAGGGCCTATTTGCCCCCCTGCGGCTATAAGCAACACCTGGCTAGAATCGGGGGGGGGGGGGGGGGGGGGGGTGACTTGGGGAGATGCTTCCCCCCCCCTGCGGTAAATTTTACCGACACCGACTTGATCCGCGTCACATAAGGGGGGTCGACTTCAGGTCGAATGTACCGTCGCTTTCTATTATTAATAACGCTTCTCAGATCACGACGCTCCGCGCTCAAGCACCACACACATGTGTGCCTAAGCTCTTCCGCCGTCAGTGAAGCCGACGAGATTGCGGCGGCGGCCAAGCTCGTCGTCCTTCCCCGGAGTCCCGACCATCCATAAAACTCACAGCAACGAGTCTCTCTACAAAACCCACCGTGCGTCGCCGTTGGGCGCTTGCGTCCCATATGTGGTACTTGACTTCTTGGGTGGAGTCCGGAACTTTCTGCGGGAGGCGGGAGAAGAGGACGTGAAAACCAATAGCAGCCAAGAATGTCAGGAGAACTGGGAGCGATCAAGCCCCGGTAAATCACCGGAGCCTTGGCGAGGGGTTGGGTGTCTTCCACGGCGGCGGAGGAAAGACGTATGTTGCCCTCGAGAGATGTTGGTGTGGGCATCACAAGCGGCGCGATGGTACACGCGCATAACTGTAGTAGGACGGATGTTCTGTATTTGTTGCGCCGCGCAAGCAGGCGCATTGGTGGGGAGAAATCACGATGTTCTGCACATATACGTTCGTTTTGTTTTCGGTAACTACTGTAGTTCGCTTCGTATCGCAATCCTATGCGCCACAGTAGGTCTAGCGGTGCTGTCAAGGTATGCGCAACGAGCCGCCGAGGCCACAAAATACTAGCAATGGTGGCGGCGGCGGCAGCAGCAGCATAAGAAGCAACGACAGTAGCAGCAACAACAGCAGCAGCAGCAACAACAGCTCGAGGTTACATCGAAGGCCTGTCAGGTGGGGTGGGTCTATACACAATCGATTTTGAGGAGAGGCCTGCGCTGACCGATTTTAATGGTGCCTGTAAACGAAAACGCCCGTGTCGCGACCGCTGCTGGCGGAACTATGGCTACTGAGACTGGACTGCATAGTGTAGTAGTCGAAAGGGTGGGTCTCAGGCTTTGCAAGTTATTGATTGGGAGATGGAAAAAAAAGCCAAAATATCGCAGCCAAGGGCTACGAAAGAGACCAGAGGAAAGAGGGAGAGGGAGAGGGAGAGAGGGAGAACGGAGGGGGGGAGAGATAGCGAGAGGGGAGAGGGGGAGGGAGAGGGAGAGGGGGAGGCAGAGGCAAAGGGAGGCGGGGATACAACATAGACAGACAGAGGGTTTCAGGGATAGAGTCGAGGGGTGAAGAAAGGGCCCAGGGACTGTACGAAGGACGCTTTGACACCCCTCCTTAAGCTCTGGCTAAAAATGATGTATGCACGGCGGGCTGAACGGTAAAACAATGTGAATGATTAGGGTCGTCCCTGTAACACGATAAAGAGTCGAGGGATGGAGAAAGGGCCCAGGGACTGTACGAAGGACGCTTTGACACCCCTCCTGAAGCTCTGGCTAAAAATGATGTATGCACGGCGGGCTGAACGGTAAAACAATGTGAATGACTAGGGTCATCCCTGTAACACCTTAAACTGGCACCAACATTGAGCTAAGATTGCACCAGCGCCCGCATTGAGGAAGACATCCCTAGAACGGGTTGGGAACAAGGAGTGCTTCTGTAGCAGGCAGCCCGGGTGGCTGGAGTCTCGCACACATAAGCTGGCCGTCATCCTCCGACCATCAATCTCTGGTGTGCGAAAACACGCATCAGAGGTCAACCCCCAAGATTTTACAGCGTGAACACGCTGGGGTGGGATACGCGTGAGGGTCGCCGCTACGCGCTAAACCTCCGGAGGTACGCTTTCCCAAACAATCGTCTGGAAAGAAAACCAATGTCGGACGCGATCGCTTCAGCTTGCATTTCGCATTTTTCTAGTTAATGAAGAGCTCTCTATATTTTCATAAAGTGCATTGTTCAATCCGGCGGAACCTGTACTTTATTCTTCGCGGGCCCAATCGGCCCTACCCTGTATAAGTGTACCCCCCCGCCCCCCCCCCCCTCCCTGCAGGTCTATTGTCAACATATCGCGGCCACGCATGATATGAGTACACCCCCCCCCTGCCTAAAGGCTCGGTCTTCCATCTCGAACGGTGAAATGACTAGGGCAAACAACAACTGAGTACGCCACGACTCCCCCCCCCCCCGCTCCCCGCCGCCCCATGCCTTGCCATAAGGTCTTCGACCGATTGGCGGACAGCGTCCACGTCTCCCTCCTCCACGAGATCGAAAAGAGTGCTGGACAGGACGTCCTCCTTGTGCAGCCCGAGGGACGCTATCGCATCGTTCACGCTCTCGAAGGCAAGGTCATTCGAGTTGTGAATCGACATGACTGTCGCGCGAAAAGGATTGAGGGGGGAGGCGTGGGGGGAGGGGGCGGGAAGGAAAAGGCGGGAGCGACAACAACAACGAACGTGTGCACTCAGGGGACGAGTCAAAAGGCACAACAGAGGGGGTACAGAGGGGTCTACAAATATACATATAGCAGAGGGGTCCACAACAGAGGGGTCTACAGCAGAGGGGTCTACAACAGAGGGGTCTTGTGCCTTTTTCTCATCGCGGCAAGCGCGAGTGCGTGAGTCGGCAAAAGTCGGTGAGAATCGACGAGCAGTGTACAGAATGCTGAGTGAATCCCCTGCACGGTAAAAACGAAGGCAAGTATAACCCGGGGGGGGGGGGGGAAGACAACCGTGACCTACGGCATGTCCAGAAGGCTGGGAAACTAAAAGCGACGGTTAAAAATGACACGAAATAAAACAAAATACGGCACGGTACCAAAACGAATATCGGGTTCCTATATATGTAGCACAAGGGCGTTGTAGATGCAACACGAGGACGTGCACATATGCTGCACCTCACCTCGAGAAAAAAAAGTTTGAGACAAGAAGTGTTGCGTCATCTCTACAACGTACCTCTCTGACCGAGACTCTAAGATCCGTTTGATGTTCACACCAGAGTCTAGACGGGGGTTATATTCACAAACCGAGAGGTAGCGTGGCTCGGACGGCTAGCGTGTGGTTCGGTGCCGTACGTTTTCGTTTTTGTCGTCCGCGTGTGTCTTGCACCGGGCAAGTGTTTCGCGCGTGCGTTGGAGGGAGCCGACAGCGCTGGTGGCGGTGCGATTATGATAAGAAGGCATCAACGGGAGCAACAACAGCAACAGCAACAATAACAAGGACAACAACAATAACCACCACGACAACGACAACAACAATAACAACAACAACAACGACAACCACCACGACGACGTCAACAACAACAACAACAATCACAACAACCACAACCTAGCACAAACGAGAAAAACCTTTGCTAGAAGACGGAGGAGGGTGCGTATGGAGGAGCAAAAACACGAAACCAAAATGCGGGAAAAGCCAAGCGGGGTGAGCACGCGGAGAGCGCAAACCGCAAAACGTCAACCAGTCACAATATTCTGCGGTCGTTCATCAGCGCACCGCCACCGTAAAGACGAAGGGCCAAGCGTGTGTTTAAAAGGGAATATCCTCTGGGGTATCCGGGTATCAAACCTATTAACAGCTATGTTGGTCATACCCGGGTAGATAACCGGGTAAAAAACCTAGCTATGTTGGTCATACCCGGGTATAAACCTTTCATGTTAGTTATACCCGAGTAGATACCCGGGTACCTAATCTGGCTATGTTGGCCATACCCGAGCAAACCCCTGGATATCAAACCTGGCAACGTTGGCCATGACCGATTCGAGACCCGGATATCATACCTGGTTATGTTGTCATACCCGAGTAGATACCCGTGTATCAAACCTGGCTATGTTGCCATACCCGAGTAGATACCCGGGTACACACAGAGTATTTGCCCTGCTAAAAATAGCCTTTCACACATCGGACAGATCACAATATATCTGTCAATCCACAGACAGATCATCTAGATCCTAACCGGCCACTCTGAGGTGATGTGTGGGATCTGTATAGTACAGATCCAACCCAAGAAGCATGCCCTAGATAATCACGCAGATTATAAGGGTCCCATGTCATAAGGATTACCCTGGGCTGGGTAATCAATCGATATTTTACCCCTATAGCTCAGTAGACAACACCTTCACATTTGACGTCGTCGACAGGACACGGGTTCGAATCTCACTTCGAACGTTTCTTTTGTTGAAACTCTTGCGCGTGCATCCCAAAAAACGCGTGTCCCTGGTCCCCCAGGTACTGAACGGAAGCGGATAGGTCAGCGTACGGCCGTATGCGGTACCGACGCTCAAAAATCCCGCAGTTCAGAGGGGGCGGAGGGGGGGTTTACTCGATAGAATATATGTACTCGATCTCATGCATGGCCGTAGTCGTAAGACCATGGACCCTCGCATCCCTACCATGCCGGGACGGAGCATGTCGGGTTTTCACCGACCAGGCAGACATTGCTTGCACCAAGCGCGAAGCGCCGTGAGGTGTCCGGCGAGTCGCATGAAGGGTGAGCTGCATCCGACTAAGAACCGCTCGTGAGGCGGAGTTGCATATGGATGGCAGCTTCAATGAGTTGATTTAATTTCCGGTGTAGCCGTTCAGAGGGGGCGAGAGGGTTACAAGGATTACCCTGGGCTGGGTAAATCGATCAATCTTCTACCCCGATAGCTCAGTAGGTAACACCTTCACACCCATCCGGCAGTATGAGCTCTATTCATAGATAGATCATGCAGATCAGGAACCTACTGTAACACATCTGCCCTAAAGGTCAATTATTAATAGTAGATAATACAGTGTGAATAGCTGATCTGCCAGTCCGGAGGTGTTTGCAGCCTCAGGAGGGTCTCACTCACTGTGTCCCGAGCTCTCAAACACCCTGTGATTGAGCCTCTGCAGGTGTGCGGGTAGGCCGCGCTTGGTGAGCTCGATCTGGACGACGCAAAGCGAGAGGGCGGAGGGCGTCCCGGGATTCGATCGAAGGGATGCAGAATGCGGAGGTGCGTATATACTTATCTACCATACAATATTTCCGAGGGTGTGTTGTTTGGGAGGGTATGCACCTTGCGGTACCGGGATACTCTGCCCAGGTTCAACCTACCGTACGGTTATACGTTACCAACAATACCCGGAAAAAATCGATCTCAGAGCTGATACTCTTTAGTTTTTCAAATATTGCCACCCTCCAATTCCAAATCCGTCGTAACATTACGTATACTGCGTAGTGTGAAATTTTGGACAATATACTTGAGGACTCGGGTAGGATGGCGCCAAAAATACCTTCCATGCCCTGTTTACCCTCGATTGTTTTGGCCGGGTATACCCGGCTAAGTACCCGGGTAAGTCGGGGTTAAAGTTACCAACGGGCATGAATGCCCCACCTGGTGTATTACAGCCCCCCAGTACTATATATATCCGTCTCCATAATACGTACCAGGTACTATGTTTTTACCCGAGTAGTTGGGAAGGTTTAGTGTGTACTCCAACATAATACCCGCGAATTTACCCACCCCGTTAAAAAACCAAGGTACACCCTCGCATGATTCATACCAGTATAACATACGAGTATATAGAGACGCGGAAAGACCGGGCGCACAGCAGAAGTGTCCCAAACGTAAAACTCGCACACGATAGCTTTTACCGGCCAGGCCAATCGCGACATCAAGCATCCATGCAGGGAGTAAGAAGACCCGCAACACAAAACAACCACCCCCCCCCCCCCCCCGCCCGCGCCTATGGAACGGAAGCCGTACAGTATGCGGGGGGTCCAACACCCGGCTCGCCCATTGCCGCACATGACGCCCACAGATGAACACTACCCGACGTGAGCATTTTTCGTCGCCTTCGCAAAAACAAACGCCACGTCGCGATCATGCGCCACTCGCAGGTTATGCGGTGGGAAAAAAAACAACGCATCTTAGTGAATCCACCAGAAAACAGAAGCAATCACGCTGTTGTATATGTATCAATACAATATTATATAATATATATATATATATTATCCAGAGCACACCCAAACACTTCAAACCGAAACATTACGTACCACCCTAGGCATAACTACAAGGAACGCTTAGAAACTGATACCAATACCAAGCGTTCCTAGATGTTTCCGTGCCGTTCCTGCGCGGGGAGGGTGGGTGGGCGGGCGGGCGGGCGGGTGGGCGCGCGGATATAACGGGCGACCGGGTGCGTCACCGGGCGGCTCATCATCGTGCACGCTTTTGCCTACAGAGAAAGGGCTCGCCCGCCAATCACCTCGCGCATGGAGGACAGAAGGATCGGCAGAACGCGGTGTAAGAAGGCGGCGGTCGCGAAGGACACGACGGCCGTCAGGACCTTAAACACCTCGGTAACCTGCGCGGCGAAAGGGAGAAACGAAGCGGTGGACGACACGGGGCCGCTACATCAGTTTTTGTTTCCGCTCAGCTCCGGGCCCGTGCTACCATAATGGAGGTGTATAGTACAGCACTTTTTGGTGAAAAAGGAAACGTTTCAGGCTGACATGGCCCTCTTTTACTGAGGAACCGCCCGCTATTGCAGGAATGCCATTCTATATGTATGATATTCGATGTGTATCTATTTAGACCATGGGGTTGTTCATCTCGATATATAGAACTACATACTTAGATCACAACCCCTGAGCGTGCTCGGTTGGTGCATCCCTGGCCTCTCAGAGCTCCCACTTCCAAACCGCCTCCTTTCATTACTTGCCGGACCTTTCCAAGCAGTTCTTTGTTTTCTCGGTCCTTCCTTCCTTTTTTCTTCTTTCGTTTCGTGTGCGATTCTCCAAGCACGGCATCGCGGGAGGACCCGGCACCGTCGCGGGTGCCAGCGGGTGCTGGCGGGTAGAGGGGGGGTTGCAAGGAGCGCGGTCGCCGCTTTCGTGCCTAGGCGTCGCGTGTGCCTCGAGACACGAGGGATGCATGAACGGGCTTTGTCTGGCTTCGATTTATGATTGTTGATAGAGTATGTACGAGTTTATAAAGGTCATTCGGAAGGGCAAGATAATGTTTAAGCGGTGCTTATTTTTGCGACCACGCTGAAGTTGAAAGAGGGAGGTGTGCAGTTTGAACACCAACGTTATCGAGCTGGCGAACGACGGCCACGGTGAGCACCGGGCTTCACGCGGGACGGGCGACGGGGCTGATTGTGGCAGAGAGTGACAAAAGCTTTACCCGGACCGAATCGATGGCGAGGTGGTCGCGAGAGGGGCGGGCGGCGTACGAGGCTGAGAGAGAAGCTCTTCTGTGCGATTTTTTCTTTTCTTCTTTTCGACCGGGTGTAAGGTGTTCCAATCAGGCAGAAAAATATTACACTGGAGGGGACGGGGATTTTTTTCCTTTCCGAGTTTTCGGTTTCATTTTCACTGTTTTTGCTGCTGTGCCGTGCTGTGCTTTCGCTTTCTTCGTACATACAGTACAGACATAGAGCATATCGAAAGAAGAAATAAGTACAGACAGTAGTACCCTACCTGGGGTGTATGTACGTACGTACGACATCCGCGACGCGAAGGGTATATGTGGCATCCAAGCTGACGTCGGAGCTGTTTTTTCCTGAAGCATGGCGGTGGGACTCTTGGCATTATCAAGTCGCCGGTTTGCAATTACGATCCTTGAAAACACTAAACTCAATCGTGGACCTCTGTTCGCTGCGCATAATTCGACGTACTTTTTTCCTTCCTGAGCGAACGTAGCGGGCGGCGTAGGCCGCCCGCGGAGCGAAGCGCCTTGTATATATATATATATATATATATATATATATACGTTTTATCAGCTGTTGAGTGAGAGGTAGAGGGCTCCTCAAGCGAGGAGCCTCAGACTAGGAGGTACCCTATAAGGCAAACACGCCTCTCTGAACGGAAAAAATAGGAGATAACCCTCTTTTAATAGGGCCAACACATCTATCTGCTTCAACAGCCTCAGAAAAATTAGAAGGTACCCCTAGAGGGCAAACACGCCTCTCTGGACAGAAAGAATAGGAGCTGGCCCTCCAGGGCAAACACGTCTCTCTGCTTCAGCCCCGCCGGGCCGCCCGCCCCACCGCCTGTGTTGCATTTCTTGGCTTCTCTCTTCTTGTGTGTTTTGGAGTGGCCTTCGTTTAGTGTTTAATATTCAGTGTTTTGTTCGTGTTTTCGCGCGTTGCGTTCGTTTCGTTTTCTCCCTCTCCGTCACGTCGAGGTCGCTTTTGCGCGAGGGTTCACCGCATGCCGAGAACAATGACAGCAGGGAGAGGGAGAGATAAACCTGCAGCAGCATAACGTAGAACATGGAGAAAAAAGGGGAAAACGCTACACACGATATACATGCTTTGTAATCAGGGAACAGAGGCAAGAACAAATGCACCAGTAGACAGGCGGAAGGACAAAACAGGGATCGGGTCGGCCGAGAAGGGCGAGCCAAGCGGAGAGACAGGCCGACGTAGCGTTGCGGTGTGTGTAGGGTGTGCTCCTTCCCACAAAGTCGTCACACACAACATGGCGTCACCTCCGATGGTGACCCTCATCACCCCTCCGCTACCCAACCGCCCCACCACCGCCGCGTTCCTCGATGTATACCGATACACTGGAATTTCGCTAAGGCTCCCTGCGCTACACTGAGCTTCATTGCGTTTCACGGCACTGCACTTCATTGCACTGCACTGCGCCCCTGATTTCTCGGCGCTGCGGCGCGCTGGGCTCCTTCCAAGCGAGGTGACTGTCTACGTTGCCCCGCCGTGCCCACAGCAGAAAAAAAACAATCGACGCTGTCACCCAACGCAAAGAAAGTCCGCCTAACAAGCCGTTCTTAGTACGATGCAGCCCACCCTTCATGCGACTCGCTCAACACCCCGCGTTTCGCTTTTCGAAGCTTGATGCACGCCATGTCCGCTTGGTCGGTGAAAGCACTGACGCGCTCCGTCTCGGCATTGTTTGGGGTGCGAGAGTCTATGGCCAAACGACTGCGGCCATGCACGACATGAGTACACATGAGCACACAACACACCCCCCGCTCCCCAATCGCTCACCCTCTGATCCTGAATCCATCCTCTAACGCCTGACACCAGATGGGTCACTCCGCATAGACCAATAAAGGCGATGATCAGCACGATGAGCGTCTGAGGAGAAGGCAGAGGGAGACGGGGCGAGGCACGGGGGGGATAGCGCCAGTGGCGCGCGCGCGGCGAGGAGGGGGGAGGGGGGGGGGGGGTCGAAACCTATCCAAGGTCACGCCTGTGCGCATGCTTAGCGGCAAGAACGGCATGTCTTACTCGCACGCGCAAAATGGCAGCGGTGGCCCCCTGGACGCAGCGACAGCCATTATCATGGTGGCGCAACGCTCTCTCATGCGCAACATCATCACAAAACACGCTCGACACAATTTACCGAGTGTAATTTCGTCCGGAGGCAACGATTTCGCCTGTCGGCACTGAAGAGTGCCGCCGAGTTGACCGCTCGTGCGCGTGCTTTGAACCTCCCCTCCATCCTCACCCCTCTCCCTGCCCCCCCGCGCGGTCGCTTGTGCTCTTGCTCTGTCTGGTACCGCACGGCGCAGGTATCGTCCCCCCCCCCTCCCCTCCCCGACCCCGCCCTGTGCTCTTGCCTATCACCGCACGGCGGGACAATCAATGCACCGCTTGCTCGCCTTTATGTAGGACGCCAACCGCGGCTCGGAGGTGAAGTACGATATCCTCAGGTCTTGTGCGGCGGCGAGCGATACCAGGGAGGCCGGAATGCTATATAACAAACAGTACATACGCGTGCGACGAAAGCAAACAGCCCCCCAAGAAAGCGACGTCGAAGCGGTCACAGGTGAGGAAGCCGAGACTGATCAGCTTGGGTTTTTTTTACATTTCGAACTATCGCAAAAGTTGACGAATACGTCGCACGTCACAGGAAGCCAGACAGCGCTGGCCGCTGGATTTAGGCATGGGTTGTAGGGGCTGATGACAACAGTTGTACCACAATGTCCGGGTCCGGAAACATACGCAAGTTTGTTCAACTCGTATGAAGATTAAAACGCACCTATATTTCCCGGACACAGGAGCACGAAGCATGTTGTTCGCCTGAAAATCTGACAATCGATACGGTTGAATCCAACGTTTCTCATGCCTGGAGACATTGGACGATAATACAACAGAGCGGCAGGATGTTTTATCAAGCTCAACTCTTCGAGGCCGCTCTTTCTATTCCCCTGCCTTGTCAGGTTCGAAGCGGGCTGGCCGTGGGTTGACCTTGTCTTTCGAGGTCAAATCTCAACTTGCATCAAAAATCGATCGTCGTTCACTAAACAGTAACGTATCCGTGGAGTTCTTCCGCACATCTGCCTACGTGCAAGGATACCGTCTCTCTAACTTGAACCACTGCTCAAACCCCCTCCGCCCCAGGGGTTTCGCCCCCAGGGAGGAAACGTTCTGCCACAATTTCGAGCCTCGGGGGCTCCGCCCACGCTGCGCGCGCGCGTGAGGGGGGGTCTCTGCTCCCTGCCCGGGGGGGGGGGGGGGGGGGGACCCCGGTCAAGCGAGCGGGCTCTCGATTTCTCGCGATAAACTATTTTTTGCACCGGGTGTTAATCGTGACCCTGGCCTATCGTGATCAGCGATCAAGGACGATGGTAAAAAAGGTTTTTCTGTGTTGCTGGGACCTCATACTTTTTCCCCTCTTTCTTTTTTTTCTCTCCTTCCCGTTTACCGTCTTTCGCCCTCTTTGCTCCTGCTCCCTCTTACCAATGGTCGTGACTCAGACCAGGGGTCACTGAGTAGGCTCTTCTTCTCCTCCCTCCCCACTACGGCAAGTGCCTTGCGTCATTATCGCGCGAATGAGTACAGCACCTTCTTCCCTCGTGGACGGCTGATAGACCAACCATGTTGTCGGGTTTTTTTCGGTCGCTGTTTCGGGGTCCCAGATGGGGTAGTTTTTGTACCATCAATAGTACTGCAGTGTACATGAACCTACCTCTGGCTCCAATTCCCAATTGTTTTGTCCCTATCACGGAAATGCGGTCCAAAACGGGGGGTGAGTGCTCACGCTACTCCACGCGCCAGACAGGAACTACCACGAGGTAGATAGAATCTGCAGCAGATCCTGGGCCCGTCGTTATGAGATAATATGTGGAGAGAAGGATCTGTCTCGTGGTGCAGATCCAACCCGGGAAACTTGCCCTATGGATCATTCAGGTCACGAATTGATCTTCCCTGAAAAAGAGGTAGATCTCGATGTGGGAATGATCTATCTGATCTTGACCGAGGAGCGATAAGTGCACTTAGTAATCGGCGTTTTGTTTGGTATACCTGGGTCTCAGACAGCGCGTGGACGCAACGACAAGGCTCTCTTGCGTGCTTTTGTACCACATGATACCAAGTTCTCCTTGGGACGCACGGAGTGACGCAAGACTCGAGTACAGTATTTAACTGATACTCCATTGTTTTAGTGAAAGGAGCGTTGCATAGTGCGTGGAGGTACTGTATATGCGTAGGTTGATACGAAATATGAACAATAAGTGAATAGTAGTAGTAGTAGTAGTAGTAGTAGTAGTATATGCCTCAGGTTTATCGGAATGGAGGAAAGGCCGATCCAGAGAATGGGATATTGACAGTGATGCTGTACGAAGTATAGGTGTACTGCAGCGGCGACCTGTACGTAACCACCCTATGCATTTGGGGGCGATACGATTCGGAGGTAGCCTTGCAGGCTGTGGTATGCGCGTGGGGCGTTTCCGACGGCGCGCGTATTATTACTACATTTAAGTTCGCCCCGGAAACCGGTAGGAAATGCGCACCCTATGTTGTTGCGGGGGTTGTGGAGTGTGCGAAGGAGCCATTTCCTGTCGATCTTGCCGTCTTTTCTGTTCGTGCGCACGTGCGGTGTAATTGAACTTACGGTAGTTGTGCCGCAAAATTACTTGTTTCAAGAACCAGACAAAAACGTCAGCTATATATCGATTACTCGGACGGAGACAAAACTCCCCTTGTCCCCTTGTACATGTGCTTCAGCAGTCTTGTATTACGGGGGGCCATAGTTAATAGGACCAAATATTGTTAGTAAAAATGGTTAAATATATAGGTTTTTATGTACACCATTAACTATGGTCCCCCGTAATAGAAAGCGCAAGACTTTGTCGACCAAGAGCTGCTGTGGCAGATACTTACGGGCGTCGACGTACCAGCAAAGATGCTCGGAGTTATTCGTTTGTTCCACGACGGCATGCGGGCTCGTGTACATACGGATGACGGTGAGCACTCGCAACGGTTTGATGTCATGCAGGGGCGGCGACAAGGCTGCGTGCTGTCGCCGTCGCTGTTCAGGGTGTTCTTCGCTGCTACGATAAACGCCGTTCTATAAATTTAGTGCGCGTTAGCAAGGACGAAGACATCTTAAGGGATTTGGTCCACCTCGAAAGGGACTTGGTCCACCTCAAGGAGGACGTAGTGGTCGGGAAAGAGGTGCTGATAGCACGTGCACGAAGGGCAGTGTGGCGCATGATGTACGCCGATGACGCAGGAATTTTCTCGAAGTCGGCGAAAGGACTTTTGCTAAAGTGATGACTACCATCGCGACTGTATTCAAAGCAGCAGGCCTCACTGTGTCGGAAAGGAAGACGGGGACAATGATGTTGAGAACACGGGACCGGGAATCCACTGCACCATCGCTCGTGATCGAAGCAACTGGGCAGAGGTATCGACAGACTACCCAGTTGGTATGCCTTGGCGGCATTATCCACGAAAACGCTGGCCTCTGGCTGGCAATCGAACGTCGGATCCGCCTTATATGGGTATGTTTCAAACGGTTCGGCCCGGAGTTGTACGGTAAGAAGACGGCGCCTCCTAGTCTGAAAATACGCGTGTTGAAGGCCGAGGCGATTGAGACCCTGCAGTACGGATGTGTGACGTAGACTCTCAGTGCGTAACACCTCGCCAGGCTCCGATCGATGCACCACCAAGCCCTCCTGCGGGTCGTTGGCTTCCAGCGCGACAACGTGCCGATCGCACGACCCTCTCGTACGCGAAGGACCTCAAGAACGCACGATGCGAGAGCATCGAAACGGATATCCGTAAACGGCGGCTCTTCTTTGCGGGAACCGTGGCGCGGCAAAACAACGGGCAATTACGCAGTCGGATGATGTTCGTACGATGACCGGTGGGGAGGGCCGAAACCGGACGAACAGCCAAAGAGTTGGCATAGATGCCTAGTTGAAGATCTCAGGGTGCTTCGAGCCACCGAGGGGTCCACGGACCACTCCCCGCTGGTGTTTGGAGTTGGGACCGCGGTGTGGATCGTTCCAGCAAAGAAGGCGGGCAAGTGGTACCGGGGCAAGCAGTCGAACGATTCATGGTTGTGAGGCACAGGGATGAGGCGGATCTGATTAGACAGCGCCACGCATCCGTCGTGGGTGGTCCCCAAGCAGCCTGCCTTTGCTTTCTGCCTTTCTGTGTATTCATACGTTTTTCTTCGTTTGTTTCAGTTACGTATATATTATCGTTCTGTCTTGTCTTTCGCTCTGTGTATTTCGGGTTTGGCACGAAGATGAGGCGAAATTGAGTGGGAAGCACCACAAATCCGTTATATGCGCGCGCTCAAGGAAATGGGGAGGGGGGGGGAGACGGCAGACTGGGTAGAAGCTGTCTATGCTACTCGTACCACAAAAGTGCTGCGGCTGCCTGGACGGTGTTTTAGTTGTGCTCCGGTTTGCCTGTCCCTTCCTTTCGTTCTTAGTCTCACTCTGTTTTGTTAAAAAATACTTGGTATGTTGCTGTATTTGTCATTCCATTCGTTTAGTATTGGCTGTTTCCTATGCGGTTCAGATTCTAGATTTTTTAAGCTTCAGATTCTGACCCGATCGTATTTTCAGCTGTGAAGTTCGCAAATCGAAAGAGTATTCCTGTGCGGAAAAATCGGATATACTGTGCATGCCGAGATTCGAGCGAATGCCGAGACCAACTGTTGTTGTCGTGGTCTGGCGCCTCGAAGAGACATGCCGAGTGCGCTGCACTGGGCGTAGGACTAAAGCGTCCGAGCCCACGCTGACTGCTTCTGGTCTGGTGGCGAAGAGACGTGCCGAGCGCACTCGAGTTAACCTGTGTCTTGGCGTTTTGTGCTTTTGGCGTTTTGTGCTTTGACACAACGAATTTTCTCCTGCACTCTACGAGTACGTATCCAAGGAGAGGTGTGCACCGAGTGCGCTTCTCTTGGTCTCTAGGCCCCAGCCCGCACCAGCCGTCGTTAGCATGGCCACGGAGACACGCGCCGACAGCCGACTGCGCGTCGGGCGCGAAGCAACGTCGCTATACAGCTGTAACACCATCCAGCTCATCGGTCGTTCTGCAGCTGCTTGCTTGCGTGGATAACATGTTGAATTCAGAGATCACGCCATTTTTCGATTCGAGAACCCGATGACCCAAGTCGCCAGATTTTGGGCCGGCCGAAGTCGTCGGATTTTGGGCCAAAATCTGACGACTTGGATTTTCGGATTCTCAAATCGAAAAAACTCCGGTCCGATTTTGCGCATTCGGACTGCATGCGTAGTAAGCGAATGCTGTCATTTTTGGGGTCGAAAAATACTAATCTGAAGCTCGAAATCGTTAACAACACGGGGTTTGCCGTCTTCCTGGCAGCGTCCTCCATGGTCACGAAGGGCCTGTGTTCTCGCGGCTTCGATCAGCAGGGGGAAGAACAGTGTTGGGTCTGCTGTGGGCATCGTCCCTACGGCCGCGGTCGCTTTGGGCCAATACCTCAGTGGCCAGTCGGCGGCGTGATCGTAGAAGGGGTCGGGGTCGTCCAGCTCCCGCTGCGCGGCACCGACGCCGACCGCATTGGACCCAACCGCCTCACCAGCCCTGACACCGTGGGTATCTCTACATCATCCGGCCCTGTGCACGCCTTGCAGACCCTCCATGCCGGGCAAGCCGCCCCATGATCGAGGTGCCGCGTACTGTTCGCACAGATGTGTAGCGGCGCCGCAAGCCTTCATCCCTATCCACCTCCGGTACTCCACTCCTGAACAACTAAAAACAAAGTAGCTCAGAATGCTCACGAAAGCTGGGCTGTAGGAGGAAATTCACGAAGATAGCTTTATAGGAGAAGGTGCGTCAGACTCCGTGGTGGCGAAGTCCTGCCGACAAGCCAAAAGTAATGAAGTGCTTTACGGAGGAGGGCGCAGGAATGTTGATGCTGGCGAGGAGTGTGCCTTACGGGAGAAGGGCGCAGAAGTGTCGATGCTAGCGAGGGGTGTGCCTTATGCAAAAAGACGCAGGAATGTCGATGCTGGTGAGGCCACGTTTCTTCTCGGTAAAGTTCTTCTTGTTAGCGTATGGACCTTGAGATCCATACACATACGTACCTACTGTGATGCGTAGACATTACGCACTGATGCGAGTATACGAGTATCTTAGTTGGGATATTCGGATAAATGCTACATGCGGGTAGATTACGAGTCTGTCTTACTCGTAGTACGGCATATTGTACGTTCAACTTACGTCTGTTGAGACGTTGACCATACGTATAGCAGGGCAGCTAGCTTACCATTAGGAATGTTGCTATAGGACGCTCTCTATTAGGAATGCTACTATAGGACGGACTGTCAGCCAGTCAGTACATCAACCCTTAGAACCTATCTGCTCTTAGCACGGGCATTGTACCGAATGATCAGGCGAAGGTCAGCCTTACCTCGATCACTACTCCTTTTCTCCACCTTTGCTCCACACTCCTCCTTTTCTCCTCCTCTCCTCTCTTTCTCCTCTTGATCTCTGAGATCAAGATTCCTTCATAACGGTCACATAACCGCCAATTTCAAACCATTTTTTTCTTGTTCGTCACAACAGATCTTCACAGACACTTCGGTGTCACCTCTATCATCTCTCTTCACAGGGACAGAGCCTCGACACATGCATTATTCTTTCACTTCTTGTTGCTCGTCTCAAGGAAACTCATTGATAAGGTGCGAGATCAGAGTGCGACAGAGGGGGACTGTCGCAGTGCCAGACTGCTGTCCCCTGAAACATGTATCTTCATGTGCTATTAATATCTACCAGACGCTTCCGTTACGAACACGTCACGTGGGATCTCGTACGAACTCGTAGTACGTATCTGCCTGTTTCCTCATACTGGTACGATGTACGGAGACGTTTCCGTGACTATTAATAATTAGTAACAGGCCACGGGTTATTATTCTGGTGCGTACAGCAACCGCCTTCTAGCTACTGATACGTGATACCATCACAGATCAGGGCAAGACACTTTTTGCGTTTATTCTTCTTTCTTTTCGATTTGTTTTTTCTTTGTTTATCTCGATTTTTTTTCTCTTTCAACGCATGCTAGAATGAGTACGAGTATGTTGTGCCTTTCGTATCCAGTACGATGACATGTCATTACATTGTCTACTACCTGGTATGTTTTCTGTGTAACAATGTAGTACAACTCTTTGTGTCGAGGTTTTGTGACCACAGAGCTTTTAACAAGAATCCGACGACTTGGGCCATCAAATTTTCAGTTGTTTTTCATATATCAAGAGCAGAAGAGACCAAGAACATGTACGATATTATTGAGATTCACCAAACACGTACTTGTGCATCAAGACCTGCTGCAACATTTACAGGGAGTACCTATTTTCCGTTTTAAGCCCCCGGTGGCTTGGTAGGTTGTCCGCGTGGTGCATGGTAAGATCAATTTTTTCGTGAGTTCGAGTCTCACCGAGTGCACGCTCGTAGGGATTTTTTCTTTCATAAAGAAATTGGTTAGCGGAAAGCGCGAGAGTGTGAGTCAACTACATTCATTCGATAAAAATCGGCGAGCTGCGGGAACGCTGGAAACCTATGCGCGACGAAAAATAAAGGCACGTACCCGGGGGGAGAAGGGACGACACTTGTGACGACATGTTGTCCAGAAGAACGCTGAGGGTGCAAGCTCCTACGAGGTAGGCTGGAAAGTAAAAAGGACGATTTAAAAATAAAAATAAAAATGTCTTCTTGTGTTATTGTCACGCGTGAACTGCCTGTCGCGCGCGAACTGCTATAAGCAAACTTTCGATTTCTTGTTGTGCACCCCGCCCCTCACGTGCGAACTGACTGCTGTTTCCGTGTACGAAATGGTATCGGTCGAATAGCCCAGACCGGGAATCAAGGCTGTAAGTATTTTCGTCTCGTCGACCCTGGTAGCATCCAGAGGAGTCACCGGCCACTAGACAAAATCGCGGGGGAAATAATGGAAAACGCGCGCCCGGTTATCACGCAGCTTGCAAGCTTGAAAAGTTGAGTATCGACCGATCGATTGAACTCACAGCTGACGTGCCTGATAGTTTTTTGTTGAAAACAAAAATGAAAAAAAAACGGTCCGATCTTCTTGAGCATTCGGGCTGCATGCATGCGTAACCAACCTTTTTGGGGGTCGGAAAATGCAAATCGGCTTGTCATACAACCTTGTAAAATTCAGTAAAAATGGGGTATAGACGAGGCGTATTACTACGCAGCAGTGTTGGGGATTGCCTCCGAAAACAGTGCCGATCAACTCATGAAAAAGAATGCCCGAAAAAAGCCAATCTTGATCTTTTCGGCAATCTTGGCGGAAAGGGGCAATATCAATCTCGATCTGAATCATCTTGATCTTCAGCGCGCCAAATTTCAAGCGATTTTGATGTTTTACACTCGTGGTTCCGCTACTTTACGACATTACACTGCTGTGTTATGATACTGCTTTGTATGAGGTTGAAAGCCCGGTAATTACCTGGGTTCTGGCACTGGGATCGTATTTGTTGTGCTTGGAAGGCGTATCTTAGGTGGAAAACCAGGGGTTTTCCAAGAGAGGCGCGAGCGTGGTCTCAGTCTCCGTCGTGCACGGAAGGAATAAAGCTGCTCTTCTATCTCTAAGCAAGCAACACACGTGAGTACCAATTAGTACCGGCTTAATAGGCAGACCTGCCCAGGGATACAAAGTGTCCCGCTGTCCGTGATCGTAACAGTTGCATGCTCAAAATTGTTATGATGCTGCTTTGTATGAGGTTGAAAGCCCGGTAATTACCTGGGTTCTGGCATTGGGATCGTATTTGTAGTACTTGGAAGGCGTATCTTAGGTGGAAAACCAGGGGTTTTCCAGAGAGGCACAAGCGTGGTCTCAGTCTCCGTCGTGCACGAAAGGAATAAAGTTGCTCTTCTATCTCTAAGCAAGCAACACACGTGAGCACCAATGAGTACCGGCTTAATAGGCAGGCCTGCCAAGGGATACAAAGTGTCCCGCTGTCCGTGATCTCAAGAAGTGGCGTCGCCGCTCGAGAGCTCCGACTGGACATGCCCGCGGACGACCTCTCCGTACACGACGCTTGGCTCGACATGGCGGGTGACAGTTGGACGGCCCAGCAACGCCGGGAGCACACCATGGCTCTCGTGATAAGCCTGCGGCAGGCGCACGATTTGTGCTCCGCCACCGTTTTTTGGCCGACCCCGACGGAGTATGGGCGACACTGCAAGCGCCTGGCCGACCTCGGCGCCCAGGGACAACGTCTCCCGGACGCCGGACACGACTCGGGTCAGGCCCACGCCCCCTCCAACCCCCTCTCGGACGACCGGGCTCACCGACCCCCGGGGCACCAACACCCGGGAGTCCCCGACGGTTCTGGGGTCCGCGACCACCCCTACTGCCGCGATGACGACCGGGACCGCCGGCGCCCAAGCATGGGGGGAGCCTCGGCAGGCCATGACGGCAAGGCCCGCCGCGGACAGGGTTCAGATCACGGCAGGAGCATCTTTCGGCGAAACGGGGCTGGACGGCGCCGAAGCCGGGGCCAGGGTAAGGACAGCTCGAGCGACGGGCGAAACTGGAGCTACCGCACGCGGGGAGACGCGTCGCAGGCTAACCTTGCCCAAGTTCGCACGACGGCGATCGACTCTGCCGCCGCCGCCGCGAAAAAGCACACCGCAGACGTCCGACGGGTGTACAAACACCTGGGACTGAAGGATATTTCACGCGTTTCTGTTCTACCTTTTCCCTCCTCGATCAACCCTTCTGATGCCGCGCAGCAACTCACCCTTTCGGTTAAGGCCTCCACGTCTGATATTCTCATGATGTGCAACGATGGCAGCCACGAAGGCCTTTATTCTACCCATTGGATCCCCGGTTGGGAGTACCCCCTCAAGAAATCCTTCACGCGCACCATCGCACCTGACAAGCCCACGACCGCCCCCCTCACTACCTTGATGGATGATGTTTTTGGGCAGGTGTCGCGCGCCCTCGCAGCCGGATCGACGGGACCGGGAGCGTTCACACTCCTCCTGAGGTTGTTGAGCAACCGCTTCGACCGCACCGACACGGGGGCCAGCTACACCAAGTTGCATCATTTCGGCGTATCTAACGGGACCCCCTTTTGCGATTTTAACGGTGCTTTTCGAGGGGTGGTGTCGGCAGCGACGGGGACTGAGCGTGTTTTGGCACCGGGGGTGGAGGTCGTTTTGGAGGTTGTTCGGATGGCAATGAACGAGCAGTTCCCCAGCTTGATGCCCACGCTGTACCCGGGAGTAGTAGCTACGGTGTCGAGGCCGTTTGGTACTTTGGACGCCATGTGGTTGGCTTTTGAGACTCTCGCGAAGAATAAGAGACCTGCCATCAACGGCGAAAAATATTGTTATTTGCCTGCTTCTTCGACGGGTGTGCGGTCATCCGCGCCGTCGGGGCCCCTGCCCGCCAGTAATGGCCGCGGCCAGGGCCGGACGCTTCCCCAGTCACCTGTTTGACAGACGGGGTCGCGCAATAATCCGCTTGTGATGAACGTCTCCACAAATCCATCCCTGACTGCCTCGACCCGTGGCTTGACACCGCTTCCAACTGCTGGCCCCTAGAAGAACACCACTATGCTGAAGTTCACGCCGTTTGCATGTCGATCCAGACCGAGGACCCTCCCCTCTGGAGCGGTCTACTTTCATCGTTCGTTCGCGCGGCCGCCCTCAGCGAAAACAGAGGCCGCTATTTGAAGTGCCACGAAGACTCACACTCCCTCAGACAGCGTAGGCACCCCTTTAAAAACCTCAGCGGCATTCTAAACCCCGACCTCGGAAAGCTCGGCGGCGACGGCGCGGCGTTCCGTCGTTGTCAAAAACGCATGACCCGACACCGCCGCGAAAATAACTCACGGCTGAACAAGCACAACCACAAGAAAAACAGGCGTCGTTCCGGTCATTCGCGTGGGCAGCATCACGGCCAGGGCCACAGACAAGGTGACGGCTACAACTCACACGAGGAACGAGGGCACCAAGAGTCTAGTTCCGGCTACCACCGTGGTGGTTCGACCACCTCTGCCTCTTCCACCCCGGCTCCCGCGTCGGGGGTTCGCTACGATGCCTCGTATAATTCGGACGGTAACCCCAACGGACGCCAGCCAGGCACCTTCCGCGCCGGTAACTGACAGGTCGACGGCGGTTCGGCTCCTCCTGCCCGCCCGCCGCCAGCATTGCCGGGAGAAAATACTTTGATTTCACAAGATGCACGCGTCCCAGGCTTGCTCAGCACTCGGCGCCGCCCCGCACCGCTCCCTCCCCGCGCGTTGCTCCGTACTTCGGACCGACGCAGAGACTCCGCTCCACCGGGTTTACCGGGGAGCCTACGGGCGTCTTCGCCAACGACGGGAGCCCGCGCCTCGAACGCCGCTCCCCCCACCCTGGGCACGAGAGCAGGCGCGATAAACGCCGCTCTTCCGAACCACGCACCGCGCGGCACCACGCGTGTCGCGCCGTCGCATCGTTCTTTTCAGCGAGGGTGTCCCCCTCTTTCACCTCCCGGCCATGCGGTGGCGGTCGGTTTGAGGTGCGGGAAGGCAAACACCGAAGCCCCAAGACCTCGGTTGAAACTCGACTCGGCGTTTCCTCGCAATAACGGTGGCCGCTCCACCCTTTTTTCTATCAAGGAAGAGTCGACAAGAGTAGCTACCTCGTCCCTCTTCCCCACCAGGTCTACATGACCGAAGCCCTCTCCGGTGGACCCTTTGTTGCCCCCCACCGGAGCACGGTTTTCGAAGTCGTCCATAGGGTCTGCAGGCCCTCTTTCATCTTCGCGCACGCCACTCCACGTGCGCCGCGCTCCTTCGGCCACAGTGGAACAGGAAAAACCTGGTACTGCCCGTCGAGCCAGTGGTGACTCCACAGCCTCCGGTCAGATCAACCGGGCAGCATACCCGTTAAATTCGGAAGAGTCGCAGCTCTCTTCAAGCAGAACGGGCTCGGAACCCCCTGCTCCCTTTGGTCCAGGACAGAGATCACCGGGCGCAGTAAGAGAACCTTCTGGCGATTTTTTGCCTACGGGCAATGGAGACACCGAGCCAGTATACGTGGAACCGGACTCGCCTCTTGCACCAGGGGCTCAGTGTTCTCAGAGAAGCACACCCCCCTACACACACACCGCAACGGCGGCCACCGACGACTCGACATCTTCGGTCTTCGACACTAATCTCGAGTATGCAACGGAGCGGGTGGTACTTTTATGGCAGCCCCCCTCCTACTTTTCGCAGTGGTCCCCCTCGGTTTTTGTCATTGACGGTGTGCCATATTCCTGCGCGGAGCAGTATATGGTGGCTGAAAAGGCTCGCCTTTTTCTGGACCACGACACAGCGGAGCGGATTATGGCCTCCCCAGACCCTCGCGAGCACAAATGCCTCGGTCGAGGCGTGCATAACTTCGACTGCGCTACCTGGGACCGCGTTCGGGAAGACGCCGTCCTTGCTGGTTCTTTTGCCAAATTCACGCAGAGCCCGGTCATGAAGCAGCACCTATTGAGCACTGGCAACAATTTTTTGGCTAAAGCCAGCCCTTTCGACCCTGTGTGGGGCATCGGTCTCCGGGCAGACGACCCCGAGGCTCAAGACCCCTCTCGGTGGAGTGGGAAAAATTTGCTCGGGAAAGCTCCGCCGTTCGCGACACCCTCCGCTCAAGTGAGGCCGGGTTGGCACCCCCCACCTCCTCTCATCAATTTTGCACTCCGATCACGACCGACAGAATTCATGAGATTCCACCAGCGCCGCCCCGCCCTTTGGCCGTGGGCCGCGCTTGCCCAGGTCCTCCCTTGGAGTTTTCGATCTATTTTTCTGACGTGCCGGCTGATCACAGCCCCGGGGTTTGGGCTGTCGCATCTAGTGTCGACCCCTCCCTCGCGCTGCCAGAACACGGCCCCTGCCTCGTCGAGGGCACCATTACCCTCGATGACGCCTCTTTTGCAACCAAAATCGCGATTCACAGCGGAGCTGGCGTTCTTGCACCTTTTGGCTGCGTGGCGCTTCTTGACACTGGCTCCCCACAGACCTTCATTCGGCGAGATGTTTTGGATCGCATGCTCGCGGTTGGTGCGGCATCCATCGCGTGCGAGCAAAAATGCACTCCTCGTTCCTGGGGGGGGGTTCGGCGAATCAACCCCTCTGAAAACATCGACGAGTGTGCGCCTGAGCGTCCAATTTTTTTGGGAAAATGGGCCTACATGCTCCCTCACTGTTTGGGCCTGCGTGCCCCCCCCCTCAGTGATGCAGCGTGCAGTACTGCTGGGACGTGACAGCTGGATGCGTTCTAATAGCCGCTCCTACCGCCCTATGCCACCTCGCTCGTCAGACCAACGAGATTTTGGCGAACTGGAGTTACTTCACCACGCCCCGACAAGCATGTCCGTATACGCCATCAACCCCGCCGCTTCGGGTGGAGGCTTCCATCTCCGCTACGAGGGCGCGGCAGGCGTCACCCTGTCCGACGGTCCTCAACTCCTTGCGGTTAATTCGGTTCGAAGCGATGGCTCCCCGGCACTCAATGGACACTACTTGGTCGACATGATGCCCCAGTCCGACCTGCCCTCGGTTGAGGAGCACTTCGTCGCCTCCGGGCGACAGGTTCCTCTCCTCGTTGGAGTGGCGGCCCTCGAGCCAGGAGATATCCTCGGCGTCGCCCACGCCCACTGCTGAGCGTTCCGCTGGACGTTTTGCATCAGGACAACCGAGCCCCCAGCCCTCCCTCAGGACTATCTGAGGTGTCTCCGATCTCAGCAGTTACAGCTTCCCCCCTCGCAGCTACAGCCTCGCCCTCGCCTGCACTGCTCGAGCGTTTGAGCCTAGAACAGCGCGTTTCGTCCCTGCGCGTCTGGACACGTTTGCCGCTGCATCTGCGGGAGGTGGCTTTTGACCTTCACGGCACGGACTGGATCCCTGAGGCCATCGCACAGCTGGGGGATGTTCTCTGCGATTTTCCGGACGTATTCTCGAAGTCCAAATCTGATTTTGGTTCCTGCTCGTTGATGCCTTTCGTGATTTCGGTCCCGGAAGGAAGCGCTCCTGTCATGTCCAGGCCGCACCGCATCAACCCCATACTGGCCAAGGAAGTGGAGGCCCCCTTGGATCAGTATCTAGCGGCGGGTCTGATCCAGCACTTGACCTCTCCGTACTCGAGCCCGCTGGTGGTCATCCCGAAGAGGTCGGGAGGCGTTCGGATCACCGTGAACTACAAGAAACTCAACCAGATCAGCAACCTCAGCCAGCTGCCTATTCCTCGCGTGGATCAAGTCCTCGACTCCCTGGGAAAGGGACGGGTGTTTTCTCTCTTCGATTTGGTCTCCTCGTCCCACCAAATTACCGTGCTCAAGGACACCGTCCCTCTCACAGTGTTTTGCACTCCTACGGGACTCTACGAGTGGCTCGTCATGCCCCAAGGCAGCAGTGCTTCGCCCGGCTGGTTCGTCAAAGTGATTAACGCCATCAAAGGTCTGGCACAGGTGGCGGCCTACCTCGATGATGTGATCGTTTTCGACTCTGATCCGACGGCCCACGTCAAGGCGATACGAGCCCTTTTCGAACGCCTGCGCAAACACAACCTCAAGCTCTCCTCCTCGAAGGCTCGCCTCGGCGCCATAGACGCTAATTTTGTGGGCCACTCCATTTCGCCCGCGGGTATACGCCCCAATGCGGAAAAAAAAACGGTTTTGATGAAAATGCCCATGCCCAAGAACCTCAAGCAGGTCCGTGCGTTGATGGGCGGCGTGGGATATTATCGCAAACTCCTGCCCGACCTGTCTAAAAGGATCCGTCCTCTCACTGCCCTCCTCCGGAAGGGGGTTAAGCACGTCTTTACGCCGGCCATGGAAGCTATCGTTCGCCAGATCCTCGCCGAGCTCGCTACCCCACCAATTTTGGTCTTCCCGGACTGGGACGCTGTAGCCGACGGCTCCCGTGTACTATGACGCCTGCATCGACGGTTTTGGTGCCGCGCTTGAACAAGAACAACTAGACGGCTCGGTACGGCCCATTGCTTATATCAGCCGCGCTACCCTCGATTCCGAGAGACACTGGACCCCGTTGGACCTGGAAACTGGCAGCATTGTCTGGGTTATCAAGCGACTCCGAGGCTACCTACGGTGGACAAAGTTTCGCATATTTTTCGGACCACGAAGCACTTGAGAGCATCGGCAAAGTAGGGGATCACAACGCGCGAGTCCAGCGGTGGCTCGAGTTCCTCACAGCGTTCGACTACACCCTCGAGTACCGCAAGGGCAACGCCAACGGAAATGCGGATTTTCTCTCCTGCTTGCCAGAGCCCGCCACAGAACACGACTGCAGTGGGCCTAGCAGCCTCACACTCGTCGAGGACGGGGGTATCTTCCTCATCCGAGCCTGCGGGCTTCGCACTCGCTCTTCCCCGACCCCCGGTGTAGGTTTGGGTGGGCTGGTGCCCCGCACCGAAAGTGCCGTCTTGGGTGGGCTGCCTTTCACCTCTTCGGATTTTTGCGATTTTCGCGCACACGGGCCACGTATGAGGATTGACGGCCTCTCTGCTCCTCTGGGGGGATTCGTCGCTCGTGTATCTGCTTCCGTCACCACCGTCGAGCGCCGTCCTGATCTGCGGGTTTTTCCACCCGCCGCCGACGCCGTTTTCGCTTCGGTTTTTGTCGTACCCCCCGGGGGCGACCAGGGCTCTGCAGAAGCCCCCGCTGCGGCGACGAATGTCGCCCAGCGCGCTCCTCCCCCGACGAGCACTTTACAAGGAAAAGATCCCGCCGTGAGCACTGCTCCGGCCGCGTCTGCTCCTTCAGGCCAGGGCTCTGCAAAAGCCCCCGCTGCGGCGACGAATGTCGCCCGGCGCGCTCCTCCCCCGACGAGCACTTTACAGGGAAAAGATCCCGCCGTGAGCACTGCTCCGGCCGCGTCTGCTCCTTCAGGCCAGGGCTCTGCAGTAGCCCCCGCTGCGGCGACGAATGTCGCCCGTCGCGCTCGTCCCCCGACAAGCACTTTACAGGGAGAAGATTCCGCCGCGAGCACTGCTCCGGCCGCGTCTGCCCCTTCAGGCCATGGGTCTGCAGCAGCCCCCGCTGCGGCGACGAATGTCGCCCAGCGCGCTCCTCCCTCGACGAGCACTTTGCAGGGAGAAGATTCCGCCGCGAGCACTGCTCCGGCCGCGTCTGCCCCTTCAGGCCAGGGCTCTGCAGCAGCCCCCGCTGCAGCGACGAATGTCGCTCAGCGCGAAGATTCCGCCGTGATCACTGATCCGGCCGCGTCTGCCCCATCTCCGCCTTGCAACCTGGCGCCTCTGAATACTTTGCCGCCTTCGGGCCGCATCTCGACTCGGACACGCCGGCAAAAAGCCGCCGCCGCTGGCTCCGCGCCGCCTGCTGTTGATTATGGCTTCGCGCCCAGCGGGGCCCCCAGACCATCAGCCCGGCGTGCTATCACCTCGCCGTGAGCCCCACGGCCGCGACCTCCCGCATCAGTAGTTTTTGCCCCGGCTCCTGCCGCTTCGTTGGTCCCGACGGTACCCATCCCGTCCGAACGCGACCACGCCGAGCCCGTGGGAACCCCTCTTTTACGGCTTCCGCTGCCAACTGACGCTCCGCCCGTCCCCATGAATGACTCGGACGCCCTCGGCGCAGCTGCCGAATTTCAGTTCGGGGATTCTGCAGCGCGCTATTCGCACACCGATTGGGCTCGGGAACAACAGGCCGAGCCCACGTGCAACGCCGCCATGCGCTACATAGCCCTTGGCCGGCCGGAAGTTTGCCAGCCGACTTTTTGTCGTGTTTCCCTTCCCACCAGCGCCCTCCTTTTTCGGGGGTTCAGGAGCTGGCTACCAAAGGCCGTTTGCACACCACCGACGCGAGCATCGTTCTACTCGTCCGGCAGCCGTTCCCCCCCCTTGCGTCACGCACGCAACGCCCGGTGGGTCGTACGGCCTGTTTATTGAACAACGAGCCTATTCGCATTTATGTGCCGCTACTCATGCGCCCCTGGGTCATGCAGGCTTGTCATTCCACGGTTTCCTGCCACCTAGGCACCGCGCGCACCCTACGTATGCTCGAACGTTTTTCCTGGTGGATCGGTATGAGTATTTGCACCCGGTGGTGGTTACGCAACTGCTTGAAGTGCCAAGCATGGAAAACGTCGCGGCAGACGGCCCGGTGGCCCATCATCACGTTGCCCTTGCCAGAAGGACCCGGTATCGCCGTCAGCATCGACTACTTCGGCCCCCTCCCGATGACGCCTCGAGGAAATACCTACATCTTGCTTTCACTGATCGTTTCAGCCGCCGAGCCGACATGTACGCCATCACTGCGGCAGAGTTCACCGCTGAGGGCACGGCTACCATTCTCATCAACCGGTGTATCCTCTCTGTGGGTGCCCGGGCAGCATCCTCTCGGACAACGGCCTCCAGTTCTGCTCCAAGCTTTCGCACACCGTAAATCAGCTTCTCGGGGTTCGAAAAATTGCCCCCAGCTCCTACCACCCAAACGGCAACGGTGGGGTGGAAGGTGTAAACCACACGATGGCCCAGATGCTGGCAATGGTCGTCAACGAGCTCCAAAACAAGTGGGATGAACAGCTCCCTCATGTCGAATTTGCGTACAACAATTCGGTCAGTGCCTCCACGGGCTTGGCTCCCAATGAGGTACATATGGGTCGGCTGCCACGCCTCCCCCTCACGATTTTCGAGCGTGCAGGAGTCGCCGGCCACCAAAGCTTGGCCCGCGACCACCTCGCCTATTGCGACGTGGCGATGGACCGCCAGCAGGGCGCGTACGTATCGTTCGCGAACACCACGCCCTCACTGTCGCCCGCGTGAACCGCCGCAACTCCACCCTCTCCGACGCTCTGCGTCCGGTCCCCAAATTTGACGTTGGCGGCTGGGCGTGGGTGTACAATACGGCGGCCACCATCCGCCAGGGCGCAAAGCCCGACACGGACGCCAAGGTCCTGAATGCCAAACTCTCACTCAACTGGACAGGCCCCTACAAAGTTCTCGCAGTTGGCCCCTGCTCCGCAGCGGACACCCCGGACGGGTCTCCTCTTGGGGCAAAGCTCCTGTATTTGGATCTTCCTTCCGATATGCCCGGCGCGGATGCTCGTCGGCGCGTTTCAGTCCAACACTGCAAGCCCTGTGCCAACCCCCACGACCGTGGCGACATGCCGAAGTATTTTCCAGCGGGGTTGACGCAGTACGTGCTCAACAACTTCTCCAAGAAATCTCCCCCATACCACGTTACCCAGGACGACGTCTCGACACCTCTTCACCGTCTCGAAGTGGAAAAGGTTACCGGGCACCAATCGGTTCGAGGTCGAGGTGGCGTCATAGCAGTACGAGACGCACTGGACTGGATTCCCGCGTCCATCCCGGGAACGGGAAATGGACCTTCAGCTTTCTCGCCACGCAATTTGCGCTACTGGGCCGGCACCCCAAACCAGCATCGCCAAACCAACCGCCTGTACGGCCGAATGAAAATCGGCGAGGCACAACGGGAGCTCTCTCGGAATAACGGCGAGCGGTTTCTGGCACCCAGCTATGTCTGCGTCTCGCACGCCAACTGGCTTCGCCGATACTGCAACACCGTGCTTCCCAAGGGGGGCCATTTTTGGTACAAGGGCGACGACTGTCTGTGGTGGCTCGGGAAAATCAGCGCGACTACGCCCACGGCTGGAGTATATTTGGTTCGATTTTTGGACGACCCGGGACCGATCAAGCTTCCTCTTTCTCCGGCGCGCTACACGACTTCGACGAGAGCTGTACGAGGCTCTAGGTGTCTACAAATTCACTTGGCTAGCGCATTTGCACGTGGGGTCCAGCGTAACGTGGACGAATCTCGAGGCGCCGCCGTGGATAACTAACTTTCGCGTCTCGGCTGTTCTCGCTATTTTTTGCTTGGCGTTTTCTTGGACTCTGGCGGGCGGTATCTCAACTTTTTGACGTTTTCCGAGTTTTCGGGTCGGGGGGCTTTCTGGCAGGTGTGTTCCTGGGTTGTTTGTTCGTTAGTTTGTTTTTTTCTTGGGCTTGGTTGGAGATGGTTTTCACGTATTCTGTCCTGCCTACCCCCCCCCGCTCAGTGTCGGGGCTGGTCTGGGTAATCGGGCCACTCATTTGTGGCACAGGACACCTTTCCCGAGTTGTAGGCTGGGTTTTCTGGGTGGTTCTTGAAATCTTCCGTGTTATTTTTCTTCTCGTTTTTTTTATGTTCCCTTTTCACTTTTCCCTGCATCTCCCTCGCACCCCCCCACATGGCGATGATTTTTCGATGACGATTTCTTCCTGCCCCTTAAGGCTACGTCTCCCTTTCATTTGTTTTTACGTACTTTGCCGGCTTCGTTACCTTGCCGTTCAGAGGTGTGGGAGTGGGTTTTGAGGAGCCGCATCTTCGACTCATGTTCTAGTTTGTGGAATCGGGGTTTCCATGAGTTTCCCATAATTCTGCATATACGGCTCATCAGAGTGGGCTTGTGTTATGATACTGCTTTGTATGTGGTTGAAAGCCCGGTAATTGCCTAGGTTCTGGCACTGGGATCGTATTTGTAGTACTTGGAAGGCGTATCTTAGGTGGGAAAACCAGGGTTTTCCAGAGAGGCACAAGCGTGGTCTCAGTCTCCGTCGTGCACGAAAGGAATAAAGCTGTTCTTCTATCTCTAAGCAAGCAACACATGTGAGCACCAATGAGTACCGGCTTAATAGGCAGACCTGCCCAGGGATACAAAGTGTCCCGCTGTCCGTGATCTTAACAAAATGCATCAGTTCTCAATTCAGCAACAATGTAGACTGCTACAATAGGAGTGTGCGAGTCGCAGTATGCATCCTCATTATTTCACGGAAAGGTGTACATGAGGGTGTAGCCTTTCATCCGAACAAAAAAGTAGAGTTCAAAGTGTCATAACAAGGTATCAGTATCAATATGCACCCCGCAGGAGCGGAAAAGCGCAAGGCGCACACGTACCAGAACACCACCCGCGGCACAGCTTCTTGCATAATATCTACGGTAGTTGCACATTGTTCATTGCTCATTTTTCGTTTGTTGTTGGCACCACATGCGGCTTCAAATTGTATACTCCCCACACCCCACAGACATAAAAAAAACACAACAAGCGAAATCGATACAGCAAGGAGGCATATAAACATGCATCTATACAACACCTGCGTGATGGTACCAGGGGCACAGCTGGTTTGTATGGGTGTCGAGCGGGGGGCGGGGGAGTGTGTTTTATAAGGGTTTCCAGGGATACGGTAAGGCGCTATTTGGGCGGGATCCAAAAGATTGAGTTCGGAAGATTGGTTGACAACCAATCTTCGATTCTCAATCTAGATTGAAAGATCGATCGCCAAAACCGCCAATTCAATCTCGTCGAGATTTTCCAAAAGATTGCATTTTTTTCAGGGCAATTCAAGCCCAATCCCCAACACTGCTACGCAGCTAGCAAAGTTGAATATCAACTATTCGATCAGTCTAGTGACAGCTGACGTATTTCATAATTATATAAAATCTGAGGCTCAAAATCGAACAGCGTAGTAGGAATCCCAGGGCACACTTTTTTCCTCTTTCTTTGTTTTGCTTTTTCTGTTTCGATTTTTTTCTCTCTCAACGCATGCTAGAATGTGTATGTCGTGCCTGTCGTATCCAGTACGATCGATAACATAGCATTGCATTGTCTACTCGTACTGCTGTCGATTTCTGCATCCACGTTTTGTGACCAGAGCTTTTACCTCTCTGGAATAGAAGAATCGGCACGGACACTGGGTGTGCTGGATGTTGTAGGGTAGAACAAGAACGGTTCTGTGGAAACGATCACACGTCTCCATAAATTTCTATTCAATACGGTAGGATTGAAGGATCGGCACGGACACTGGTTGTGCTGGATGTCGACGGGTAGAAAGAAGAACACACAAACATCTGATACATTGTTAACAGCATGAAATCTACACCAAAACGAGAAAAAAAAAAAATGGTATTTTTATTTTTTGTACCAGGTACCTGTTATACCCATCCAAGAACTTTTCAGTCTAGCTTTAACACATTGCAGAAGCGCACACGGGTCTAGTGGTGGCTTTCGGGAGTTTGGTCGAAAGGTGAAGACTTTACCTTTCAATCGGCGGTGGTTTTAAGTTCAAACACGTCACCCAGAGTGCAGGGGAGCGGAATGAAAATGGGCAAAAATCATACTAAAAAATGGATGGAAAATATCCGGGGGTCCCCAGATCCCGAAATAGTACGGCAAACTTAATATCTACGGAATCATTGCCATCATCATCAAGCTACGCGCGGGCAAAGACGGGCACCCCCAGCTGACGCCGCACTAGGCCATGACGAAGCCCAAGGGCAGGTATGTCGCTAAGGCAGTCGTTGCCCCGGCGAAGACGCCCAAGGCTTTGAAGACTGCTGCCGCTTTGCACGCTCTCGAGCGGCGAAAGCTTGAAAAACAGCATGCAGCTCTGCTTCAGGCGAGGGAAGCCTGGGAGGTACGCCAAGCCGAAGCTTCAGCAGCTTCTGCAGCAGCGTCCGCTGCAAACGAGGTCGTGCTTGCATCTATTACTGCCGCACGCGAGGCGGCTTTGGCTGAGGACGAAGCCCGCGTGCCGACGTTTTTCGAGGCCGCAGGGAGAGAGCCGTCGGACGCTGAACGTGCTCAAGCTGCTCAGACGCGGGAAAACCTGAGGTTCAAGCCGGGAGAAATTTTGAACGAGACCCAGAGTCGGAGCATTCTGCTTGTGTAGTCCCGCTGCGTGCACATGGGCTGCAGTCCGGAGGCAGCTGCAGCGGCGACTGCGGACACCTTTCGCATCGGAGTGAGAAGGTTTATAACGTGAGCACTGCTGTAAACCATCGTACGCCCGCTCTGTGCCGTACTGTGTACTGTAACTGGTATATACTGGTACATGCTTACAGACGCTGCAGTACTTGTGTTATACTGCTGCTGCTGTGATATTGTTATCGTCTACTCTGCAGTATACCTGTGGCTTGGGTATGCGCATGCGATGCGCATACATGCAGTATGTGTGCGCACATACAACAGCAGTTTGCTGTGCGCGCAGCAGTACTTTAGTGAGCACAGCAGTACACGTACAGCAGTACTGCCTGCTGTACGCATACAGCAGTGCCGATGCATGCAAGGACCAACGCCCCAACGGGTAGGGTGGACCGTAACTGGTCCGAGTCCGGCGGGAAGGCCTCATAGCCTTGGTTTTTGTTGGTGGGTGAGCAAACGCAAGTCCCACACTACCCGGGAGAGATGACTCTCCCGGGTGGCTATCTCCACCGCACCTGCTCCTCTCGGGGGTCAGGTCGGGTCAACGTGCCCAACTGGGCTAAATTGACACACGACACGAACGTGGAAGTGTGGTGAGCTTAAGCTTTATTTTTACCAATCCGCCGGAGGACAAAAAAAAAAAAAAAAAAAAAAGCACAGTACGCGCACTGCAAGTACTGCTGTACGGTGTAACGATAACTCTTGATGTACGTCAGTGTCCGTGGCGGTTTGCACTGCTGCTGCAATGTCTGCCAGCCTTCCTGTGTGCACCGCACCGTCTGAACTGCTATCTTGTGTCTTCTTTGTATGCTCATCGTGCCCCCTTTTCTGCCCGAACAGGTTCGGACGGCTTGGTACCACGAGGACACCCTGCTGACAGCGAATGCTAAGGGGCGAGGCCTGGCAAGCGGATAAGATGGACGGCGGATACTCACCGACGCACAGCGTGTCAAGCTTTCGGCGTTCATCTTCGGCAAGCACGAGGAGGGGGATTTGCGACAGACGGTGGCTGAGTGGATCGACAAGGAGTGTGGCCGTAAGATGTCGAACCTGGCGGTAGGACGAATGCAGTTTAGGCTTGGGTATAAGCGCCGTCGCGGTAGGATCAAATTCCCCCCTCTTACCGAGACCAGGTTAGATCGCATCCGGCGTTTTCTTGTCGAGTTTGCGGATGCCCTCCGTCAGGAGGATGCGGGCACTGCAAGTCATCGTGTACATGGATGAGAGTTTTTGCCATCAGCTCCACGGTTCGGCTTACTCGTACTTTCCCACAAACGGAGATGGTGTCGTGGAAGATGGGATGGGTCGCACGTCTGGGAAGGGACAGAGGATGATCATGGTGCATGCGATTACGAAGCACGGGCCGGTGGTAACCGAGGGTACCGATGGGTTCCCTGTTCCCGAGGGTTTCTTTTGTGTGAGTGGTAAGGGTAAGGAGGCCAAGCGGCAGGCTGGGGAGTTGGGTAGTCTGCCAACAGCAGAGTTTCTCCGGCAAGCGAAACACGCAACGGGTGATTATCACGACGCGATGACCGATGGAATGTTTCAGAGATCGTGCACAGAGCGCCTTACGCCAGCGTTTGAGGCGCGGTTCGGAACAGACATGAAAATGATTCTTGTTCTTGACAATGCCTCGTACCACCACGGGTACGGCGAGGATTAAGGTGCCTGAAACTAACACGAAGGCTGTAAACACCGCACTTTTGCAGAAGTACGGGGTCAGATCGATCAAGGTCACCCGCAAGGGAACGACTCGTAACATCGAGGTACCAGACCCTGGCTCTAAGTTTCCCCAAGCGAACTCGAGGTGTGGCAATGGTGTAAGCAGGGAGGAGATAGCGTTGGCCACACGGACGTACTTTCAGACTTACCATCCCGACAAGCTACTTGAGAAGGTGGAGAGGTACGTACACGCAGGGGAAGGGGTGGGAGTTGATCTGGACCCCCCCGTACATGCCCAGTTTTCAGCCGATCGAGCTGTTCTGGCAGCACGGTAAGCAGTACGTTAGCTTCAAGTTCGCGACGGGTCGCAAGATCAAACAGGTGTGGGAGCAGATTCGGTTGGGTTGGTACGGCGATCCCAATTGGGAGGGACAACCGGGTGGTTGGCGGGCGGCCAACTGCGGCAACTTGGTCAGGCATTCGATTGGGGAGATGGGCAAGTGGATAGCCAACAATGCTGTTCTCAAAGGTAGCATCCGCAATCGTAAGACGCCTGAAGGGTACGACATAGACGATGTACCCGACAAGACGATTCTTGAGGACGACGGGGTAGAGGCCCAGATGGAGCTTGAGTTGGCTGACGAGCTCGCCGACCTCATTGATGAAAGTCAAGAAAATCGTGAGGTTTAGAGCGTCCGTAACACGAGTGAGTAAGCTTTTATTCGCAATTTGTGTGAAATGGGGAGGTGGGGGGGGCGGGGGGGGGGTAGTTTTTGTATGATTGCGAGTTCCGGAAACCACGACCGTTGCGTCCTGCTTGAATGAAAGTAAAATACCTGGAATGTTGAATATGTTTTCTCATAACTTGCCGAGAGTATGTGAGTTTCTTTTTCTTTGTTTTCAACGTGTGCGCACGGATCATGCGATCAATCCAAGCCATCATTCGCCGTTTTTTTGCCACGAATTGTCAGAGTTATCGCTTATTTTGGCACCGAACCGCATCCACGCCAGGAATGCTTTCAGGAAGTTCAGCGGAAAATTCTTATAATATTCCCCATAACTCGCCGAGAGTATGTGTTTTTTTTTGTTATTTTTGCAGCGTGAGAGCACGGACTATGCCATCAGTCCAAGGTATCATTCGCCGTTTTTTACGAAGAATTGCCAGAGTTGTGGCTTGGTTTGTCGCCGAACCGCGTCCACACCAGGAATGGTGATCAAGATTTTCAGCTGAAATTTCTTATATTTTTCCCTATATATCTCGCCGAGTGTTTGCTATTTTCTTATTATTTTTTTTGCGGCGTGAGCTCATGGATTACGTGATCAATCCAAGCTATCATTCGCCGTTTTTTACAAAGAATTGCCGACGATGTGGCTTGTTTGGCCCCGAACAGTGTCAACATCTGAAATAGTTGCACAATATTCACCGGAATTTTCCCAGATATTCTCTATCTCGGTGACAACATAGTATTTTTTATTTTTTATTTTTTGGTCGTGACCGTGAGGCCCATGCGAACAATCCAAGCTACCATTTCCCGTTATCGAAGACGAATTGGCCAAGTTACGATCCAATAAGCATTGACTCCTGTTAACAACGGATCACCGTATAATACGTACAATAATCAAAATTGTTGTATACCAGTCTCCCTAAATATTAGTAACGTTTTGTTTCAAGATTAGTATCAAAAGGTTCTGTCTATTTAGGAACATAGTGGTACTTGGTACCTGGTACCTGTATGATGATATAGGCGTCCCCAGTGGCTTGGTAGGTGGCCCGCGTGCCCATCAAGATCAATTTCGTGGGTTCAAGTCGCACCGAGTGCATGCTCGTAGGGACTTTTTCTTGCATGAAAAAAATGATTGGCGGAAAGCGCGAGAGCGTGAGTTAGCTACCACATTCGATGAGAATCGACGAGCAGTGGGAATGCAGAACCCTATGCGCGGCAAAAAAATAAAGGCACGTACCGGGGGGGAGGAGGGACGAGACCTGCGGCCACGGCTTGCCCAGAGGATGGCTGAGGGTAAAACTTCCTCGTACGAGTTTAAGCTGGAAAGTAAAAGTGATGACTGAAAAAAAAAAAAAAAGTACTTGCTGTGCGAGGGGGATACGTATATATACGGTGAGGTTCGGTTTTGAGATATATCCTACCGTGCGGTTCGGTGGGGTTTTTTTGAGACCGTGTTTGGGACGATGGCTGGTGGGGAGAACCCAGGACGAGGTCGACCGGAAAAGAAGTGGGCCCAATGCCTAGCAGACGACCTCAGGGT
The DNA here is from genome assembly GCA_031213475.1 of Nereocystis luetkeana. NCBI lineage: Eukaryota > Phaeophyceae > Laminariales > Laminariaceae > Nereocystis > Nereocystis luetkeana. The sequence goes on from JARUPZ010000019.1 coordinate 332,205, forward strand.
TTTTCAAGCCACCGAGGGGTCCACTGAAAGCTCCCCCCTGCTGAGACGTTGTTATGGCCGAGGGCGGCTAAGCGGAAAGTGGTGCCGGGGGGTCGTCGAAGCGGTGGACTGTTTCATGGCGAGGTGGCACAGGGACAAAGCACAGAAGGGCCGGCTGCGCCACGCAGCAGAGGACGCCAAGGACGGCGACAAGGGGAGGGGGGGAGGGGGGAGGGGGGCAGCTGTACTGATACAGCTGGCGATGAATGCAGAAACGAAATGATAGATCGGGTGGCTAGGTATCGGTTCGACTAACTCTCACTGACTTTTGCCAGTATTTCCCTCTCTTTCGTGTTGCTTTGTCCGCGCAGCAGATGCCCTTCCTGAGTACGCATGATTTCCGTCTATTAATAGCATGTTAAGATCACGGAGAGCGGGACACTTTGTATCCCTCGACAGGTCTGCCTATTAAGCCGGCACTCGTTGGTACTCACGTTGATGTTCGCTTAGAGATAGAAGAACAGCTTTATTCCTTTCGTGCACGACGGAGACTGAGACCACGCTCGTGCCTCTCTGGAAAACCCCTGGTTTTCCACCTAAGATACGCCTTCCAAGTACTACAAATACGATCCCAGTGCCAGAACCCAGGTAATTACCGGGCTTTCAACCTCATACAAAGCAGTATCATAACACAAGCCCACTCTGATGAGCCGTATATGCAGAATTATGGGAAATTCATGGAAACCCCGATTCCACAACTAGAACATGAGTCGAAGATGCGGCTCCTCAAAACCCACTCCCACACCTCTGAACGGCAAGGCTACGAAGCCGGCAAAGTACGTAAAAAAGAATGAAAGGGACGTAGCCTCAAGGGGCAGGAAGAAATCGTCAACGAGCTCCAGAACAACTGGGATGAACAGCTCCCTCCTGTCGAATTTGCGTACAACAATTCGGTCAGTGCCACCACGGGCTTGGCTCCCAACGAGGTACATACAGGTCGGCTGCCACGCCTCCCCCTCACGATTTTCGAGCGTGCTGGAGTCGCCGGCCACCAAAGCTTGGCCCGCGACCACCTCGCCTATTGCGACTTGGCGATGGACCGCCAGCAGCGCGCGTATGATATCGTTCGCGAACACCACGCCCTCACTGTTGCCCGTGTGAACCGCCGCAACTCCGCCCTAAGCTTGGAGCAGAATTGGAGGCCGTTGTCCGAGAGGATGCTGCGCGGGCACCCCCACAGAGGAATATACCGGTTGATGAGAACGTTAGCCGTGCCCTCAGCGGTGACCTCTGCCGCTCGCGAGCTCCGACCGGACATCCCCGAGGACGACCTCTCCGTTCACGACGCTTGGCTTGTCATGGCGGCTGACAGCTGGAAGGCCCAGCAATGCCGGGAGCACACCATGGCCCCAGGAGCAGAGAGGTCGTCAATCCTCATACGTGGCCCGTGTGTGCGAAAATCGCAAAAATCCGAAGAGGTGAAAGGCAGCCCACCAGAGACGGCACGTTCGATGCGAGGCACCAGCCCACCCAAACCGACACCGGGGGTCGGGGAAGAGCGAGTGCGAAGCCCGCAGCCCTGGATGAGGAAGATACCCCCGTCCTCTACGGGTGTGAGGCTGCTAGACCCACTGCGGTCGTGTTCCGTGGCCGGCTCTGGCGAGCGAGAGAGAAAATCAGCATTGCCGTTGGCGCACCCTCTTTGCCGATGCTTTCAAGTGCCTTGTGGTCCGAAAAGATGCGAAACTTTGTCCCCCATAGGTAGCCGCGGAGTCGCTTGATAGCCCAGACAATGCTGCCCACTTCGAGGTCCAACGGGGTCCAGTGTCTCTCGGAATCGAGAGTAGCGCGGCTGATATAAGCAATGGGCCGTACCGAGCCGTCCAGTTGTTCTTGTTCAAGCGCGGCACCAAAACCGTCGATGCAGGCGTCACAGTACACGCGAAAGGGGCGAGAGCCGTCGGCTACAGCGTCCCAGTCCGGGAAGACCAAAATTGGTGGGGCAGTGAGCTCGGCGAGGATCTGGCGAACGATAACTTCCATGGCCGGCGCAAAGACGTACTTAACCCCCTTCCGGAGGAGGGCAGTGAGAGGACGGATCCTTTTAGACAGGTCGGGCAGGAGTTTGCGATAATATCCCACGCCGCCCATCAATGCTCGGACCTGCTTGAGGTTCTTGGGCATGGGCATTTTCAACAAAGCCGAATTTTTTTCCGCATTGGGGCGTATACCCGCGGGCGAAATGGAGTGGCCCACAAAATTAGCGTCCGTGGCGCCGAGGCGAGCCTTCGAGGAGGAGAGCTTGAGGTTGTGTTTGCGCAGGCGTTCGAAAAGGGCTCGTATCGCCTTGACGTGGGCCGTCGGATCAGAGTCGAAAACGATCACATCATCGAGGTAGGCCGCCACCTGTGGCAGGCCTTTGATGACTTCGTTAATCACTTTGACGAACCAGCCGGGCGAAGCACTGCTGCCTTGGGGCATGACGAGCCACTCGTAGAGTCCCGTAGGAGTGCAAAACGCTGTGAGAGGGACGGTGTCCTTGAGCACGGTAATTTGGTGTAACGAGGACACCAAATCGAAGAGAGAAAACACCCGTCCCTTCCCCAGGGAGTCGAGGACTTGATCCACCCGAGGAATAGGCAGCTGGCTGAGGTTGCTGATCTGGTTGAGTTTCTTGTAGTTCACGGTGATCCGAACCCCTCCCGACTTCTTTGGGATGACCACCAGCGGGCTCGAGTACGGAGAGGACGAGTGCTGGATCAGACCCGCCGCTAGATACTGATCCAAGGTGGCCTCCACTTCCTTGGCCAGTATGGGGTTGATGCGGTGCGGCCTGGACGTGACTGGAGGGCTTCCTTCCGGGACCGAAATCACGAAAGGCATCAACGAGCAGGAACCAAAATTAGATTTGGACTTCGAGAATACGTCCGGAAAATCGCAGAGAACATCTCCCAGTTGTTCGATGGCCTCAGGGGTCCAGTCCGTGCCGTGAAGGTCAAAAGCTACCTCCCGCAGATGCAGCGGCAAACGTGCCCAGACGCCCAGGAACGAAACGCGCTGTTCTAGGCTCAAACGCTCAAGCAGTGCAGGCGAAGGCGAGCTCGGAGCTGCGAGGGGGGAAGTTGAAACTGGCGAGACCGGAGCCACCTCAGATAGTCCTGACGGAGGGCTGGGGGCTCGGTTGTCCTGATGCAAAACGTCCAGTGGAACGCTCAGCAGTGGGGCGTGGGCGACGCCGAGGATATCTCCAGGCTCGACGACGCCACTTGTTAAGATCACGGAGAGCGGGGCACTTTGTATCCCTCGACAGGTCTGCCTATTAAGCCGGCACTCGTTGGTACTCACGTTGATGTTCGTTTAGAGATAGAAGAGCCACTTTATTCCTTTCGTGCACGACGGAGACTGAGACCACGCTCGTGCCTCTCTGGGAAACCCTAAGATACGCCTTCCAAGTACTACAAATACGATCCCAGTGCCAAAACCCAGGTAATTACCGGGCTTTCAACCTCATACAAAGCAGTATCATAACAAGCATCCTTTCTGAAGTCCTTGCGTCGTTTGTATTCTGTTATATTTCTTCTTCTTTTTTTCATTTTAGATTTTTGTTTTTTCTGGTTTTATTGTATTTTTGCTATTTTTTTCCCGGTCTTGCTTGTGTTGTTGTGTTTTCGTACCCGGTACGCTGACATTTCACTTGCTTGGCCCTTGAATTTGTTATTTAGTTTTATTTTTGGTCGTCCTCTGTCTCAAAGCATGTGACCACAGAATCAGTATCTCTCTAGGATAGGGAATCAGGACGGACACTGGGTGTACTGATGATGCTGGGTAGAAAGGACGATTCAATGTGAAGACAACAACAACCGTACATCGCTTACTGATGTGTTTGTTATTATATCAAGTACCAGGTACCAGGTAATAACAGTACCTTGTAACACTCTCTCGAGCCGATAACGCAACTCCGTCCCCGCTGGCTTCCCAGGTCGTGTACACACCCACGATCAACGCCAATTGGCCTGCCAACAAACTGTAGTTTCCGCGGCCCACCCAGCTCTCTCCTTATGAGCTCTCGGCAACGAGACGATCACGGCGGGAACTCTCATCATCATGCCCGGCAGTAATACCTGTCTGTACAGCAGTACTGACGGAACTGCTGTACTACTTTGTACTTTGTTCACAGAACAGACATACCGTACCTGGCATTACGAATACCTCGGCCCTCGGAGTTCTACTTATTACAGAGTATTTAATTATTAATAGTGCCGTACAGCAGCAGTAGTTTGGGACCCCGAGATCACGAACAAATCAATAATGATACCTGTGGTTTTATCAGCCGTCTACGAGCAGCGTGGGCGCGCAGCAGCACTCCGGGTACGTATTCATCAGTAATACAGCAGTAGGATCATGCTGCACCCGTACCGCGACTCCTTGCATTGTACGAGTACGATACCAGACTGGTAGTAAACAAGAGGACACCAATTCGTAACATGGTTATGCTTTTTGATCACGCAGCAGTGATGAGTGGCCGTTGCTGAAAAAATAGATCGCCACTTTTTATCGTCAATTTTCCCCTCTCTCTGTGAGTGAAGCCCCCAAGATCTCGCCAACAACATATGGCGAATCGGCTGAAACAAACAATGCACGCGGTGGCCGTCTCGATTGAATCCCGACCGGAATGGGCTTTGCTGCCGCTGCTTCCATCAGCCTCGTACCACCAACACGCTGCCTCTCTACGTACCAACTTCCATAAGTTGGTTGACCGGGGTTTGCAAGCCCTTTTTTTCCTACCAGGTACCAGGTACCTGGTACCTGGTATTGTTTTTTCGCTGTACGTACCTACGAGGATGTATCGTCACTTTTACTTTTTACTCGTACTCCATTACGTACGGGTTTTTACACCCGCGATCTTCTGGACAAGCAGTGGTCGCAGGTCCCGTCCCTTCTTCCAACCGGTATAAAGCATGCCTTCATTTTTATCGCGCATGGGGTTCAGCATTCCCACTGCAGCTGCTCGTCGATTTTCATCGAATATCCGGCCACTAAAGTAACCACACGGACGAGCATCATCTCATACAGTACAACAAATACTGCTGCTGCTCTCAGTATGGCTCGACGCGACACGCAACACAACGGAGCATTATGTTCCTTCAAAATATACCTCCTCCATAGATAGCACACCTCGTCGGACCTATTTATGTATAACAAGTGTAGCACCCACCTGAAGTACGACAGTGCGATCGTCATATCCGACAGTGTCTCTACCCACGTGCAGCTGGCCATAGCGAAGCAGTCCGGCGCCCGCCCGGGCCGGCCGAAACAAGATCAAGATGTACTTGCGGGGGCAGTCTTGTTCGTTGTTGTGACGAGATGAGACGCGGAGGAAGCGAACAGAAATGACTTTAGACGCAGAAGAGGGCAGGTTCTTCCCCCACGTACATGATGATACAACCACCTCTGCTGCGAACAAGCCACACCACAACCACTCCCTACGCACCTACCAGGTGCCTGCAAAGCAATTCGGCCCACCGCCCCTGCCCCCACATCCCACACCAATCAAAAATCGAACAGGATACAGCAGTAGCAGCAGTAGCAGTAGCAGCAGCAGCAGCAGTTTTTTCGAGCTTCGTGCCCTGCGTACTGCTGTTTGCTGTACCAACCACCAGACCACGAACTATGAGTGGTGTAGGCCACTATGTCCCGTAAATAAGAACCGTTTGCAGTTCAGTATGGAGTTAAAATAGTCCTTATATTCCTGTTCAGAGTAGGGCCAGTTTTACGTTGATACGTTGGTATCTTTTCTACGCTGGTGCGTGATTGGTTGAGTTTACGACAAGCCCGCAACGAAAAAGCGAAACACATACCCGTACATGGAAAAAAAGACGAAAAGACCAAACAAAAGCGGAGGATCGAGCTGTGTGCTGCTGATGATGATACTACTACTATTTACTACCAGGTACCAGGGTACCTGGTATTATACAAGTACTTGTCGCGCCCACATCGAGGTCTCGAAGAGGCACGCCGCGGGTCCCTTGGCCACATTGTGGCGATGATCTCGGCCGCGTTTTCGTACGCGTAACCCTACGATGGCCGGAGTACTATTACGGGGGGCCATAGTTAATAGGACCTCTATGGTATACATAAAGACCTACCCTGGTATATATTTAACCAGTTTTACTAACAATATTTGGTCCTATTAACTATGGTCCCCCGTGAATAATATTAATAATGATCGCTGCCTGTGCCGTCTCGCTCTCTATTTGTAGCTCTTCTACCTCCTCCTCCTCCTTCCTGGAGAGTTCTTCACTTTCTGATATTAATATTACGGGGGACCGTAGTGTGTGTGTATGTGTGTGTTCTGCACATTAAACCGTTCTTTCTACCCGTCGACATCCAGCACAACCAGTGTCCGTGCCGATTCTTCCATCCTAGAAGAGATACAAGTTCTGTGGTCACAAAGCTACGCCACAGAGATACTACGTTGCCACGTGTGCAGTGTGAACTGCAGTGGGCAATGCAAAGCCATGTCATCATACTAGATACGACAGGCACGACATACGCAATCTATGAAATAGTGAAACGAAGAGAAACCATCAAAGAGAAAACAAAAACAAGGTAGACAAATCGAAAAAGAAAAAAAAGAAAAATGAAAGCAAAATCTAAGAGGAACAATCTGTCGTGCCCCCCCCCCCCGCAGGCGAGGTGGCCAACACTTGAAAAAGAACGAGCTGGAAAAAAGAAGAAATAACAAAAAATACCACTGCTTGTGAACAGAGTAAGACAAAGAACCAAGGAGAAAGTAACAAGGAAAAATAACAAAGGGGAAATAACAGGCAGACCAAAGCCCAAAGCACCTTCCAGGTGGCGGCAGCAGCTTGTGGTACGAGTAGTATAGCCAGGTTCTCCCTGCTAATCCGCCTGGTACCTTGCTACCCAGACTGCCGTCTCCGCCCTGCGTTCGTCAACTATGCCCAGCCCCTTGGCGTCAGACAATACGAAACGAGCAGAGCAGGTTCGTCTTCCAACCACGCCACACGGCTCCTTCATGACAGTACGGCTTATCAATCAGAAAAGGAAGAGGAAGAGAAAAAATGAAATGAAAATCACGGAGAGTCAGCGCAAGAAAGAAAAAAAAACAAAACTAAAAGAGAAGACAAGGGAAGACCACGTTCGAGCCAGCTGCACCAGTTAGTTGGTAGCACTATTAATAGTATTAATAGTATGGTCATATTCTACTTCCTAGTCGACTTGGTGCCTTGCTACCCTGTCTGCCATCTCCTTCCTACTTTCGTCTACCGCCGTTTCCCTTCTACCCCTCCTGTTCCCCCCCCTCTCCGCATTCCCTCGGTCGGGCTTTATGCCACTTCTCCTGTTGCCCCCTCCCCCCCCGTTCCTTTGGGCACCATCCACGGCGGATGCGCGGCGCTGTCTACTCATCTCAGCCTCAGCCTCGTGCCACCTCACCATGAACCGTTCGGCTGCTTCAAGGATCCCCCGGTACCACTTCCCCACCTTTTTGGCTGCAGTGGACCACAACGCGGTCTCAACTCCAAACACCAAGGGGGCAACTTCCGTTGACCCTTCGGTGGCTCGGAACTCCCTAAGGTCTTCGACTATGCATCTATGCCAAGTCTTACACTGTCCGCCTGGTCTCGGGTTCTCCCCACCAGCTATCGTCCCGAGCATTACCCGATTGGGTAATCGCTCCTTGCTTTGCCGTGCCACGCCCCCCGCAAAGAAGAGCCGCCGTTTACGAATGGTCGTTTCGATGCTCTCGCAACGTGTCATCTTGAGGGCCTTCGCGTACGAGAGGGTGGCATGGTCAGTACGAAGTCGGCGCTGGAAGCCAATGACTCGCAACAGGACTTGGTGGTGAGCCGTTCGAAGCTTGGCAAAGTGTTCCGCTCTGAGGGTCCACGTCACACACCCGTACAGCAGGGTAGTTAATAGGGCCTATTTTTACATAAAACCTATATATTTAACCATTTTTACCAACAATATTTGGTCCTATTAAAGATGACCTATGCCAATGGTACAGCGAAGTTGCAATAAAAAGTTTGAATTTCAAAGATGCTCGCCAAAACATTTCAGAACACGCTTCCTATGGGCCACCTAAAAAAAAAAAAAAGTTCCTAACTTTTGGAAAAGCCCGAAAAAAGCAAATCTGGGGCCGATGTTGGGCCAACATCGGCTTGAGAAAAACTCAAGCCGATCTTTGGTTCGAAGCGGCGAGATTCCGAGTCCTCGACAGACATCGATCAACAAAACCAACGATTGCGTCATGAATTCTGAACGGAGTGCGCTCGTTAGGGGCTCCGACCAACCCTAGGGTCACCGTCTTCACACCATGGCCGGTGTCATGTGGCGGGAGCTGACCAGGCGTGTGATAAAAAAACATTTGGCCGCTGGTTTGCACAAAACAGAAGACAAAACTTCTCCATCCGTCTCGAATGGCAAAAAATAGTATTTTTTTCAGGTTTGGGAGGATACCGTAGGACGCCGCCGGCAAGCTCTCGCCCCCTAGACCATGGATCCGCCTGATATCTTCGAGGCCGTCATCTATTATACTTGTTGGGCTTGCCAGATACCGAGTGGGTTGGCCGTGGGCTAAGTCTATGTCGAGATCGAGCGTCGATCGTCGCACGAGCTGGTTTCGATCACCGTGTTGCCAATTTGCGACCAGAAAAACACAAATTGCGCCGCCTGCAGCCGTTGGGGGAAAAAAAATAAAAAATAAACATTTTTCTCTTTTTTTCCCACAGCGGCGGTACAAGAAATTTTTCGGCTGTTTTTTTAAAGCCATATATTTGAAAAAAACTTTTGAACTTCGCGTTTCCATTGGCATGGGTCTTTTTTTTTCTTTTTTTTTTTTTCTCTCATCCCATTCATTATCTTCGCACAACTTCTTCTCTCTCTCCTTCCAACTCGTAACTCAGATCCGGGGTCACATAGCAGGCTCTTCTCCCCCCTTCCCGCTACGGTATACGTGCCTTCATTTTTATCGCGAGAAGATTTCAGCCTTTTCTTCCCTCGTCGACTCGCATCAAATTGTGCCTATACCCACGCTGCAAGGCGCTCTCAACAATTGAATCCTTTTTTATTTTTGCAAATAAAATCAAAGTCCGACCCACCTGGGGCTCGAACCCAGGACTCAAACAAGTAGAACTCGAGTTAACCACTTGAACCACCGGGGCGACCGGCGTATCTTGGTCCCCCGTATTAGTCTTTTTTTAGAACACTATTAATACTATTAATTACACATTGTAAATTGTCGGATGGCAAGCATAATAATGAGCCGGTCGCCCCGGTGGTTCAAGTGGTTAACCTCGAATTCTACTTGTTTGAGTCCTGTGGGTTCGAGCCCCACCAGGTGGGTCGGACTTTGACATTATTTGCAAAAATAAAAAAGGATTCAATTGCTGAGAGCGCCTTGCGGCGTGGGTAGGCACAATTCGATGCGAGTCGACGAGGGAAGAAAAGGCTGAAATCTTCTCGCGATAAAAATGAAGGCACGTACCGTAGCGGGAAGGGAGGAGAAGAGCCTGCTATGTGACCCCGGATCTGAGTTACGAGGTGAAAGGAGAGAGAGAAGAAGATGAACGAAGAAAATGAATGGGAGGAGAAAAAATAATAATAATAATAATAATAATAATAATAATAATAATAATAATAATAATAATAATAATAATAATAATAATAATAATAATAATAATAATAATAATAATAATAATAATAATAATAATAATAATAATAATAATAATAATAATTAGGTACACGACAAGGTTCCCCTCCGGGAATACCTGGTAATTTTTTTTTTAATTTATTTATTTATTTTTTTCTCATCTCATTTATTATCTTCGCACATCTTCTTCTTATACGTGATAATAATCACTATTTATACCTGGTATAATATATATATATATTTATGTGCCTTTGACAATGTGCACGGCGTTATTCATTCAAAATGAAAAAGCTGACTGACGTAATTCATCGAATACCACTAACTTCATCGAACCAATTCTCCTTCCCTGCGTATACTCACTTGAATATGCATCCCCACCATTTACCGAGATATTTTACCTACTACTGTGTATCTATACGCCATGCTTCCTACTCCGCATCTACATTCCACCCCCACGCCATGGGAAGTAGTCCTTCCTCCTCCTCCCTTCTCCCCCTGGCGGCCTGGCGGTCTCGCAGGGCGAGCTTATATCGGTGCACTCTGCGCGAGATTGCGACCTGGGTAGTCACCGATATGACCAGGAAAAGGTGCTCCTTACAAACCCCTTTTCTTGCTAAAGATCCCCCGTCCGTTCCTCCAACGAAGCTCGCCGCCAGCTGGTCGATGAAACCGCTACCTTCCTTCCCGAGGCGTCCAAAGCTTTCCACCGCGAGGGTGACAATTTTATGGCTGCGCTCGTCGAAGGACACTTGTCCTGCACGAGCGTAGTGATTGCGCTTCCGCGCCTCAGAAGTGGAAGCGGTTGATCCGTCTCGATCAGCGCTGCCAGCTTAGTATATCACTATTATTATATGATAATTTTATAATGCCAGTATTAGTATTATGCTCGCCATCCGACAACGTGTACGTGTTGTTCTAATAAACGATTAACAGAAATTATTATTTATTATTTGCTTGCCATTTTCGACACTGGCTGTTCTGTTGCGCAGCATGTATGTGAGCTTCAACGTTCATCACTGAAAACATTCCTGAAAGAAGAAATCCCCGGATACAAAGGAAACCGCCACGGCACTCCATGGTAACCACGGCATATTTTTTTTTTTTTTTTTTTTTTTCCTCTTCCCATTCATTATCTTCGCACATCTTCTTCTCTCTCTCCTTCCAACTCGTAACTCAGATCCGGGGTCACATAGCAGGCTCTTCTCCCCCCTTCCCGCTACGGTACGTGCCTTCATTTTTATCGCGAGAAGATTTCAGCCTTTTCTTCCCTCGTCGACTCGCATCGAATTGTGCCTACCCACGCTGCAAGGCGCTCTCAACAATTGAATCTTTTTTTATTTTTGCAAATAAAGTCAAAGTCCGACCCTCCTAGGGCTCGAACCCAGGACTCAAACAAGTAGAATTCGAGGTTAACCACTTGAACCACCGGGGCGATAGATATGCCACCGTATGTCTGTCGTGAAAAAGGACAATAATAATGTGTATCCCCCACAATGTGCTACATTGATGAGCTTTTCACAACGTTGATAACTCAAGACATTCCTGAAAGAAGAAATCCCCGGAAACAATAAAGGAAACCTCGTACTACTGCTGTATGCACAACAACAAGATCTCTACCTTCTATATTGAAATTTATATTTTATGCCATGTATATTTTTCCCTCTATAATTTATCTACGATCAGCTATAGTCTACGTTGTCTATGCTCCCTCCTATATGTACTCGTCACTTTCTCTTCTTAAATCCTTAGCCGCATCCAAGCTCCATCCCCACGCCATCGGCGTGCGTCTATATATCACCCCCCCTCCCCCTGCTCCTTCTCGACTCTCCTGACGAGACCTCTAAATAAAGCTGGTCCATGGAGTCTGAATCGCGAAACCCTCCTCGAAATGGCGACCTGTGTGTGTAGTGTGTAGAAAAATGCATAATAATAACCAATAAACAGCCGTCTACATAAAGATGATACCTGGTGGTAGTATTGAATAGTATTCGTGATAGTATGAAGGGGGTAGAAGAGCCTGCTATGCGACCCCGGATCTGAGTTACGAGTGTGGGAAGGAGAGCGAGAAGATGATGTGCGAAGATAATGAATGGGATGAGAAAAAAAAAAAAAACACGTATTAATAGTAGTACTGTAGTACGTATTATTGACTGATGGTGAGATGAGGGTTTATTTCCGGATCGCCCGTTCGTTGTGTCCCCCAGCAAAAAAAGGTCTTAAGTCCGTTGGGCTAAAAGTAAAAAAAGGTTAACCAATCACCTGCCCAATCACCTGCCCAGGTACCAGGTACCAGGTATGTATTAAGATATATCAGGTGAAGCAACCATTACTACATAGGACGGTCGTTAATGTCATGGTGCCTCATGGAGGTGTGATATGAGTGGAGTACTTGTTATGGGCTATAGATATAGATAATATTGCCTGCAGTTTCGTAGCAGAGCACGCTTCTTCTTGGTAAAGTTTTTCTTGTTGCTTACCTCATGGAGAGCTCAATTAGGGTGGCGCAGGAAGTTAGTGCGACAGAGGGGGACAGTCGAGTGCCAGACTGTCCCCTGAACCGTGCATCTTCATGCATGCACAATCTACTATTAGTAGACGTTTCCGTTACTATTATTAGCACTTACATGCTCTCATACTCGTAGTACGTATCTGTCTGTCTCCTAATGCTGATACAATCAACGGAGACGTTTCCGTTAGGAACACGTCACGTGCTCTCATACTGGTACGTATTGCACCGCTTTATAGCTACTGGTACGTGATACCATCACATTAACCCACCCTGAATAGTTGTAGATGCAGACCACACGACAATCGAAGGATGACCACACCATGTCATCCCAGAAATCGGAAAGGGGCGTCGAAGTTGCGGCTATTCGAAACACACTATATGAAGCAATAAACATACCCCACACCTCTCGTATTGAGGCTCGAACATATACCACTGTTACATACCTGGTATAGCAGTAGTACCACGTACCCTACGTATAAAAAATAAAAAAATCAGGTACGATGTGAAGCTGTGGCCAATCGCGGGGCTCCTGGCGTGTGATTTCTACTTGATTCTAAGGTTTGTACCTGATTTTGGTCATAAAGGCTGGTTTGTAGTATTTCAGCTTGAGAAGTAGTGTACTGCTTGTTTGTATGCTCTTCTGTGGTGGTACTGCCGTATGATGGGACATGCAAGGCGGGAGAAATACTGATGATGAAGTAAGCGTCCCTCTTTCGCGAATTGTACCTGGTAATTTATATTTTTTCAGAATTCGGGGAGACGAAATATTTATATGAGTGAGTATAATACGTATGTACCTGGTACTACTTTTGGGGTACGTCGTATGTACGCAGCGTATGTTTGGTATGCGTACGTATTCAGTAACAATCTTAACCTGTTTGCATAGTAAGCGGTACTAGAGGACCGCAAACACCGCTTATTGCGTCGGGCGCGTGCAGGCTTGCAGCTCGCAACCTCTTCGTGCGTCAAGCGCGTGCGGGCTTGTAGCTCGCGGCCTCTTCGTGCGTCGGGCGCGTGAAGGCTTGCAGCTCGCGACGGGCGCAGGGAAAACAACGCACAAAGCCCACCGAGGTCTGCACTTCGATCCCTACTACTGTAGGTTATATTTGATACGGGAGGGGCGCCCTGTTCTTTGTGCTTGCTATCGACGCACGCGCTCGCTATCGAGGGTGTATAACACAGATAAGACAGAGATAGTAGAGTGGGGAAGGAGGAGGGGGGAAGAGAGATACGCAGAGGGAGGTGGGGGGGGGGGATAGCCCAAAACAACAGGGAAACAAACAAAAAAGAAACTAATGGACCCAAAACGAAACGAAAAGCAAGACGACTGAGCAAAGCAAAGGAAAACGCAGAAGGCAAAAAGCGGAAAGCAAAAAAGGAAGATACAGAGACACAAAGAGAGGCAAACGGGAGAAAGGAAAGAGGAAAAAAAAGGGGAGGAAAAAAAGGGACAAACAGGGACAAAAGGGGAGGGGCTGATAGATAAGACGAAAGACAGGCATTGGTGCAGGCAAAGGTTCCCGGGTGGCACCATGGTAGTTACTTGGGTCCCAAAGAAGGGAGCGTATCGTGACGATGATGGCCAAACCCAGGCGTCAGTCTGTCCAGACCGCCCCCCCCCCCCCTTCCCCTCCTCCTCCCTCGTCCCCTTTTCGCCCCCCCCTCTTCCCTGCTCTCCTGCGCGCGTGCAATGGCGTCAACGGTTGTAGTCGCGGTTGCAGCCATCCTGTGCCGTTCTGCCGATGCCTTGTTCTCATCCTTGTGGCATTTGTACACTAAGACCTCCGCCTCTTCCTCGACCCGTCGGAACCATCTGCTGGTTTTCTGTGCTGCCTCGCGCCACCCTTCGAGCTTAATGCCAAACTCTGTGAGGTCCTCCTCAAGGTACCTCATCCAGTCCCACTCCTGTTCTCCGGGTTAGCCCTCACCCCCGACCATCTCCAAGCATCACACTCTTTGGCAGACGCTCCTCTCCCATGCGTGTCACAAAGCCCGCAAACAATAGCTTACGCCTGCGTACCGTCGTCTCGACGCTCTCGGAGTTTGTCCTGAGAAGCGCGCTGGCATAGGATAGAATGCGGTTTCTGCGCTTTCATTTTCGCTAGCCTAGGCATCGGAGAAGCGTGTTGTTCTGGACCTCCCGTAGCCTGCCGTATTCAGCCTTGCTCGGGCTCCAAGTAACGCATCCGTAGAGCAACGTTTCGAGCACCTCGTCTCTCAGCATCCGCACCTTCAGGCGTAGGCGCACACCCGGGCGGTCATAGATTCCCATATCATACCGCCCGAAGCACGCCCATGCAATTCTGCTCGTAGAATCTGCGCTGATAGCTCCGACCAAGTACACAAACTCGAGTGCTTGTTGGTGCACTTGGCCGGTTGCGGTGACCGTGAACGGCACGTTCCCCCCAACTTTTGTTTGCAGACACATTTTCTCCGTCTTGGCCTCCGAGACCGTCAGGCCGGGCGCGGCAGATGCAGCCACGATCACCGTCAGCATCCTCTCTAGGCCGTTAGGTGATCGCGATGCAATGCCCGCATCGTCAGCATACAGCATTGCCCACAATGCCTAGGCCTCTTTCTCCTTCCCCCCTGTCCGTCGGCTTGTCCGGCTCGTGCCTTCCCCCTCTTCTTTTCCTCCTTCTCCTCCTTTCGTTGGAGTTGCACCATGCTGTCCGTGATGTCTTCGTCAGCGGCGAAGCGTTCCTCCGCCACACGCAGCACCGCTGTGAAAGACACGTCGAACATCAATGGCGCGGCAAGCACCCTCGCCGAAGACCCTTCACGTCGAACATATCTGAGCCCTCGCCATCATCTGCAGTAACAGAGCACCACAATCTTCTCGTGCATCGGGCGCGTGGGGACTCGGAGCCCGCGACGGAGGTAAGCGGAACAAAACACTCACAGCTCACCAAGACCTGCGCTGCGAGCCCTAGGTTATATTTGATCCGGGAGGAGCGCCCTGCTTTTTGTATTTGCTATCGACGCTCGCGCTTGCCAGCGCCCGCGCGCTTGCTATCGAGTGTAAATATTTGAGAGGTGCTCGTACAGACTCGTGGAAGTATTTGTGCTCGTTTTGATGTGACACAGTTTCCGGAGAAGGGGGGGGTGGCACTACGCCTTGTCCATAGAATATTGCTGGCGTCTGAGACAGCACCCTCGCACGGGTAAAGCTTGTTATTGACGCACGCGCTTTTGCCATCGACGCCGCTGACCGCAGGGCAGACGCCAAGGGCAGAGCGCAGCTCGCAACTCGCCGGCACGAGGGATCCGCTGGGAGCTTGTCAAGATCAGAGCTAGCAGCTTTTCTTATTTACCAGGATACCGAGGCACCTTCTGGCTTTAGTGTATGGCAGCCGCCGATTTTTGCGACTGCCTTGTTCTTATGTTCCTGAGTTTCTTGTCTGGAAATAATGTTTTTGGGGATGGCTGAGTTTCTTACGGCACGCTTTCTTATTCCATTCCACTGGACCAGGGGGGAAAGTAGTAGGTTTGGTAGAGAGGGAGCAGAGGTCAAGCAGAGTTGAGGTCAATAGACAGGAACGCATAGAAAGCAACTACTTTTCCGAGGAAAAAAGGGCGGCACGATAAGCAAGCACGCAAAGGAACCAAAGAGAACGCAGAGAAAGCAAATATCGTAGAAGCGACTATTATTTTGTCGTAGACTCGCTGAGCGCGAAGCTGGTGCTTGCTTACATATAAATCAAGCGAAATAAAGACGAAGACAAACGTAAGCGAGTCTATGTTGCTATTCATGTTACTGCTGCTGTCGCGTTGTCAAAAACTAATAAAATCAGAACGTCAGCTCAACCTCCGACTTCACAAGCTATTACCAGGTACGAACAAAAACCAAGCATGGCTTTTTTTGTTGGGGGTATCTTCGTGATGCAATCCAAAGCTTTCACCACATACGTACATACCTGTCCTCATCATACGGAATTTTATCAAGCGGTTCTCGACGTTGGGACCCAGTGAGGGGTCTCTGCCCCCGTGTGGTTGTATGAGGGCAAAACAGACGCCAAACACTCCAAATTAGTTACTCTTTGGCTCATTCTTATCGGAGAGCTTTTTTTCCATAATTTCCAAAGTTCGGAAACATTTGTAGATATGTATCAATATGCGGAGGCGTTCTGCCACTATTCGTGAAATTCTCCAGAGGCAAAAAAAACAAGCTCGTTAAATTTCACACTTTTGGAAAAAAAAAAAGCAGGAAAAATTGGAAGAATGAAAAATTGCGCGAAAAAAATGTCGAAAAGCTGGACAAAAAGCTCTCCGGTAAGAAGGAATGACCCTTAAGCCGTTTTGGAACCTCGAGATAGCTGTAACTAAAAACATGTAAGCTTGGTCTGATTAACCATCTGTGAAGTGCGAGCGCGCAAGCAGCCGCATGAGTAGGGTCATACTGCGCCCGGGTCATATGATTGGACTCTCCGAGCATGATAAATAGTCTAGACGCCAAATCCATCCCACTTCACTGCTGCTGCTGCAGCTGCCGCGATTGGGGAGGTGTAACAAAACGCATCATTTCTCTTCTGATATATATAGCAGCTACATACAGTACAGTATGCTTGACAACGGGTCAGTCACTAGATCTGAACTCTCGAACGTCAAAGCCAGCAATTCTTCCGAAACCGTCGACGATTTGTCTGATGCACAACAACGTGATGGGGCACGTAAGCTTCCTCGCTATATATTGCACCCTCTCATACGTGACACCCAAAAATGCTTAATGGCATGGCATGAGTCTACGAGAAGAACTAGACGGAGACGCCACGAACGTGCGTGTCATGCAGGGTTTTTCTACCAACCGTCTTTTTTTCAATCACAACGAACCACAACCAGCAAACTGCAGGCGGCATGGAACGCTCTATGTATGGGTTGTCCTTGGCGCCTTTAGCTGCCATGCCGGGAAGTGCTTTTCGGAAAGCATCGGCGATGCCGACGTCAACGAGCCCGTACATATTCAAGAAACAAGGCAACTCTTGCCATTTTTATTACAATAATAATCGCGTTTTTCTGGAGGTACGTATTACCTACTGCGTTTCATTAATAGGGATAAAATATTGATCGATCCCCCAGTCCAGGGTAATCCAATCCTTATACCACTCTCCCCCCCTCTGAACGGCGAGATATTTGGGGCGTCGGTGCCGTATACGGCCGTACGCTGACCTCCCCGCTTCGGTTCAACACCTGGGGAACCAGGGAGATACGTGTGTTCAGGGACGCAGGGCTTCTACTAAAGAAACGTTCCAAGTGAGTGTCGAACCCGTGTCCTCGACGACGTCAAAAAAGGAAAAGGTGAAGGTATTACTTACTGAGCAATGGGGGCAAATGATCGACCGATCACCCAGCCCAGGGTAATCCTTACTACGGTTTGGCCATCCGACATTGTTTAGCATGAGCTTCAACGCTGATCACTCAGAAACATTCCCCGAAGGAACACCAAGGGAAACCGAAACCCAGGAAACACTTGAATAAAACGTAATACGCATAGATTTCGTACCTTTAATCAAGAAGCACATCAACGGCCGCCCACGTAAAGCCAGCTGCAAATGCTGAAGAAAAGTTTTTTTACTGGATCAATGGTACGCTCTATAATCTCAACCAGCTACGCAACAGAAAAAAACGACGATGGGAAGTTATTCCGAATACTCGGAACGCCTGGTTTCTAGTGCCGCCATGCTATTGGGCGATAAATGGTCGATACATCCCACATGCAGACGCCAACGCTCTCGGCGCAACAGCTATGACAACGACACACTCTACCCACGGGGTGGGGGCATGGCAAACGAAAATCTGAAGCACAGCAGTGGCAACGACGGACAAGGTATCGACACAAACCCGCCAGGGGCATCAAGCGTCTCGATGCTACTGTAATCAATCCACGCGATCTTTCGGTAAAACGCACGCGTGGGGGGTTGAAAATAGAAGCTGAGAGCACAAAAACGTCCACCACCACCGTACTCAAAACGAAACTATACAAATGTAAAATATTTAGTACTGCGTACTGCTATATGTTTGTGCAAAGGCCCCGGCCCCCGATGGACACATCATCAAAGCTGCAATATCCATAGTATGTACGAATGTCTACGTAGTTCAAGACATTGACTTATTATCATACCCGAGAAAAACGATGTCGCGAATAAATACGTCTTCCGCACACAAGTTGTCCCCTGCGGCACGAGTCCCCGCCAGCGTAAAAAAACGAACATTGACCGCAACCTCACAGCGCAAGACACACAGACCAAGGACAACCCTCGACAGACCAGACATCAGCGCGCAGAGCGGCATATCACACATCCCTGTGCCCCCCCTCCCGCCCCCCGCCCCCCCCCGCCCGATGCTAAAAATAAAAAAATAAAAAAATAGTTTCACATCATCCTCACGCCTCTTC
The DNA here is from genome assembly GCA_031213475.1 of Nereocystis luetkeana. Lineage (NCBI taxonomy): Eukaryota > Phaeophyceae > Laminariales > Laminariaceae > Nereocystis > Nereocystis luetkeana. Next base: position 350,760 of record JARUPZ010000019.1, read on the forward strand.
CGGGTAAAACACGTCTTGCCAAAGACTGTCGTAAGGCTTCCTCTTCTCCAGAAACACCTGTACGCAGGTCTCCCCTAGGCTCCTGGGCCCCTGGCGCACGTCGTCGCCTTTCGTGGCCGCGGTCGAACCTGGCGTGTCCAGCGACAGGTCCGTCATGAGCCAATAGCTGCCGTCGAGCCCCACCTTTCCTTGAAAGCGCCCCTCCGTCACCACACCCGCCCCTGTCACCTCGACGCGCATACGGTCTGGGTGGATCTCGCAGGTAACGTCCTTCGCGCGGGTGCCCTTGAGTTTTAGGGGAGAGAGGAGACGGAAGAGCCAGTGAAAAAAACGAGGCAAGGGAGGCTCAGCGCGGGGTCAGACGGAGTCGTAGGACATGTACACCCGCACCGACAAGGCCCAACACGAAAACCAATACTATGCTACCGGTATTTCCTGTAGAGCCCCCAACTACGGTAGGATCCTTCGCACTTCAGAGCCTGAGGAATGATCACCGACGAGGGCTCCTCATCCACGCTTAAGCTGGGGAGCTTGCCATTATTACGGGGGACCATAATAAATACGGCCTACGGTATACACGAAAACCTATACATGCCCCTGTTTTTACGAACAGCGTTTTTGGTCCTATTTACTATGATCCCCCGTAATTTATACGGAGCCGGCACGTGTAAGGTAAACATAGGTATCGCCCGTCATCGTGAAACACCTACAGCAACCCATGCGGTGATTGTGGGTCGGGGTTACGCCGTACAGTTGTGTGCTTCACGGCTGGTTCTTGAGTGAGCTATAGACTCGCTTGAGGTGAGGAAGAACCGCAGCAAATGTAGGTGCTTCCCGTGCCGTGGCACGCGTCACTATTGTAACAAACACCTGCTGTGACCAATCCCACCCACCATACGAGGGGCTGCACTTTGTTTGGTTCGTTTTTTTTTTTCCTGACCGGTTGAGTCCCCTAGAGCGAGCAACTACCGGGTAACAACGACACTTTTCACTATCCAAATCGTGGCGGTATTTTGTTTTCAGGACTATAGTAGCGCATAGATCTGCTGGTCGGGGTTGCGCGGACAAGGTTCTTCGAAGTTATGGTTGGCGCGAGAGATTTTGAACTCCGTGTGTGCGGAGCTCCCAGAAAAATACCGCACCACTCCTACCTTGAGATTGCTCTGGTACCCGGTACAACGTACCACAGGTGGCTAAATACTTCGAAGTGCACAACTATTAATAGTCCAATGGTTGATACAGTCTTGAAGATTGGACGGGGGCAAAAGCGGCCCAGACTTGAAAGAATTTCGGCCTCGCTACTGCTTCACCACTACTATCCACGCCGACCTTGGGAACAGGAATGTAGAGGTCGAGGTAGCTGATCTTCTCGATGTAACCGAAGTCGCGCGTGTAACCCTGCACCTTCTGCTTGGCCATGATTTTACGCGCCTCGTCGCTGTTGACGTCGTACACTTTCTTATTCCGGTGATCTCTGTCTTCCGGCGTCGTCTTCTCTTTCATCTCCACCTCTGCTTGCACCCGTTGGTCGATTCCTGTCATCAGGCCCAGGGCACAACCGTGGCAGCGAGCGCGTGTATTCATCAGCGTGGCAAGCAGGGGGGGCGGTGTTGAGGCGCGGGCGCCACAAGACGAGATCTTACAGCCTATACCAAGTACCCATACATGCAAACTACAGTAGTGCACCCTCCGCATCGACCCCACGGCAGTGCGCGCGCAACTACCGGCACGCAGAGGGGAAGACACCGGTGGCTGCTCTTTTTGCGCGGTAGTCCCATGGACACAGCGGGAAAGCTCCCGCATGTGGCTTGCAAAAACACCCAGTCAGCGATTGTGGCCTGCGTACGGATAGCGCGGAGGGCGCATCGAGTCATTTTCATGAAAATGGCAGTGTTGGCCGAGCAGAGGGCTTGACGCAAAAAAGGGCATAAGTCAAAAGGTCGGACGGGGCGGAGTGCCAGGTGGAGCAAATCGAAGTGAACGCACCCAGGCTTGAACTGCGCTGGACATAGGTATGTAATTTAGATATACATATGTCTGAACAAATAGTATTGCGGCGACGGCGGCGGTGGTTGTTTGCGCATCCTAGTATCATTGATAGTACCTGGAGGGGCCAAAGGAGCGGCTTGATGCCCATCTCATTTGTGCGCGAAGCGCGTAGGCAGACGTTCCAACACAAAACTTCTAGATACGCAGGTAACAAACACTCCCCATTTTCGGTTTGAAGGACTGCACCGTACGAGCATAGTCACCGTCTTCTTCGACGGCACAATTCTTAACCCCCCTCCCCTTTCCCCCTCTCCCTCTTCTTACACTCTACAAAAACCCCACGCGAAATCCGCTCAACCACAACCCTCCCACCAAACCCTACCTGCTTCTTCCCTCATGGGGCTGGTGCCGTCTGCCAGCTCCTCCTTCCACCGCGCCCTCAGCTCGTCGTCGGTCTCGACCTTGCCCGGAACCGCGTTGTACGTGAGGGCCATATCCACCCAGTCCACGAGCTCGAGCCGGGTTTCCACCGTGGCATTCTGGGGGATTTTCGGCGGCGCCCCCGCAGCGCCGAACGCGTACTGCGGTCCGCAGATTAGGGTGGCGGCCTCCCCCTTGCGCATCGTGGACACGGCCTTGTCCCAACCGTGCGTCGCCTCGCTCGGCCACCGACCCTGGGGAGTTGCAAGGGGGAAGAACAAGGTGTGTTCGGCGAGGGGTCGCGGCGCACACGCGCAATGATTACAGGAGGCACGAAAGAAAGTAGGGGAATTTCCTTGGTAGGCAGGGAGAGTGGTAGGGCCGGCCGGCGGCAGAGGTGACGAATTGAGGCGACCAAGTCGACGATGAGAAAATCGTGTTATTTATAGCGCAAATGGACGATTTCCGCGCAAGAAAACGTCGTACAGAGTCAGGCTGATATTTCGGACGACCTATTAATTTATATCAAGAGATAACTTTTTCCATGCAACAAAATATATATATATATATAAAAAAAATGTGACCCATGAGAAAACTGCTGGCACCTATCACCGTTATCTATACTCGTGGGTACAGATTGCCGTCGTGGGGTCGACTGTCGACTACGACAAGGTAAGGCGCGAGGCGTACACCTACGAGAAATAGCAAAGTAGGACGGAAGGATTATCATATCCTCGTGGAGTCGATCCACGCAAATGTGTTTCGATCTCGTGAAGAGAGCGCAGCTCAACAGAGGACGCTGTTCCCCTAAGGATTCAAGAGTCACATCGTATACATCCATTCATAGCAGCACGTAAGTAGATCGTGAACATTTCAGCGAAGCGACCTCTTCCGCACGAGCTAGGTGGGCCCAAAACGTCTCAACCAAAAGAGAGGAGCGAACACATGACAGCAATGGGCAGGAAAGGCCACCGGGCCATGCGAACAAGGACAGCCTACTCCCACCGAACGACAACTGCAATTCTGCAGCCCGCTAGCCTCCGGCGAAGAGCAAGCTTGCGAGGGGGCGCGATTCTCACCAGAAAGAACTCGAACGGCTTGCTTCGCTCATCGCCGCTGGAGCCGATCTCTTCGCCGCCGAGCAAAAACATCTTATAGTGCACCTTGACCTATCAATGCAGTGTATCAGCCAAGTATGCGTCGATGGCAACAACGGGCAGCGGTTGCAGCAGTGGACGACGAGGAAAGCGAGGGTTGGCGAACAGACACAGCGATGCGATCCACCGGCCCGCCATATATGTATCGATATTTCTCTGCTTGGAAGAACAAAAAAGCAGCGAACGTACACAGAGGCGGATGTGACGATCGACCCTCGATCCATGAAGCGCAGTTTTAGGATCGTCGGCAGTCGTGATCGTCAGGTCCTGATGAGAAACTATCTGTTTCATCCACACACAATACGTCGAGAACAGCAAGGAAAACAACGTCCAGACCTCTGCTTCCCGCAGGCGTGATGGTTTCACGTACCAATCGCTATAAGGCGGTGCAATACGTACCAGTGTGGGATCTAGTGACGTGACGGAAACGTCTCCGTGCATCTTATCAGCATGAAGAGATACGCAGATACGTACTCCGAGTATGATACCACGTGACGTGTTCGTAACGGAAACGTCTGGCAGATGGTACCATGCCTGAAGATGCATGGTTCAGGGGGCAGCCCGGCACTGCGGCTGCCCCCCCCTGTCGCACTCTGATCTCGCACTCTTATCATCGAGCTCCCGTGGAATAACCAACAAGAAGAACTCTATCAGGAAGAAGCGTGTCCTCGCCGGCATCGACGTACCTGCGTCCTCCTCCATAATGCACTTCTTTACACAGGGGTGTCTATTCCAGGAACATGAAGTACGTATGATACGTACTCGTAGCAGACCAAAGAGCTGAACGTACCGACAGTGCGACTCACGTGCCGTTCTCTCGCTTAGAAAACTTACGGTACGAAGTGCTGCTATCTCTACATATCATACTGCCCTGTGGGTATGAAACATCAACATAATCAAAATAATTGTTTCATTTTACATACGGGATATAGGCTACGTCCTACTGGAGCGGCTCTGTTAGAAATATAACACGCACGAGTACCCAGTGCTAGTTGGTGCTACTCAGTCAAAGGTCGGGCAAGTTGCTGACCACACAGGGGGCGTGTTAGAATAGGCACCCAGTGTTCTGTATATCGAAGGTCAATAGCATTGGCTGTCTCAGTGTCTCGATGCTGTTGCAGTATCCATTCGACGTATAGATCGAGCGGCGCCGATTGTATCGTATTGTATATTGTGTGTATGTTTGGCGTTACATTTCGGGTGGAATGCGAATCTGGGCTTCAGATGTCTCTGTTCGATCGTCGATCGTCAAATTGTTTCCAATGCTGTTCGAACTCGAGCTTCGGATTTGTATGTTTCGATCCCAAAAAAGAAGACACTGCTTATACAGTCCGAATGCGCAAAACCGGTCCGGATTATTTTCGATGCGAGGATCCGATGGGCAAGCCGTCAGATTTTGGACCAGAATCCGACGACTTGGCCCATCAGATCTTCAAATCGAGGAACGGAGTGATCTCTAAATTCAACATGTTATCCACGCAAGCAAAATTGCAGCAGAACGATCGGTGAGTTAGATGATGACACAGCTGTATAGCGACGTTGCTTCGCGCCCGACGCGCAGTTCGCGGTCGGCGCATCTCTCCGTGGCCGGCCGGCGCGGGTTCGGGCCTAAAGACCAAGAGAAGCGAACTCGGCGAATACCTCTCCGTGGATACGTACTCGCAGACTACTGAAGCAGCAACAGTTAGTCAGCGTGCCGGACTCGGATGCGTCATTGTGTCAAAATACAAAATTCCAAGACAGGTTGGCTCGAGCGCACTCGGCATGTCTCTTCGCCGCCAGACCAGAGGCAGTGAGCGTGGGCTCGGACGCTTGGGTCCTACGCCTAGCGCAGCGCACTCGGCGCGTCTCTTCGCGGCGCCAGACCACAGCAACAGCAGTTGGTCTCGGCCTTTGCTCGAATCTCTGCATGCACAGTAAATCCGATTATTTTGCACAGCAGGAAGACTACCGTTTCAATTTGCGAACTTTCACAGCTGAAAATGCGATCGCGTTGAAATCTGAAGCTCAAAATCTGAGATGCATAGGAAACGGCCTCACTCTATCTCGATTTTATCTCGCCGTCCTGGTCGGGTTCATGTTCATGTGTTGGCCGGAGAGCGCCTGCAAAAGCTATCCACTGGTACACGTACATATTAACGTAAGCCTGATCAGCCATACAGCCGGCGGATGCAAGCGCCATTTCGGATCAGCCTTTCACGAAGCAGCTCTCCGTTGCACCTCTATCGATCTACATCAATCCATGGTACAGCAGTAGCCTTACATGCATACTCAAGTACAGAACCAACTCCAACACACAAAATTCACCGTGCGTGTACTTGTGCACCTTGGAGCCTTTGGCTGGATTTCCGTCGCTCTCGTCGCCGAGCTTGTCCACGCGCTTGAGGCAAGTGTTGCGTCCGCCCGAGAGGTCGACAAACTTGCCCGTGTTGACGGCGTCTGACAAGGTTTTGATGCCAGGAGAAGCAGCAGCAGCTGCGGCAGCAGCACGCGTCGTTCTGGTTCTTACAGCCGCCGCCGCCGCCGCGTTCGCCGCGGTGGGCGTTTTGGAGGCCTTGGCCTTCTTCTTGGCCTCGCCGCTTGCCTCCGCCTTCTTGGCCTTGGCCAACAATCGCAGACGATATGATCTGCAAGATGGTCGTCCGTCGCTGGCTGCTGCGCCGTTGCGGCTGAAACCATTCGCCGGTTGTCGTTCGTCATTGCTGATCAGGATCGAGCGATATCGACGGTTTGTTTGCCTGAACACGATGATTGATTGGGGGCTGTGTGAGCGTGAATGTTACAGCAGGTGAGCCAGCTAACGCACGAGAGTTGACCGGGGGTACAGCCGTGAGCCATTTCACCGCCACATGTTTTGAGGTCTGAGCTTTGAGCATCGGCACCTCGGGTACCTTTAGAAGCTCAAGTCAATCTTCGAGGAACCGAGTGTAGCGTTGCAGACTTGTCACGGCCATCACCCTGAGTAGGTGCAGTAAATAGGGTAGAAATAAGTCTCACCCTCGTGCTAGCCGATCGGCTGTCGCCGCAGTGGACGCCCATTGCCCGCTGAGCGAAATCGTAGGTCGTCGCAAGGGGCCAGTAGGCGACACGTAAACAAAGGCAGGGCAACACCGCCACACAAAGGGAGATACAACCAGCAGACCACTGATCACCGCCAACGGTAACAGCTCAGTCTTCATTGCCGCTGTTAGTTATCCTGATCGCAGCCTCTATGGCGTGCTTTTCCAGACGCGTGCGACGTCATGCTACTTTTAAAACCAAAACTGCGGCGCAAAAGCGGAGTTCATGGTCTATTATGTTGCATTCTTTCTATGGGAATATATACGTTTGATCCCCGGTAAATAGCACCGCACACACGACAAGCAGCAACAGGTACAGCCGTTGCACCTCTTTGTTGGGGGCCCTGCGAGTGCTGTCTTTTTTGGCCGTTGCCTGTGCAATAGCTGCACGGCTTTGTTTGCTCTGTGGAGGAGGGGGGTTTCCCTATGTCCACCCCAGGCGCTCGGATGGGCCTGTTCGGCCGAATACGCTCCAGGTTGAGACGGCGTTGCGTGCGATATGGGCAAGACAGTCGAAAGAAGCCAGGGAGAACATTCGGAGTGCGCTCGGGCAGGCGAGGCTACAACCGACTAAAGCTCGTCATCGCCATCACCGTGGCTGCCAGCGTCGGGATAGGCTCGCTCAGTGAGTAGTTTCTGCTCCGCAAGAACCTTTTGACGTCTACAGCAGCAGCAGAAGCAGATAGTCATTGTTGCAGCTGCATTGTTGTACTTGATCATACCTGGTACCTGGTACCTACCTCATAGTTTGACATAACAGCAGTCAGTCATTAATAGCACGACTAACCCATACAGAACCCACTGTGCAGTTGTTGTTGTTGTTGTTGTTGTCTTCACATTAAATCGCCCTGTCTACCCAGCTTCATCAGTACACCCAGTGTCCGTCCTGATTCCTATCCTCAGTCCTAGAGAGATACTGATTCTGTTGTCGCAGACTATGAGACAGAGGAAGACCAAAAAATAAAAATAAATCGCAAATTCAAGTGTCAGCAAGTGAAATGTCAGCGTACCGGGTACGAGAACACAACACAAGCAAGACCGGAAAAATATGAGCAAAAAGATAATGAAACGAAAAAACAAAAAATCTGAGATGGAAAAAAAAAAAAAAAAAACATAATACAAATAATCACTACGCACGTACATGCGTAGAAAAATATCAAACGAAAAATAAACGAAAAAACGAACGAACCTCATTGGGTAGAATTCAGGCCGCGTGCAACCAAAGGACCGTGGCTGCGTGAAGGGACACACGCGATGAAAACCAAAAAAGTGAGCCCAACCCTGACCTCAGGTAACTCCGTCCCACATTATTAATAGTGTGACGGGGGTATGTGGGTTATGAAAAGGAGGAGGAGGTTGGGTGTTAACAGATTGGCATCGAACGCAGTACATGGGTTGAGGACCAACGCCCCAACGGGTAGGGTGGACCGTAACTGGTCCGAGTCCGGCGGGAAGGCCTCATAGCCTTGGTTTTTGTTGGTGGGTGAGCAAACGCAAGTCCCACACTACCCGGGAGAGATGACTCTCCCGGGTGGCTATCTCCACCGCACCTGCTCCTCTCGGGGGTCAGGTCGGGTCAACGTGCCCAACTGGGCTAAATTGACACACGACACGAACGTGGAAGTGTGGTGAGCTTAAGCTTTATTTTTACCAATCCGTCGGAGGATAAAAAAAAAAAAAAAAAAAAAGGTTGTTGGTCGTGAGTTCGAATCTCACGACCACCATGAAATCGCTTTTTAAAGAAAAGTGAATTCCCTCATATTAATAGCAAGAATCTAAAAAAATATACTTCTGGACCCCCAAAATTGGAACCGCGTGTTGGTGGCACGTCGACCCGTATATCCGGTCCGTTCCAAGGGGGGAACAGGCGGTTTGGTTTAACTTTTGTACCAGTAGCCCAACGGACGAAGGCCTTCACAAGGGCCGGAAGCAGTGTCTATCTAGACTACGCTACGTGCGGAATTATTCACTGAGGCCGTTACCTATGGGGTTCGATTTTTGAGCTTCAGATTTTGACCCGATCGCATTTTCTGATGTGGACTTGGCAAATCGAAACAGTCTTCCTACTCGTATGCGGAAAAAACAGATTTATTGTGTGTGTACGAGATTCGAGCAAACGCCGAGACCAACTTCTGTTTTTGTGGTTTGGATCCCCGAAGAGACGCGGTGGGTGCGCTGCCTTGCGCGCAGGACCCAAGCGTCCGAGCCAAGGCCGACTGCCTCTGACCTGCGGCGAAAAGGCGTGGCGAGTGCGCTAGAGACGACCTGTCTTGGTGTTTGGGGTTTATTTTTGTGACTGAACTGCGCTGCTGTACAGCAGCAGTGTAGTTACTAGTGCTCGTACGTATCCACGGAGAGGTGCGTGCCGAGTGCGCTTCTCTTGGTCTCTAGGACCGAGCCCGCGCCAGGCGACTGTAGTTTGACCACGGAGGGACGCGCCGACCGCCGCCAGAGCGTCGGGCGCGAAGCAACGTCGCTATACAGCTGCGTCACCCTCCAACTCATCGATCGTTCTGCTGCTGTTTGCTGTCGTGGATAACATCTTGAATTTAGAGAGCATGCCATTTTTCGATTTGAAAATCTGATGACCCCGGTCGTCGAATTTTGGGCCAAAATCCGACGACTTGGGTCATCGGATTATCAAATCGAAAAAATCCGATCGGATTTCCCATATTTGGACTGCACAAGCAGGGTCGTTCGTTTTTGAGATCGAAAAATACAAATCTGAAGCTCTAAATCGAACCGCATAGGAAACAGCCTGACTGACTGTAATGCCGTTGCTGTACTCGTACCAGCACCTACTGCTACTATTTCGGGCGAACATACTACTACTGATGTAGATGTAGTTGTTGTTTGTTGTTGTTCTCACATTAAATCTCTGACGAAGGAGACCGTGGTCACACAAAGGTGCTGGAGCCCTAGGAAGATCCGAAAAACGAAAAAAAACGAAAATTCGGCTGCCTCAAAATACACGAGACGAAAAAAGCGCACGCAAGATAAAACCAATGTGCAAAACTGAACTAACATGGCCGCGGGTATATCCTCTCAACTATAACATAGATAGAAGAGTACCCCCGTTCCCACCACTAACCAACTCGTGGCTGCTGACTACAGCGGATGCTGTCTGAAGTGCTGCCTGCACCCTACGAAACGCACGGTAGTCGTGAAAACGAAAGAGGAACACACCTACCTGCCTGCTATCTGGAGTGTTGTCAGAGTGAAGACTCGCGGGTATGCAGTGAAAAAAGGAGCAATCGAACCTTACTACCTCACGAATATCAACCATCGCCATCTCTTCCTGGACTGTCTGACGCAATAAAGTTGCAGCACAGTTATGATACCACGTCCCTGATAATTGCGTAGGTGATTCCCCATGAAGGGTATACCACTCGTTAAACTACAAAGACCAGTGACGACGTTTATAACGAGTACCGGTAGATACTATTCTGCCTCGTGAAAAACAATACCAGGAAAAAAACAAACTATGACTGCTTCTCTCGTGATGATAGTGTGCGCGCAGATCATGGGTCTCCATGCACCGTCTTCCTGCCGCTCTTCATGGCCGCATCATCGCCTTGGCCCAATCCACCCGCTCCTTTGCGCGTGCACTCGTTGCCATTCCCTTCCAGTCGTTTCCCTTTCTCCGTCATCCTGAAAAACAAAATGCTCCTCGCACTTGCGGTTCTGATCTGGAAAATAAAAATTCTCGCGCAGGGGGAGGTCAATCCGTCTCTTCCCCGCACGTCGACGCTCAGTCTCCCTCCTCCCTCGTCGTCGAATCCAGCCTCCTACCGGCGCAATTGACTGTGCCGTAGTGTGGCCTGTGGTGGCGCCTGCCTCCGCGCACGGACACCCCGATTGAGCATTGCTGCTCTGCCGCAGCTGCCTAAAAAAGACGCGCGAATCGTAGGTCTCCGTGTCTGACGCACCACGTACGACCCAACTCTACTGCCGCCTGAGCCTCGCGGCCTCAGGCAGCAGCAAGAAGGTATCACTCCTTGAGGGTGAGTCCGGCCTTACACCCGCCAGAAAGACCTACCCCACTCGCTATTAGCCTGATAGGGCATGCCTCGCAGCATTCCTTGCCGAGGCAGCGAGGGGAACGGAAGATAGTATTCATACCCCACGACAGACCCAAAAAGCGTATATTCCCCGTATGTCTATACACCAAATTTGGTTCCGATTACTAAATATTGTATCTTCCTCCGTGTTCGTACGTGACACTCCTCCGCCTCTGCCCACGAAACGCCGATGTGCCACGTCGGTGCCCGTTCAGCATCGATCGATTCCTACCCAACCCTCCCGCCTCCACCCCTCCCCCCCGCGAACGTATGCTCGCATTATGTGTCATGGCGGCTTATTTCTTACGAGGTACCCGGCACCATCGTGGACGGAACTGTAAGGATCTTTTAGACATGAATATGACTACTGTAGGCAACGGTCCTTACATTTCCGTCCAATGTGGCACCAGTCGGGTCTTAGCAGATACCACGCAGAACGGAAATGTTGGGAACGTGTAGGCTTTAATGTGCGTAGTAAACGGACCATACGTTTCCGGACAAGAGAGGTTCCGGCGTGTCTTACAGTAGGTACTCGTACCAGAATGTCTTACACTTGTACGGAAATATGATGAACGGTTTAATTATGAAGTCAGTGTCAAAAGGGGTCTATATTTCCGGTCAGAGTGGTATGTCCTGCTGCAGTCTTCCCTGGTTCTGCTTCGTCACCCCCCCCCCCCCTTCCGCCCTTACGAGTATTATGTATGGGTTGGGTTGGCATTGGTTGGCAACGACACTGTAAAACATGCCGCTCGTTACTTGACCTTTGTAGACAACCAGGGTACTTTTTCTTTTTTTGGCGTTCGGTCACAGCTGGTTGTCAAGTTAGATCTTTTGGGCGAGGTGATCAACCTTTACTCCGCGCAAGTGGGAATGCTCGTATCACGTAGTGCTCATGGTAAGATACCCAAGAGGCAGTTACATAGTTCTCCCACTGCTGTCTCTGGAAGTGACTACACCGGAAATTGAATCAACTCATTGCAGCTGTTATCCATATGCAAGTCCGCCTCACGAGCGGTCCTTAGTAAGATGCAGCTCACCCTTCATGCGACTCGCCGGAGACCTCACGGCGCTTCACGCTTGGTGCAAGCAATGTCTCCCTGGCGGGTGAAAACCCGTCATGCTCCGTCCCGGCATTGTAGGGATGCGAGGGTCTATGGTCATACGACTACGGCCATGCATGAGATCGAGTACATCTCTCCTATCGAGTACTCCCCCCCCCCCCCCCCCCCTCCCCACCTACGACTACGGCTTTGTATAACATGAATACCCCCCCCCTCTCCCCTGGTGTGTCGAAAACCGATTGAACGATCGACCAACAAATGAATGAACAGTTTTAGCAGCCCGGTCACGACAAGAAGACCGCGATATGGACGAGTTCATCAAGGAATTCCAGGGAATGTACGAAAAGGAAGGGAGGTCGGGCGTGGGGGGGGCTGCCCCCGATGCCGGTGGCGACGGGGAGAGAGTCGTGCGCTATGACCCCAAAGCTAGGGCGTTTGTCGGTAAGCAATTTTTTTTTTTTCTTCTTTTAACGTTGGTTTTTTTTAACGTTTTTTTTTTCTCGTTTTTTTCGGGGGACGGGGAGAGGGGGGGTTCGGTTTTCCTGGGGGGGTTTTTCAGTTGTATATCTGGTACTTTTTGCTCTACCTGGTATTTTACGGGGGACCATAGTTAATAGGACCAAATATTGTTGGTAAAAATGGTTAGATATATACGAGTAGTTTTTTATTTATGCTATAGGCCCTATTAACTATGGTCCCCCGTAATAGTTTACAGAGAGTAGGAGTAGTAGGGCTGGGTGGGATCGTCGCGCCTCCTCTTCTGCGAGAACCGAACGCATCGAAGAAGCAGCAGGGGGGTAAAAAACACGATGGCAACGACTGACCCCGGAAACACAACGCCTCACGAACATGGTGAAAAAATGAACGACCCGGGAAAGCACGGTAAAACGGCCCACGAACCCGGCTCAGTACGTAGCACACGCAAGAAATCTAGTTACTATACATACAATAGACATCTGACAACATGCAAAGAACAAAAAAACGATATGCAAGGGGCCTCAAACTTCTGCGCGCCGTTTCAACCCGCTATTGGACTGTGTAAGGGGACAGGTACCAAATCTGATGAGGGGCGTTGGTTTGTAAATTGGGGGCCTGATCCCGAACGCACCAGGGTCCCTCGAGTGGGTTCACCCGTCGTATCCTAAAAGGATTGCATACCTCGGGCAGACCGTCGATTTCCACGTTATGATCTACCGTAGATCATTCAGGGCGGATGTATTCCTCGTCTCTTGTGTTGCCGCGGGGGAGGCGTAAAATCTGCATGGTTTAGGGCAGGTTTCCTGGGTTGGATCTGTACTGTACAGATCCTTCATGACATCTAGTAACCGTAGGCTAGGATCTAGATGCCTTATCTGATCTGTTTGTAGATTATCTATCTGTAGATGATCTAGATGATCTATCTGCCCGACGCGTAAACGACTATTGGTAGACGACATAGATGTAGATTATCTAGATGATCTAGGTCATCTAGGTCATCTATATGTGGATGATCTATCTGTAGATGATCTATCTGCCCAACGTGTGACTGAATCTTTGTAGATGATATATCTGTGGATTTACCTATCTGTAGATTATCTACGTGCCCGACGTGTGAATGGATATTTGTAGATGATCTATCTGTAGATCATTCAGCCGGCCGACGTGTGAATTGTTATTTGTAGATGATCTATCTGTAGATAGTGCATCTAGCCCGACGTGTGAATGTTTTGTCCAAGTTCGACGGAGGACGGGGGCCAGACCGAGACCCAGTATATGAGTGGGTTGGTGTCGTCGCTGCGCCGCCACAGAGGAGTACAAGTAAAATCTGGTGTTTCCGTAACTTCCAACTTTTGAGAGCAGGAAACGGCCGACACACACCCTGCTCCCACACTCGGCACACCCCGACCCCACGCCGACCTGACTTGATATCCCCCCCCCCCAGACGTGAGCCCTCCAAATTCACCCCGGATATTTGGTCAAGGTCTTGAATGCACATTGGCACACACCCTGAGTACCACAGCTTCAGATTCAGTTCCCCTCTTCAAGGGGTATAGGTCCTGCATGAGGCCATATAAAGCACGTATTACCGGTACTCTCGATCGAAGTATGACACAGCTTGCAACGATGAGCTTCGACGAAATCCTCGATCTCACCAAGAGTACACAAAAAAAAAAAATTGACACGCCGCAGATTTTGTTTTTCACTAGTCAGTGGAGACGGGGGGGGGGGGGGGGGGGGTTACTTATCTGTTGCTTGCCTTGGTCGTGTGGCCATTGACCACGCATCCCTTTCGAGACGGAGCACCGTTCCTACTCCTAATGGAGACACCTCCAACATCTGGGCGCTCATTACGTTGCTTCCACAAATTACTGTACATAAAAAGTTTTTGCTAATCTTGTCCTCTTGCTGTTTCGCCGCCTGTGGCCACCATCCATCTCCTAGGATAGCGATCGTTTTCTCGGTGCTATGTAGTGTACCAAACTCCTCCATGTCACTTTCGTATAATTCCCTCATCTCCTTCTCTAAGACATCCCGTTCCTCCTTGTGCTTTTGACATTCTTCTACTTCTGCTACGTGAGTTCTGCTCTCTATTGCTTTCCCACACGGGCACATCTTGTGCATCTACTTCCTCCTCCTCCTCCCGGCTACTGGTAGACCTTTTTCTTCTTTCTGGCAGGCCCAGGTCCCCTACACGAGATCGCCGGTTCACCATTCTCGCGGAAGTCCAGTGGGCCGTGCAAACACGTCTTTGTTCCTCCCCCTTCGCCCATCCCGTATGTCTCTTCAGTATTTCTCCGATTTCACGTTGTTTCTTAGCGCTAGTCTTTCCCTTCTTCCTACCCTTCCTTCTGCTTCTGCCTTGCACCTCCCACACCTCTCTGCGGACGTATTGCCTTTTTACTATTTTTGTACTACAGGGGGGGGGGTTGGGGGTATTCTGAAACCAGGTGAACTAAACATCCGAAAAAATGATACCTGATATGTTCTCATTCCGTCCTGTGATCACAACGCGCCGGTTGGTTTCCCATTCTGAGCTCTGGAGGTATGGTGTGTCGTTTTCTCGTTTTTCAGGGTCTTCCTCGCTCTCCCAGCTGTTTTTTTTGTATACTTGGAAGTAGTTCGCCCACGGGACGCACCCCAACACCCTGATCCCACCCGACTTTACCCATCAAAATCAAGGTTTCGACAAGAACAGAACGGCCACAACAAAAAAGGAGACAACCGAAAACCCACGAGAAGTAGATGAAACGACCTGTTGAAATTAATACACCTCTTCCTAAGGTCAGAATGAGAAACAATACACCAAAATGGCGAGATGTCTGGACGGATTCTTGAACAGATGGCGTTTCTTTTTAGAAGCATGTTTTGAGTCCCCCCCCCCCACTATTGGAGGTGGTCTCTATTGCCGGGGACCAATAGTAAATAGGACCAAATGTTGTTAGTGGAAATAGGTAAATATGTAGATTTTTGTGTATACCGTAGGTCCTATTTACTATGGTCCCCCGTAATATTAGGAGTGGGAACCGGTGCTCCGTCTCGAAAGGGGGACGTAGTCAACGGTCGAAAATAATAAGGCACGCAACAAATGAGTGCGCCACCCCCCCCCCCCCCCAACCTATGGTCATACGACTACGGCCATGCATGAGATCGAGTACACCTCTCCTATCGAGTACCCCCCCCCCCCCCCCCAACCCCCTGTGAAATATACAAGGAGGAACGGGATGTGCTAGAAGAGGAGATGAGGGAAATAGAAGAATGTGACATGGAGGAGTTTGACACACTAGATAGCAGCGAGAAAACGATCGCTATCCTAGGAGATGGATGGTGGCCACAGGCGGCCAAACAGGAAGGGGATAAGATTAGCAAAAAGTTTCTATGTAGTATATGGAAACAACGTAATGAGCGCCCAATTGTTGGAGGTGTCTCTATTAGGAGTAGGAACGGTGCTCCGTCTCGAAAGGGATGCATGGTCAACGGTCAAATGACTAAGGCAAGCAACAAATGAGTACGCCCCCCCCCCCCCCCCCAACCCCTTGTATGAGGACTCGAAAATAGGAGATGGAAGTGGCGTGGTCGTGTTTTTCGTTTAAAAATACTTCGGAACGACACTTACGATAGTATATTAGGGTCTAACCTGTGGTCTCGTCCTCTCACACAGCTCGTGTCTACGTATTGTTCACACCTCGAACAGATAATGATCTATCGATCTACAGATCACAGATAATCTAGATCCTGACCTGGCGTCATCAGACGCTGTGCAGGATCTGTGTAATACAGATCCAAACCAGGAAGTATGTCCTATCATATGTATAGCGCATGCAGGGTATACGGTGTCCATCCGGCAACTTGAGGCAGATAATAAAGATCAGGGATCTAGCTATCTATCTATATTTCTATCTATCTATCTGCCCACGAAGTATCTACTGTATGTGTGTAGATCATCAAGCAGGAATTCATAATCCGTCCCGGTGTGAAATAGCCACGCCCCCGGTTCTGCGTCGACGAGGAGCTTGATAAGGTCGGCCGGCAGGCCGTCGAGCCCAACCAACACAGTCAACCGATCAATCAGATGAATCAACCCATCAATCAACTGCCGTCGCATGGACCTCCTCTGTATCATGCCTCTCTCTCCCTCCCTTCCGCCCTCTCTTCTGTAGCTCCCTCTCTCCTTTTCTTTCTCCCTGCCTCCCTGTCTGCATATCTATCTCCACTCCTATCGTACACTTACCTTCCACCTGTGTATATGACGGTGTATCATTGATATATCTTTTTTCTCTCGTGTGTCTTCTTCCACGTACAGTGCCTCTGTCTCCTGTTCTTATCTGTCTCTTCATCTATTTCTTTTTTGAGTATGCCAGCGCCTGGTGCTCTCTCTTGTTTCTCCTGGCGGCCCCGCAGTAAAAATGCCCGAGAGGCGGATAGGCGCGAAAACGCGAGGGTATGGACCGGGTCCACTGCGGGCCGATCGGCCCGCGGAATGGCCCCGCCTCCCGTGGTGTATCTTTGTCCCTAACCCCGACCGACACTCGCCTCATTTTCACGTGATTTTGCGCTTGCCGGTGGTGGGGGAAACATAGCGAATCTGGCGCCGTGATCGAGCTAAACGTGCTCCTTTGCATGTTATTTGTTAGTATTATTTACGTCTTAGTGGGGTAGAAATGCTGATGTCGGTATTTTTTTGAACTAGGATCAGCAGGAGCAACAACTGTTACGGGGGGCCATAGTTATTAGGACCAAATGTTGTTAGTAAAAATGGTTAAATATTTAGTTTTTTTATGTATACCATGGGTCCTATTAACTATGGTCCCCCATAATACAACAACAACAACAATCGTGATGACTCCTCGTCTCAGGTAAAAGCATGGATTATTTGGGAATATTGATCAGCAACAGGAATAGCACTATTACGGGGGACCATAGTGAATACCCTGGTCGGACCTACGGTAGACACAAAACCTATATATTTCGCTATTTTTACTAACAATGTTTGGTCCTATTTACTATATATGGTCCCCCGTAATATTATTAGTGCTGTTACTTTTTTAATCCTTTTAGGCCCGCAGTCCCGTTTTGAGGGCAAACTACTTGTAATTAGGCTGGTTCGTTCCCAACACGAGACTGCAGTCCTCCACGCAGGGGTTGGCAAAGTAGGTGCAGTGTAGTAGTAATATTACGGGGGGCCATAGCTAACAGGACCAAATATTGTTAGTAAAAATGGTTAAACATGTACTGGTAGGTGTTTATGTATACCGTAGGTCCTGTTAACTATGGTCCCCCGTAATAGTAACACCACACAGTACCTGGTAGTAAGTTAGACTTACCGGTGCCAAGGTACATATAATATGATGAGAACAATTGACAACAACAACGACAACCGCAACAACACTTCAACTTCAACAAGAGAAGCAACAACAGCAGTCGTACCAGGTATAGACGTACTGCTGTATTACTTGTACGCCTTCGTTTTTTTAGGGTTGACCGAATCTTGATGCTTCTGTCTCGTTTCTACTGGATGATGGTATTATATACCAGGGTACAGTATTGTTAATAGTACTCGTATCTTGCCATACGACGGTGCGTGCGAGCAATTCAACAACAACAACAACAGCAACAATCGACAACAACAACAACGGCAACAACAATCGACAGCAACAACAAAATGATACCTGGTATACAGCAACAACAAAATGATATACCATGGTAGCTGGTATGTACCTGGTACTTGTTGTTGTAGAGTTCTATTCGTAAACCTTTTGTTCTACCAGGGCCCACCGGGTTTTCTGTTTCGGTACCTAGCTGGTACGTACGTACGTAGCACAAATATTTACCATGGTAATGTTTTATTTTTGCGAAATGTACCAGAATCAAACGAGTTATCGATGTGACCAAAACGAATACCCCATGCGTCGGCTTTTTTCGTCAGCGTGTTCGCAGCAGTGGTCTCCAGGGTACGTGTCGATTTGAAAAACGAAGAACAGAGCAACGTCGGGAAAACATCCCCGTGAAAACGTGCGGGGGGGGGCACCATGCGGCGCAGGAGGACAAACGTGGCGCCACGTGCAGCCTTTATGTATTCGAGTTGTTCCTGTTTTCTTTTTTTTGTTCCTCTGCTCTTGGATTTTTTGTTGTCATTTTTCTTTTTTCGTGTTTTTGTTTATGTTTCACTCTGTTAATAGTCTGTCATTCCATGTGATATGTTCATACGTACATACGTACATACCTCTGGCATTTTTTGTGTGGTGCCCCTTGCGGATTCTATTCTTTAACCTTAAGATTCGACAGCTGTGAGATCGAGGATTTGGTCGAAACTCATTTTTATCTGCATGCGGTGTGTGGCACTTCGATCGCGCGTACTATATACAGGTTGCATATGGCCTCATGCAAAAATTACAGCAGTCCGTATATGAGGGAGACATATTTATACGAGTAATCTGAAACTGCACAATTCAAGGAGTGGGTGTGTCTATATTCGAGTATTTATGAAGATAATTTTCCGAGGTTGCACGACATGGCATCGCATTGTCCACTATGCTTACTACATACATACGTGGCAACGTAGTACTTTTCAAGTGCCTGCCGCATCCCCTTCGGTCGGGGGGGGGGGGGGGCGACGGTTTGTTTATCGTATTTTTCTTTTTCTTTTTCTTTTTCTTTTTCTTTTTCTTTTTCTTTTTCGATTTGTCTCCTTTGTTTTAGTTTTCTCTCTGTTTCCTTTCGTTTCTTTATCCCATAGAATGTGTATGTCGTGCCTGCCGTATAATATCCAGTATGATGAACATGGCATTGCGTTGCCCTCTGTGCTTTACTGCATACGTGGCAACGTAGTAGCTCTGCGTGTGTTCTTCCCATTAACCCCTTTAGAACCGCAGTCCCGTTTTGGGGACAAACTACTTGAAAATGGAGTCGTGTGTCCCCAAAACGGGACTGCGGTTCTAAAAGGGTTAAACCGTTCTTTCTACCCCTCGACATCCAGCACAATCAGTGTCCGTGCCGATTCTTCAATCCTATTATACATATTATTAGAAGATATACAAGTTCTCTTGTCACAAAGCTACGCCACAGAGATACTACGTGCCACGTACCAGGTATGCAGTAAGCTGTGGCGTAATTTTGTGACCACAGGACTTGTATGTCTTCTATTTAATAGGATTGAAGAATCGGCACGGGCACTGGTTGTGCTGGGTGTCCAGGCGTAGAAAGAACGGTTCAATGTGAAGAACGCACACACAGCAGCAGTATCTCTGTGTCGTAGTTTTGTGAGCACATAACTTATACTCGTATCTCTCTAAGATTGAAGAATCGGCACGGACACTGGTTGTGCTGGATGTCGACGGGTAGAAAGAACGGTTTAATGTGAAGAGCACACACACCTGGTACGAGTGGGGAACGTTTCCGGCGTAGGTTTCATAGATGAGCCATTTGTTCATAATGGCAACTCACATTTTCTCTGTTTCCTCAATTTCGTGTGATTTCTTATTCCGAAAAGTGTTCGGGTAGAGGGTTGACAAATACTTTTTTTTTTTTTTTTTGCTCATCCCATTCATTACCTTCGCACATCTTCTTCTCTCTCTCCTTCCCACTCGTAACTCAGATCCGGGGTCACATAGCAGGCTCTTCTCCCCCCTTCCCGCTGCGGTACGTGCCTTCATTTTTATCGCGAGAAGATTTCAGCCTCTTTCTTCCCTCGTCGACTCGCATCGAATTGCTTGGCCAAGTGCAACAGCAGTGTTAATAGGTAGCATGATTTCATTTATTTCTCACCTGTGATCACAGCAGTACCTCCCTTTCACACGTTATCGTTTTTTTCTCGGTTTGGATGTTTTCCACGAAAGATGCTTTGAATTCTGAAAACAGTAGAGGGGGGGGGGGGGAAAGAGGGCTGCTCTGCTCCTTTTCCCGCGTGCGTCCGCTTCCCCTTCACCAATAAAGAAGAGCAAAAGGGGGGGGGGGGGAAAGGGGCCGCGCCGCCCCTTTCTCCCCCCGCGTGTTAACGCCTTCCCCGAAAACACATAACAAGCCGCGACCGACCTCCCTACCGGTCGCGCTCCGCGAATGGAACTCCTCCCCCCCCCGCTGCATGGGCAATCCAGAGGAACCCGCTCGTATCGGGAATCTTACAAATTGCCAAACTGTCACATGGTTCCGCTTCTAACGGCCCGCTCATCTCGGGAACCCGCTTGACCGACCACTAGTACCGCGTGCTTTCCCGGTGGTCTTCCGTGACAACGGCCCGCTCATATCGGGGACCCACCATATCGCCAAACGATTATATTATTCATTGGAGTGGTTCCGTTTTCTAACGGCCCGTGTTACCGGGAAAACCCCTACTATTCGACAACTACGTAAACGTGCTTTCGAGTGGTCTACCGTATCTAACAGCCCGCTCATATCGGAAACCCACCACGACTGCTAAACGAATGGGATGGCCCGCTCATATCGGACGGACCACCTCGACATCGGCCGTCTACGGTACTTACTTGCGCGTGCATTTCGGGTTCTTCACATTAGACCGTTCTTTCTACCCGTCGACATCCAGCACAACCAGTGTCCGTGCCGATTGTTTAATCCTAGAAGGGTTACAAGTTCTGTGGTCACAAAGCTACGCCGCAGAGATACTACGTTGCCACGTTTGCAGTAAGCACAGCAGTGGGCAATGCAATGCCATGTCATCATACTAGCCGGTCGCCCCGGTGGTTCAAGTGGTTAACCTCGAATTCTACGTGTTTGAGTCCTGGGTTCGAGCCCCAGGTGGGTCGGGCTTTGACTTTATTTGCCAAAATAAAAATAAAAAAGGATTCAATTGTTGAGAGCGCCTTGCAGCGTGGGTAGGCACAATTCGATGCGAGTCGACGAGGGAAGAAAAGGCTGAAAGCTTCTCGCGATAAAAATGAAGGCACGTACCGTAGCGGGAAGGGGGTAGAAGAGCCTGCTATGTGACCTCGGATCTGAGTTCCGAGTTGGAAGGAGAGAGAGAAGAAGATGTGCAAAGATAATAAATGGGATGAGCAAAAAAAAAAAAAAAAACGAAAGGAAACAATCGAAGAGAAAACAAAAACAAAGTAGACAAATCGGAAGAGAACAAGAAAAAAAATGAAAGCAAAAACTAGAAGAAACAATCTGTCGTGCCCCCCCCCCCCGCAGGCGAGGTGGCCAACACTTGAAAAAGAACGAGCTGGAAAAATAAGAAAAAATAACAAAAACACCATTGCTTGTAATCAGAGTAAGACAAAGAACCAAGGGGAAAAAAAAAATTACAAAGGGAAAATAACAGGCAGACAAAAGCCCAAAGCACCCTCCAGGTGGCGGCAGCAGTTTGTGGTACGAGTAGTATAGCCAGGTTCCCCCTGCTAATCCGCCTGGTACCTTGCTACCCAAACTGCCGTCTCCGCCCTGCGTTCGTCAACTATGCTCAGCCCCTTGGCGTCAGACAATACGAAACGAGCAGAGCAGGTTCGTCATCCAACCACGCCACACGACTCCTTCAGTACGGCTTATCAATCAGAAAAGGAAGAGAGAGAAATAAAATGAAAATCGCGGAGAATCAGCGCAAGAAAGAAAAAAACTAAGCAAAAAGAGAAGACAAGGGAAGACCACGTTCGAACCAGCTGCACCAGTTGGTGGCACTAGTAGTATGGTCATGTTCTACTTCCTAGTCGGCCTGGTGCCTTGCTACCCTGTCTGCCATCTTCTTCCTACTTTCGTCTACCGCAGTTTCCCTTCTACTCCTCCTGTTCCCCCCCCCTCTCCGCATTCCCTCGGTCTGCCACTTCCTCTGTTGCCCCCTCCACCCCCATTCCGTTGGACACCGTCCACGGCGGATGCGCGGCGCTGCCTACTCATCTCAGCCTCAGCCTCGTGCCACCTTACCATGTGACGTTCTGCTGCTTCAAGGATCTCCCGGTACCACTTCCCTGCCTTTTTGGCTGCAGTGTACCACAACGCGGTCTCAACTCCAAACACCAAGGGGGCTACTTCCGTTGACCCTTCGGTGGCTCGGAACTCGCTAAGGTCTTCGACTATGCATCTATGCCAAGTCTTACACTGTCCGCCTGGTCTCGGGTTCTCCCCACCAGCTATCGTCCCGAAGATTACCCGACTGGGTAATCGCTCCTTGCTTTGCCGTGCCACGCCTCCCGCAAAGAAGAGCCGCAGTTTACGAATGGTCGTTTCGATGCTCTCGCAACGTGTCATCTTGAGGGCCTTCGCGTACGAGAGGGTGGCATGGTCAGTACGAAGTCGGCGCTGGAAGCCAATGACTCGCAACAGGACTTGGTGGTCTACCGTGACAGCGGCCCGCTCATATCGGGGACCCACCGCGATTGCCAAACGATTGTTCACTGCAATGATTCCGTTTTCTAACGGCCCGCTCATATCGGGAAACCACTGCTAATCGACCGCTACGTACACGTGCTCTCGAGTGGTCTACCGTATCTAACGGCCCGCTCATATCGAGAACCCACCACGATTGCTGAACGATTAGGATGGTCCGCTCATATCGGATCACCACGAAAATCGACAGCCTACGTGCTATGCCCTCTTCCTCTCCGTTTGCCCGTCCGCCGTGGAAAATACGGGAGGGTGGGTGGGAAAAAAACAAAGAACCAAACCCGAAAACCCCAAAAAAAAACGATGCCTGATGGATCTACGCCGCTCCCTGCTCGGCGCCTGACTCTCCCCTGCTCGTGCCGGGCTTCGCCCGATATCTATCGACTCTGATTATCTCGCTGCTCCCGCTGCTCTACTCCCTTCCTTACTTGAAGTGCGATTAATCCTGCTACGAGTGCCCTCTTGTCTTTCTAGTGTTACCCCCGTACTAAACATACCGTTGGTTCCGTGTGAAAACCCCCGCCTTCGGTTTGTACTGTTTATTTTATCTCTCTACCCGTTGCCGTTCCAAACACCTGGTTGTCTAACAACCTTCCTAGTTCTTCTTCCCGTCGACCATGGAAGTTCAACCTTTACTATTACGGGGGACCATAGTTAGTAGGACGAAATATAGTTATTAATAGTAAAAATACGTAAATATATAGGTTTTCGTGTGTACCGTAGGTGCTATTTACTATGGTCCCCCGTAATATTAATATCCGTGGTGAACAAAGAGACAATTATGAGTTATGTATCATCACATGTTCTAAATGCTATGCTACGCACAGGTGTGTACGACTACGAAACGAACACAAGTAACCCTAACTGAGCCAATCACACCCAATCAACCATTGGTTAGGAGGTATTACTGGTATTATTCATGTTAGTGGTGAATAGTCCCTTCAGCTCGTGCACAGAAGTGTTCGCCAACCACTTCTCGGAGAAGTCCTAAGGTCTATTGTACTCACTCCGCGGCAGTCTACGCAGCAGTGAAACCTGTTCAACCATTTTGTCGAATAGGTGGTGAGCTATTAATATTCGATATAATATTACAAGGCGCAAAGATGTCTGGAGACGGCACTTTTACCCCTTGGCAGACACCGTCAAGGCAAACGTCTTGACAGACAGCCTTGACAGCCTAAACCCGGGGACGCTGCTGGCTGTGAGAGAAATCCCCGTTATTCCGGAAACGCTTGAAACTACTGTCGAAAAAAGTGTGTGTTTCCTTGTTTATGTGTTTTTTATCGGCATTTTGAGACGTTTCCGAGTCCGATCCACAGAATAATGCAATTGAATTGCAGAATCTCGATATTTCACAATGAGCTCGATATAAAACAAGTAAAGCAGCTGCACGTAAAATATATATATATATATATATATAGGAGTTTCCACACATGTAATGAGGCTTGTTTGCCAGGGGGGATAGTGGACATATGTCTTGACAGACAGCCTTGACAGCGTATACCCTCGTATTACGACAGGCACGACATACACACTATATGAATGAGAGAACAAAATACACCAAAAACAGAGTGTATATATATACCCTCGCATCACGGCATACCAGGTATTAATAATATTACTAGTATGTACGGTAACTAGTAAAGAAGAGCGTTGAGTTAACAGAGAGGTGCCATCGTTTATTCCAGCGCCCCGATTTTTTTGTTCCCAGGACGGGAAGGTTGTCAATACGACTACCGCAAGAAGGCGTTTCTCCCTTATACATCTGGTCCAGAGAGAGAGAGAGCGAGCCAGTCAGCCGGCCAGCCAGCCTTCCGAGAACATAATGTTGGACTTTTCGCATCATCCCTTTTTCCCCTTTTGTCGAACAAACGCACGCACCCAGGGAGGGAGGGCCCTGTTCGAACGAACTCGACGCTACGCTCTTTGCGGTAAAATCAGAAACCGCGATGGGTCCAGGAACCACTACTGCTTACCTGGTATATCGTTTACCCGAGATTCGAGCCCCAGCGCGACCGCCAGGCAATTAGACGTCGGTCCCGGGAGACATGTCAAGCAACGCAAAAACGTGCGCTGTCGAGAGCGTTGGGCCGAGTGTTCCACATTAAAAAACCTGGTGGTTTGGTGTCTGGTCAAGGCGTGCCTGTCGAAGCAAAGTTGGTGTCTGTCGAGGGGTGAAAGTGCTGTCTGTCTCATGACCATGTTTGCGCCGCCAGGAGGGCGACGTTATCTCTAGCGTACAGAGTCACCCTGCACTAATTGTTAGGGGGGGACACACTAACTGTAGTATTAATAATGATCATGAACCAAAATATGGTGGGTGACCACAGGGGAGATGACTGGTAGCGATTCCGAGGTCACTAGCAGCGGGGTGTGCCAATGGTTCTATACCATTGGGGGTCTCGGTCTTCCGAGACTGCGTGTGTTAGGGCTTCGGTTAGTCGGCTTGGGGGGGGGGGGCGGGGGGGGGGGGGGGGGGGGGGCTCTCGGGTGCTGGCAGTACGATAGAGAATGAGAAGCAGCGGCCGGTGTCGCGTCTCTTGTACCACGCCAGTGGAGCCCCCCCCCTCCCCCGACGTCACAGATAATAATGGTATGACAATTCGAAGGATAGATAGCCGAACATGTGGTTTCGGTCTATCGTGGGGTCGAGGTTACTGTTGCTTCCCCGTAACAGTAGTAGTAGTAGTCGTACTTCAGTAGTAGTAGTCGTAGTAATAATACTGTAGTAGTAATAATAGTGGTAGCAGTAGTGGTAGTAGTAGTAGGTTGTAGTAGTAATAGTAGCACTAGTAGTATTAATAGTAGTATTTAATAGTAGGTTGTAGTAGTAATAGAAATAGGAGTGATAGTAGCACTAGTAGTAGTATTTAACACCTGGTAGTAGGTTGTAGTAGTAATAGAAGTAGGAGTAATAGGAGTACTATTAATAGTAGTAGTGGTAGCAGTGGCAGTAATAGTAGTAGTAGTAGTAGTAGTAGTAGTAGTAGTAGCAGCAGCAGCAGTAGTAGTAGTAGTAGTAGTAGTAGTAGTGGTAGTAGTAGTAGTAGTAGTAGTAGTAGTAGTAGTAGTAGTAGTAGTCGAGGTCGAGGCATTCCTCATATAAAGAGTGCTGGTCGCTGTGCTGTACCTGTACCTGCTACGCTTGACCTACGCGTGATCTTGTCTTTGGTCTGTTTTTTCTCCGAATGGGAACGCTGGGCCTGATTTGATGATTCGCGACCACTGGCTTGCATGGTCATCTCAGGAGAATTGACTATTTAATACCTGGTATTTAATAATCGATGTGAGAACATGGCCGTTCATCATCATCGCCATCGACTGCTTTTATTTTGTCACCATCATCATCCCCGCCACCACCACCACCACCACCACCACCATCACCACCACCACCACCACCGCGGTGCATAGGTCATCGTCAACACCATCATCAGACATGCCCACTCCGGGCGGAAATTTAAGAATCGTTTATACATCAATACGAAGACCAAGCGTTCCTTATATTCCCGACCAAAGGGGTACCTGGTATCATACACAGCCCGTACCCGTGGGGTATGATATGACAGTCTCAAAAATGCGGTTTCCGTTTTTTTTTTGTAGGGTCTTAGCCCATGTAGACCCGTAGTACGCGCCACCGAAATATCGAACACAGCTTGCAAGAAGACGAGAGTTTCAACGAAATCCTCGATCTCGAACCGTTTTTTGTTGATATTATACGTACCGGGATGAGTCTTACACCCAGCCATTTTTTTTGTCGGTACGTACTGGGCCGAGTCGTTAGCCACTGCTGTACATGAGGAGCCTTGCAAAACACTGAAAAGCGGCAGCAGCAGCAGCAGCAGCAGCAGCAGCAGCAGCAGCAGCAGTAGCAGCGACGGCGGCGGCAGCACGCTCTGTTCCTTCTTTTTTCGCTTTTTTTGTTTCGTGTTCTCGTGACCCGCGTATTATCGTGTTTTTGACTTAACTCGGTCGGCTGTGGCGGGGTTTTGTTTCCCGTGTGACGAACCTTGTGTCGCGCAGATCCGAAGATGAGGCAAAAGTGGGGGATGGAGGCCGAGAAGGGGCGGGAGAAGCGCCGCCTCTTCATGGAGGTCCACGATATGTCGCAGGCCAAGGGGATGCCGCAGCTGACCCTGCACCAGCTAATGGAGATACCCAGCAGCTTCGACGCTTCCAAGGGAGTCTCAGACACCACCATCATCCTTAACCAGTGGAAGAGGTGAGCGGGCGAGCGAAGGCGCGCACGCGCGCGCGGCGTCGTGGCGTGATTGCACCAACCCAACCCATGGCTTCACACCAATACCCAAGTACATGTACATCTAATACCTGGTACGTGTTGGGCTTGATTTATGTTTTCGTGACTTTTGTTTGCCCTTTCGTAACTTTCCCATTTACACGTTTTTTGCTGGTCCGTGTTTTGTTTTCCGTTTTGTTTTATTTCTTTTTTCCTTTTTTCTTTTTCTTCTCGTTACTTTTTTTTTTTTTTTTTGCATTTTTCCGTGGCAGTTTTTCCAGGGGTGGGAGGGACGGGGCGGGGGGGGGGGGGTCGTATTTAACTTGTTTTTTTTGTTTTGTTGCGTATTAATAGGTGCAATTGTTCACTTGCACTGTTCTCGTCGTGTGTGTCGTGTAGGCTGTTTTTCCCCCCCCGCGTTTTTTTGTTTGTTCGCTTGCTTCGGTGGAGATACCAGGGTCGACGGTGCTGTCACACGCAAAAAAAACATCTCTGCATGCACGAAGCTCCAGATTGTGGTACTTAGAATAATAGATGGTGTTATATATGCTGACGACAAGTGTTTTGGCGTCGTTGACTTAGGTCCCTTCCTCCCCTTCCCTCCCTCCCTCCCTCGCTCCTTCCCTCCCTCCCTCCCTCCCTCCCCCACCTCCACCTCTACCCCCTTCCCTCCCCACCTCCCTCCCTCCCTCCCTCCCCGTGCAGAACAACCCTGCCGGAGCAGTTGAACGCGATCCTGGCCCAGACCGTTCGGCCGGCCGGGGGCGTGTGGGTGTGCCTGTTCGACTCGCCTCGGGAGAATGAGTACCGCAAGGTGGTGGAGAAGTACGGGGACAAGTTTAAGGATTCGGGGGGGCTGTTCTTCATATCGTCTACCTTCAACTTCAAGTACTACGGAAGGTTTCAGATGGCCCTGCAGGCCCGCACCAAGTGAGATGGCTTGCGAGAGAGATAGAAGAGAGAGAGAGAGATAGAAGAGAGAGAGAGAGAGAGAGAGAGAGAGAGAGAGAGAGAGAGAGAGAGAGAGAGAGAGAGAGAGAGAGAGAGAGAGAGAGAGAGAGAGAGAGAGAGAGAGAGAGAGAGAGAGGGAGCAGTAAAAAGCAGCGTTTCCGTGTGTGTGCTCGTAGTCTCCTGACCAGTAGAGCTCACCGCTTTTTCGATATGTGTTCTGATTGGCCAAGGGTCGGGTAGGTTTGCTCTGATTGGTTCAGGGTTTGGGGTTAGGGTTTGTTCTACTGCTGTAGTCGTCTCGTACACGATGTGTGTCGACCTTTTTATCGAAGAAGTCGTAACTAACCCTCGTCTCTACATCTCTTTCATTCTTGACCGTGCGAGCGAGCGAGTCGGGGGGGCGGGGGGCGGGGGGGGGTGTACTCATTATCATGCTCGGCCGTAGTCGTAGGTATGGCCGTAGCCCCTTGCATCCCTAGAATACAACGCCGGGACGGAGCACGTCGGATCTTCACCGACCAGGCAGACGTTGCTTGCACCAAGCGCGAAGCGAAACGTGAGGCGTTTTTTGGCGAGGGAAGGGGGGGGGGGGGGGGGGGGGGGGAACAGCGGTGTGGTGTGTACACACATGCATCGGCGTACTTTGTTACAGGTATGCTGCATGTATGAGTTGCCACATACGTTGGCGCACTCCCAAGATGTGACCGGAGCGCTCAGCAGCACCAGTGGCGCTGTCATTACGGGGGACCATAGTAAATAGGACCTACGGTACAAACAAAAGCCTACATATTTCCCCATATTTGCCAGCTATACTTTGGCCCTATTTACGGTCCCCCGCAATACGCTGTATTAATATTACGGGGGACCATAGTTAATAGCACCAAATATTGTTAGTAAAAACGGTTGAATATAGGGGTTTTTATGTGTACCACAGGTCCTATTACCTAGTAACTATGGTCCCCCGTAATAACAGTATTTGGTTGTATTTGGCGGCTATCAAATCTGCTATATAGACTACGTATGATATACAATATGTTACCCTATATATCGTATATGTCGTGCTTTGTTCTTTACCTTCGTTTTTTTAAGCAGACGATGTCGACGGGAACAGCTGAGGGTAGCAGGGCGCCTGCCACGAAGTGCTCCGCTGTTGTTAAAGAGTAACCTTGGGCTTACCCCGGCACCCTCATCAATGGATGTCTATTTTCCTTCCCACTACCGCCGCCCCCACCATCGCCACCGGCGTCACCACCACCACCACCACCATCGCCACCGGCATAGTAGGGATGCGAGGGCCTTTTGGTCATACGACTACGGCCATGCATGACATGAGACATGAGTACACCCCACCGCCATTACCACCGCCGGCCGCCACACCCAACCCCCGCATTGACCGTCGCTTTTGCCCCCCTCCCCCAGGTACGTGTGGATCGTGGACGATGATGTCATGCCGGGCAACAAGTTCCTGGAGCAGCTCAGCTACATCGCTGGGGTGAGTTGCCCCGCGCCTCGCAGCGCAGTGTAGATCTAGACGAAAGGACGAGGGGTTTCGAAGGTTTACATCCCTACCCCTGCCTGCCTGCCTACCTGCCTGCCTGCCTGCCTGCCTGCCTGCTTGTGCGTTGCCACATCCCGTTATTTTTTTGCCGCACATCCTCGGGTTTTTACAACAGATGCCGGGATTTGCCATGCATGCCTCCTTGATGCTGGGAATCCTGTCGCGCGCACGCTTGTCCGCTGTTCACCGTCTCGAAAGGGACTATAGATAGCAGCGAGAAGACGATCGCTATCCTAGGAGATAGATGGTGGCCACAGGCGGCCAAACAGGAAGGGGATAAGATTAGCAACAAAAAAACCTACCAGTATGTAGTATATGGAAACAACGTGATGAGCGCCCAAGTGCTGGAGGTGTCTCTTTTAGGAGTAGGAACGGTGCTCCGTCTCGAAAGGGATGCGTGGTCAATGGTCGAATGACTAAGGCAAGCAACAAATGAGTACCCCCCCCCCCCCCCCCCTCCCGCCCGCCTCCTAATTTTGGCCGAAAAAGATACCGGAGGCGGAGGATGCAGACGGGACTGTGGGGCCGATGGCGCTCGGGTCGGTAGGATGGATCATGCCGGGGGTGAAGGCGTCGAACGGAAATTTCTACAGCTACCGGTACCACACGGACAAGGGGGGCCTGTTTCTGCCGGACAAGCGCTACGGCATCCCCGTTCCCCACCTGCAGGAGGCAAGTGAACGCAGCCGAGCCGCCCGCGCTCGAGCGAGTTGGTCGGTGGTTGGTGGTGGTGGTTGGTGGTGGTGATTGGTGGTGATGGTTGTTGTTGTTGGTGGTGTTGGTGGTGGCGGCGTTATTTTGTTTTCCATTTATTTTGTGTCCGAGCGAGTTGGTTGGTGGTTGGTGGTGGTGGTGGGTGGGTGGTGGTGGTGGTGGTGGTGGTGGCGGCGTTATTATTTTTCCCATGTTTCTTTGTGTGTTTTGCTTTCGCGTCTGGCGCGTTTTGTTTTGCTTGTCGTCGATGTTTTATTTCTCGGGTGATTTCGTTCGTGAGCACGTACTACTGTAAAGCATGAAAGGGGACTATATTAAATAGGACCTACCGTACATACAAAAACCTATATATCTCGCTCTTTTTACTATTACGGGGGACCATAGTAAAAAGGACCAAATACTGTTATTACGGGGGACAATAGTTAATAGGACCTATGGTATACATAAAAACCTATATATTTAACCATTTTTACTAACAACATTTGGTCCTATTAACTATGGTCCCCCGTAATAGTAAAAATAGGCAAATATTCAGGTTTCTGTGGTTACCGTAGGTCCTGTTAACTGTGGTCCCCCGTAATATCAATATTTGGTTCTATTTACTATGGTCCCCCGTAATTGTTATTAAATCCCAGCTGTACCGAGCGCTATGCAGGGCAGCCGGTGCTACTCAACCGGCGCTTTAGAGGGACCACTGTATTGCGCTGTTAATGATGTCAACATGATCCCCCCCCTGTGGTAATGGAGCGAGGGGTTCAATAAAGCCTGGGAGGGCGTTTGTCGGGAGGGGCGGAGGGCGCAGTGCTCGCCGGTAAAAAGCGTGAACCTCGCAGTCGTTGGGCACAGATCGTCGATCCTCGCCTGATGGTGTGCTGGTGTAGATATTTCGCGGGCAGACTTTTTCCTGAACTGCACCACCGGTGTGGTCTGCAGTGTGATATTGATAGTGTTACAGCTCATGCGGCCGCCGGGTGGAAGTGGGAGCGGTGTGAAAATCTGCGTGATCTGCTGTACGATACGAGCACATGTTTTTTTTTTTTTGTCGAGGGCTGGGTCTGTAACTGCCGTACAGCGCGCCAGATTGTAGCGGCAGGTTTAGGGTCTGGATGATTTGTCCGATCTACCTGATCTAGATGTTTTCAATAGATGATCTGTCTTTCCGACACGTGCACTATTGGGTAGATCTCCTCTCTCCCCCTCTTCCTCCTCCTCCTCCTCCTCCTCCTCCTCCCTCTCCTCCTCCTCCTCCTCCTCCTCCTCCTCCTCCTCCTCCTCCTCCTCCTCCTCCTCCTCCTCCTCCTCCTCCTCCTCCTCCTCCTTCTCCTCCTCCTCCTTCTTCTCCTCCTTCTCCTCCTCCTCCTCCTCCCCCCCGTGCTTCATCTACTCCCAGTCCTCCTCCTCCTTGTCCTTCTTATCCTCCTCTTCCTCCTCCTCGACGTCTTAATTGCTGTCATTTCAAGAGGTACACGAGAAAACAAAGGAAACCCCACCTTTTTTTTTCCCTTATAACTCACCCGGACACGGGGGAGGGGGGGGGTAAACTAAAATCAAGTGAAAAAAAGAAGAAGGAAAAAAACAATGTTTTTACTTTTTAAAAAAAATTGACAAAAAATCCCGACCCTCTGTTTATGGTTTTGTTTTCAATCCCGACATGGTGGCGAGTGAGCTCATTTTTGTTGTTGTTGTTGTTGTTGTGTTTTTTTTTTTTTTCGTGTGCCCCTAGTCGTCTTCGTCGGGCGGCATGAAAAAAAAAAAAATCCAAGGCGCTTCGCTCAGGAAGGAAAAAAGTACATCTAATTATGCGAAGCGAACAGAGGTCCACGATTGAGCTTTAGTTTTTTCAAGGATCGTAATTGCAAACCGGCGACTTGATAATGCCAAGAGTCCCGCCGCCATGCTTCAGGAAAAAACAGCTCCGACGTCAGCTTGGATGTCACATAATACGCTTCGCGTCGCGGATGTCGTACTGTACGTACATACCCCAGGTAGGGTACTACTGTCTGTACTTATTTTCTGCTTTCGGTATGCTCTATGTCTGTACTGTATGTACGAAGAAAGCGAAAGCACAGCACGGCACTGCAGCAAAAACAATGAAAATGAAACCGAAAACTCGGAAAGGAAAAAAAATCCCCGTCCCCTCTCGTGTACCTGGTAATATTTTTCTGCCTGATTGGAACACCTTACACCCGGTCGAAAAAAAGTGAAGAAAAAAATCGCACAGAAGAGCTTCTCTCTCAGCCTCGTACGCCGCCCGCCCCTCTCGCGACCACCTCGCTACCGATTCGGTCCGGGTAAAGCTTTTATCACTCTCTGCCACAATCAGCCCCGTCGCCCGCCTCGCGTGAAGCCCGGTGCTCACCGTGGCCGTCGTTCGCCAGCTCGGTAACGTTGGTGTTCAAACTGCACACCTCCCTCTTTCAACTTTAGCGTGGTCGCAAAAATAAGCACCGCTTGAATATTATCTTGCCCTCCCGAACGACCTTGATAACTCGTACATACTCTATCAACAATCATAAATCGAAGCCAGACAAAGCCCGTTCATGCATCCCTCGTGTCTCGAGGCACACGCGACGCCTAGGCACGAAAGCGGCGACCGCGCTCCTTGCAACCCCCCCTCTACCCGCCAGCACCCGCTGACACCCGCGACGGTGCCGGGTCCTCCCGCGATGCCGTGCTCGGAGAACACGCACGCACACGAAACGAAAGAAGAAAAAAGGAAGAAAGGACCGAGAAAACATAGAACTGCTGGAAAGGTCCGGCAAGTAATGAATGGAGGCGGTTTGGAAGTGGGAGCTCTGAGAGACCAGGGATGCACCAACCGAGCACGCTCAGGGGTTGTGATCTAAGTATGTAGTTCTTTGTTAAATCGACCCGCGAGACGAAAACGTGGAAGTGTGGTGAGCTTAATAAGCTTTATTTTTGCCAATCCGCCAGAGAATAAGAAAATAACAAAGAAGGTATATACCAGGTTTTAGCCGTGGTACGTTTGAAGAGAGGGTTTACACTTGTGATGAGGCCGAACATTTCCCACTCACAGGGGGCTTTTCAACTCTCAAACAACCCAACACATTTCATGGGGGGGACAGCAGTAGCAGTGTCCCCTCTATGGTGCCGGTCGGATACTGCCGGTTTACCGCCATAGGGCCGGTGAATTCGCTTGCCGCAGATGGGCTTTGGCTGGTGTGGCAGTGTGCGGAGCATATGGTGCCGGTTGCCGCTATACATAGTGCCGTTATTTTTGGGCTTGCGCATCTCGGCCATGCTACATCACTACTATTAATATTACGGGGGACCATACAGTAGTAAATAGGACCATATATTGTTGGTAAAAATAGAGAAATACAAGGCGCTTCGCTCCGCGGGCGGCCTACGCCGTCCGCTACGCTCGCTCTGGAAGAAAAAGTACATCGAATTACGCGAAGCGGACAGAAGGTCGATGATTGAACATTTTTTTTTTATGATTGTTGTAGTTGCAAATTGGCGACTTGATAATGCCAAGAGTCACATGCCGTATGTACGTACGTACATACCCCAGGTAGGGTACTGATTTTCTTCTTTCGATGTGTTGTATGATATGTACCTGGTATGTACGCACGTGCGAGAAAGGACAGCATGGCACAGCAGCAACACCGCAAAAACAATGAAAACGAAACCGAAATATTCGGAAAGAGAAAAAAATCCCCGTCCCCTCTCATGTAATAATTGTCTGCCCCTGGAACACCTTGCACCAGTCAAAGAAGAAAACAAGAAAAAAATGAACAGCAGACCTTCTCTCTCAGTCTCGTGCGCCGCCCGCCCCTCTCTCGACCACCTCGCCACCGATTCGGTCCGGGTAAAAAGCTTTCCTCCCTCTCTGTCACAGTGATCCCCGTTGCCCGCCCCGCGTGAAGCCCGGTGCTTACCGTGACCCTCGTTCGCCAGCTCGACGATGTCGATGGTCAGACGGGCGTTCGTCTCTGTCTATAGTTCAGCGTGGTCGCAGAAATAAGCACCGCTTGAATGTTAGCTTGCAATCCCGAACGACCTTTATGGACTCGTACATACTCAGTCTAATTTTTCAGATGCAGGCAAAAGAGAGCCCATTCATGCTTCCCTTGTGTCTAGAGGCACACACGACGCCTAGCCACGAAAACCGCGACCGCACTCCTTGCAACCCCCCCTCTACCCGCCAGCATCTGCCGGCATCCGCGACGGCGCCGGGCTCGCCCGCGTCGCAGTGCTCCGACTACACACGCGCACACGAAACGGAAGAAGAAAGGAAAAAATAACTGAAAGTGCAAAAGAAATTTTAACCAGCCGGTGAAAAAAAGCGAAAGAGAGCCTCCCAAAGTGCTGAAAAAACAAAATCGACTTTTTCTTTTTCCGAGAATTGTTTTCTATTGTTACGTGAAAAAAAGTGTGGCACGAGAAGAAGCAAGCACGCAAAGAAAGCAAAGAACGCGAAGAAAGCAAGGATCGTAGAAGCGACAAAAAAATCGTGGGAGGCTCGCTGAGCGTGAGGCATGTCCTTGTGATCAAGTGATTTTAGGAAAAGGGTAACTTTAAGTATGTGTATACAGGTGTTTGTGTGTACCGTAGGTCCTACTGGTATATATTTACTGCGGTTCGCCGTAATTCCACTGCACTGGGCCCACTGCTATTAACAGTATACTGCGTACAGTAAGTGTAGCAATTTTTGGCCAGAACAATTATACGTACCATTTTTACGGGGGACCATAGTAAATAGGACCTACGGTACACACAAAAACCTACATATAGTACCTACTTTTACTAAGAATATTTGGTTCTATTTACTATGGTCCCCCGCAGTGGTATCCTCCTTAACCCTTTAGGAGTGCAGTCCCGTTGAGGGGACAAATTACTCAGAATTTGATTGGTTTCGTCCTCAGGACGGGACTGCAGCTCTAAAGAGGCTAACGGAGGAACTACCCAGTATCGTCGGAACATCATTTGTGTTGCACATGCTACATACAGGTAGAGCAGTGGTACTATTGATGAGGACTATTACGGGGGGCCATAGTTAATAGGACCTATCGTAGACATGAAAACCTATATATTTAACCATTTTTACTATCAATATTTGGTCCTATTAAACTATGGTCCCCCGTAATATTACTGCTGTAGAGGGGGGCTCTCCGCCCCGAACGCCGGGTCGGCCAATACTTTGCGTTTAGCCGTTCGTCCGAGCGAATTGCGAGACGTATGGGGTGGGAGTTGTAATATAAACAAGTAAGAACCGGCAACACTGCTGCTGTACTTGTACGTATCCTGCGCAAAAAAGTCTTTTTTTGACCCTTTTAGAACCGCGGTCCCGTTTTGGGGACAAATTGCCTAGAATTAGACTGCTTTGTCCCCAAAACGGGACTGCGGTCCTAAAGGGGTTAAGAATCGGCCGACATCCATTACTTCCGGAGGGGGGCATATTAAATAGGACCTACGGTACACACAAAGACCTATATATGTCGCTTTTTTTACTCGCAATATTTGATCCTACCAGGTATTTTTTCACCATGGTCCCCCGTAAATAGCTACCGGTATTAATAGCAGGGTATGGTAGATTAGTACGCTCGGTTTTCTACCCCGTGTAGGCTAGTCGGGTTGCACGACCAGTTTTCGTTGGATGTATTGGTCGTCGGGTTGTGCATCGAGCTTATTAAAGCTTAAATCAAGGTGGTCGCGAATAGTTTTGTTGGAATCTATTTTGGTTGAGGTTTCTTGTAGTCTGTTCCCCTACCAGTATGTTGTCATCTGTTCCCTACCCGTATGTTCTTTTAGATGCCAACCCGCAAAAAAATGGGGATCATTCTTGGGAGGCCGTGGGGGGAAAAAAGTGACCAAAGCCACGCCTTTTTTAGCTTGATCGTTCTTGGGGTTGGGTTGACCCTGTGTGCCTCCGGATTCACGTGTTAAACCGAAAACCGGCTCCTCCTGTGTAGTTGGTTTCGAGTTTCTTATACCCCCAACCAAATTGAATTGTCGCAGACCACCCTGTTGCTCTTAAAGGTCAGTTTTTGGGTGAGGTACGGAGCTGCTCAAGCAGGGGAGCCTCAGAAAAATTAGGCGCTGCCCCTGTATGGCGAGCTAATCACTTGAGGAGCCTCAGAGAAATTAGGCGCTGCCCCCGTAAGGCAAGCTATATAGTCACTTGAGGAGCATCGGAAAAATCAGGCGCTGCCCCTAGAAGGCGAGTGAATCAGGTGCTCTACCCCTGGGGGGCAAACAAACCCCTCTACGGCAGCACACGCGTATTTTTTTATCCTCGTCATCGTATTCCGTCATCTTTTTAATCGTTGTTATCGGCATTTCGGCAGACTCGTTTATCGTCCATCCTCTCCGTCTCCCTCCCCCCCCCCCTCTCCCTCCCCCTCTCCCACTCCCACTCCCACTCCCTCTCCCTCTCCCTCTTCTTGCCCCCCCCCCCCCCCACCACCCCTCCGGTCCCGCAGGTGGATTTGCTGTGCAGTCACTGGTTCTTGCAGACGGACTGGGTGAGGCTGCTCTTCCGAGAGAAGTGGGAAACGCCCGAGACGGGAGAGGTGGGTTCTTGTGCAGATGTCCATGTATTATGTTATCTCTGCCTGTCCCCCCATTATTTGTCTGTCTTTGCTTGGGTTCGTTCGTGATGTATGATATGTATGTACAAGACGCCCTCGCTCCGCGGGCGGCTTCCGCCGCCCGCTACGCCCGCTCGCTCAACAAGGAAGAACAAAAAAATGCGAGCGAAGCGGACAGAGAGGTCCACGATAGTAGGCGCAAACCAGCGGCTTGCAAATGCCGAGAGCTCCTTCGCACGAGAACGAAAATGTGTGTGTGTGTGTGTGTGTGTGTTTTTTTTATAGGTCGGACAGATTTCGATGTCTGTGTTAATTCCTGTTGACACTAGCGAGCTGTAGTTCGAAGTATATATATGCTCGACGACACGCTGGCTCTCGCCGAATTTGTGCGCTGGCTTTTGCGTGGCCGCGCCCTGGCCGGCACGTACTCGCTTGCTTGCTTTGCTGCTTTTTTTAGCAGGACCTGTGTTGGTTGTGCTGTGCTGTGCTGTGCTGTGCTGTGATGTGCTAGCGGTAGGTGCTCGACGGCAGCATGCTCGAACCTACAACAAAAAAAAACTGAAAACAATAGAATGAAAAAAAAAAAGAAGGCTCGTTGGCAAGTAATAGTAAGGCGTGAGATATAAATCGGCACAAAGCAACGGTTGGTACAGTATGTACTACCAGGGTATGGAAAAGCAACAATGCCATGAAGAAGAGAAAGGGGCTCGTCGGCATGTAAAACAAGGGGCGAGATTCAGATCGGCAATAAAAGAACTCGAGGATCGATCCCCGATAAACAATATTAACGTCGGCAGTTACGGGCGGGGGAAGGCTGGCTGTGAGGTGGGAGAATGTACCGAGCGAGGCAGCTCAGGGTCGGACTATTGCATTCATTTTTTTTTCTTCTTGTTTCTTGTCTACGCGTGTCTCCGAAAGTTTCGTGAGTTGATTGAGTCCGTCACTTGTTCTTGTGTGTCCATGTTTTGTGTACGTATTTTTATCGTGTGTCAGATAGTGCCCTATCCGAGGGCATTTTATTTCTTGCTCTTAGGGGCGGCGGGTGTGTAGCTGTAGAGTGTTCTCGTCGCCGTTCTTTATTTCCGACCCGATTTGATCACCGATAAGCTGTTGTTTTAAGCGAACGCAAATGTGCCGATGTGCACCGAAGATGTCAGGAGACATGTCTATGTCTATAGCTGTCTGTCTGTCTGTCTGTCTGTCTAGGCAAATCCATCTCTCTAGACATATGCCCCCTATCCCCGGTAGAAAAACGCCTCATTATCTGCATGGAAACCCCTATATTACGTGAGTGCTGTGCTGCGTGCTGCTGTGCCGAGTGCCTAGCAGCAGAGCAGCACAGCAGCCGCGGCAGCAGACGCAAGCAGCCACCAGTCAAGTAGTTGGCAGCGGCAATAGAGACCACATTGGATGCCTTTCTGGAGCTGGGGAAACGTTCCCTCCCGCCATCCAGTGAACTTCTGCGCAGTTTCTTGGACGCAACTACGGCTAGGGGCAAAGCTGCCGGCACGCACAAAGGAAAGTGCAAGACTTGCCAGCGCCATGTCTTCATGCGTACGCTGGTACTCTGGTATCTATCATATAGAAATACCAGGTATCATTCATGTACAACATATGCACTTCCCTGTGCGGCAGCTGTACGTATCGGAAGTAATACAAGATACACCTCGTGTATTGCTGCAGATCTGAACGCGTTTTTTTTGTCGGTCAAAAAAAAAAATGGCGCAAAAAACAAATGGCATTTTCATTTTTTTTTCAATAATATGTTCAGGCGTTTTCCCAAAACCATTTTTTTTTTGTCGTGTCCCCGGTTTTTGGCTGTCTAGGCTGTCTGTCGAGGCATTTGCTAGACGCTGTCTGTCTAGGGGTTAAAGTGCTGTCTCCCGACATAGTTGATGTGCACGGTGTAAAAATATACCAGGTATTTGTTTCCCCCCCCTTTCCGAGCTGGCTGAAGCCGGAATTTACTTGATTTTAAAGGGGTTTTACGACCGCCGAATTCATGCCATAAAATTATGATGACTTTCTTGGAACCTTCCACCGCTGCACGTGTTCATAAGTAGCGGGGAAGGCTGCACTCGAGTGTGATTCCCCGGCGAGGAAGATTGACGTGTTTCGCGTTGCGCTCTTGTTTTTTTTTGTAAGTTTGTGTGTGTGCAAAATCTGATTGGCTGGCGAAAATCAGCTTCAAGCTGTCTGGCTGGTGGAACTCAGCTTTGCAAGCGGGTCGACTTGTGAAAATCAGCTTTTGCAAGCTGATTGGGCAGTCGAAACTCCGGTTTGTGAGCTGATTGGCTGACGCTTCCGCCGCGCGTGTTGCACGTTTGAAACACAGGACTACATGCTGGCGTACTCGCTGCGGAAGTACGCGGGGGTGCGGTCGTTCGTGTTGCCCATGGACCTTTACGACAGTCAAACGTGGGGCAACACGGATGTGGACTGGAGCATGCAGCATCAGGTGGGGGGGGTGCAGTCATTTGTTGCTTGCTTTAGTCATTCGACCACTGACTACGCACCCCTTTCGAGACGGAGCTCGGGGGGGCAGGGTTGCAGGTATAGACTAAAGCGGAGGGCATGTTTCGTTTTTTTTTTTTTTTTCAATCATCCCTTTAACTTTCCAGTCTAACTCGTAGGAGGTTTTACCCTCAACAAACTTCTGGACAAGCCGTGGTCACAG